>CM035798.1:25980679-26068179 GCA_020466265.1 Siphamia tubifer
TGCAGACACTAATTATTGAACTGTCTGTACTAAAGCATTCACTCTATATGGGCTGTGAGACGGTTGAGTGGAAAAGGAGAGAGGAACAGAGGGGAGGGGGCAGGGGTGATTATACTGTACAGCAACTACTGTCGAGCTAGAGAACTATAGACACATGTGCATGAATATGAGGCCAATGCACAATGTGGCAGGGATGAATTTCCTTGGTTTACTTTGTCAGAGTCAGTGTTTTGTCGTTTTATCCAATTTTATTCATGCATATCTTATTGTGAAATATCATTAGTTGTTCTGGATTTGTGAAAAGCTCCATTGTCTGGTGAGAATACTTCATTTTCTGAGCATACAGAGGACAAGTAACAGTCTTATTATACAATGTTGAATAAGAGATCACGCTTCTGTTTATGTTGATCACAGTGTCATGAGTATGTTCTTGTCTTCGTTCCATTTTTGGTCTTTTATATCATTTTGTCTGGATACAACTCAAAAGTCTTGTGTTATCCGTTATATCATTTGCAGCTTTATGTTTGTAGTTAGGGTCTTTTACATTATCAGATTGTACTGATGTATCTTTTACCTCTTCTTGCGTCTTTGTTTTGTCTTTCACATGACTGTCATCTTCATGCTTCATAATTTCCATTTTGTTGCAGCTTTTTACGTCACTATTATCTTGTGTCTTTTATATCATTCTCATCTTGTCGTATCTTATGTCATTTTGAACTTGTCAAGCCTTTTTACATCAGTTCCATCTTGTTGCATCTTTTTTTGTCATTAGTTGCATTTCCATTGATGTTGAAATCATGCAAATATAACTTTTGCATAAAAATGTGCTTAATGGAAATATGGCAATTTTGCCCAATTTTGGGGATTTTTTTTTCAAGTTTTTGCCCTGACAGGAGGTAGTTTTTCAGGCATAGTGAAATTGGTATATCACACAAACATTATATTTAAAGACTTTTTCCGCAACTACAGTCACATGACTAAAAAAAAACAAAACAAAAAAAAAAAAAAACAGTTGATCTATGTGAAGAAGGCAACTTAAAAGAAATATGGTGCAATATATGTAGACACAGCAGGAAAAATATATACTTTTTTAAAGTTAGTACAGGATAGAGATGTAATGTATGATAATAATGAATAGATCTGTAAATTAACTTGATATTTATGTTTGTCACTATGTTTATAGAAAGAATTCTCATATCAATAATCTTGCGATAATAAACAAATCAGTGCATTTGTGATGCAATGGGGGGGGGGGGGGCGCATCATTACGCTCTTCTGTTTTAAAACCACTATCGTCATTTTATTGATTTGTTTGCATCATAATGATCTTGTCTTTTAAGCAACATTTTTCCCCATGTGACCCAGAACTATTCAAACTGTCAAGTCTCCTTTGTCTGTTGTGTCAATATCATCTTGTTGTATCTTTATATTGTTTTCATCATTGTGGGTTTTACGTCATTCTCATGTCATATTTTTCACACAAGTTTCATCTTTAAGCAGATTCTCCAAATACTTTCGACACAAATAACCATGTGGCATCTTCCACTTTGACTCAACACCAAAACTCTGCCTTAAAGCACAAGTAAATAAAAATGTCATGGACATTATGACACTGACGTCAACTTTTTTGCCCATACTGTTAAGCCACACAACGACCAGTTCAACAATTTCTAAAGTCTTGTGAGGCGACTCTGTTGTGAAATTAGGTTCTATAAATAAAATTTAAATGAACTGATTTTATTATTTAAAATGACTTTCAAAATTTGTGTTTTGTCTGGTAAATTAGTGTCATTTTGTTGGATCCTTCTGTCATTAACTCTGTCAAGTCTTTTGCATGTGATTCAATCTTTTTCATCATTCTGATTATATTGCGTCTTTTATCAATTTTTTTATCTACATTCACATGTTGCTGCACCTTTCAGGTTTTGGTTTTTTTTTAACATCTTTTCAATCTTATTTCATCGTTCTCATCTCGGTGTATCTTTCATGTTATTTTGACCTTGTTGCATCTTTAACATGATTGTCTTTGCCCAGCTTCTTTTTTTTTCTTATCATTGTTTTTTTTTTTATTAAGAACATGCAACCTAGCAAATATGGAGATACACAAGTAAGACAAAAATAAATAAATAAATGAAGGAATACAAACCTCAAAAGAAAAAGAACATCTTGTCGACTTGTATCCATCTTTTACACACACATTAAATAAAAACATTTTAAAAAAATCATTTCGCATCTTCAAATTAATCTCAAGACTAATAATTATGTGATATGGATTTTTTGGGGGGGCCAATACCATTTTTATTTATATCAGCCTTAGTCCTACGAGGAGTTTGGAGTCAATGCTGATTTTTTTTTCTGTCAAATGATAGAAAATCATCTTTACTTAGTGGCTCAAATTTTCATGGCTGAAATGCATCATTAGGCTACATTAAGTCTAGGAAAAGGCCAATACAAATGCAGTGGTACCTCTACTTACGAGAGACCCAGCTAACGAATAATCCAAGTAACGGAAAACATTTGCCTCAATTTTTCGTAATAGCTGGTTAGAAAAGTTGAACTTAATGGTTGGCTGCAGTGAGTGACTGGCTGTTAAGTGTATTACAGTAGTGTTTGACTTATGTTTGTATGGAAATGGTTTTTCCTGGTACAGTGATATAAACAGACGTAAATGTTATGGTTATGTATGTAGCCCATAGTCTACTTACATGTGGACCCTTGTACACAGTGTGCGCATGCCTGTTCATGTGACAGCGCGACTTTAAAAAGTTTGCTTGCTGCCACCCCCTCGCGCAAAAGTCAAAATCCACCTACCGCCGTGGCCAATAGCAAACACAGACGACTAATATTTGGAGTCAATACTGATTTCTTTTTCTGACAAATGATAACAAATACCAGAAAATCATCTTTTCTTACAATTAGAAAATAAATGTTTTGACAGGTAACCTAACAAATATTACTACACCAAAAAAATTTATTTTTTCAGCGTGGACAGCAGTATCTCAAATAACGTCGAAGTGCTGTGAACTTCACCTGGCAATAAATCATGGCAGGGGGAAAAATGAGCATATCAGCCAAACCAACGGGCCGATACCAATACTACAAAAACATAAATATCAGCTCAATATACCGGCTAGTCGATATATCAGACTATCATTAATTCAGTCTGTGTCGGCCACTCGTTCTTGGCCAAACCTTAAGATGGTGCAAGAAATAATTGGAGAAAGAATGAGAGAATGTATGGAGTGCTGGTAGCGGTTAGCCTGGAGGGGCAGACAATGAGTTGCAAACTATAGTGTGGACTTGCACAAGCAGAAGGCTAGCACCAAAACCAATGTCTTTCCAACTGTCTGTGCAGGTATAGGCCAACACTATGACCAATTAGTGGAACAGTAACTGTGACATTTTCTCAGAACGACAGAAAGCAGTGGGAGGCGGCATACAATAGAGATAAACAAGTCAGATAGAAACGGGAACGATGCACAAAGTAGTGGTTTGGTGAAAATTCCACTGTCGCAGGGCTATGTCATCATCGTGCCAAGCTTGCCCCAAAGACTCAAACAGAAAAAAAAAAACTTGTGTTGTGATTGGTAGGGCAGGTTAGCCAGCCCACTGTGGCTAATGCTGGGCTTCGCGTCGCGAGTCTAGACCAACACGCCAGGCAAAAATATTGTTGGCCACTAGACGGGTTCATGTAATTTGATAGGCTAGGTAGCCGTTTCATATAAAAGTCACATGACACACATTTGACAGTACTTTGGTTTCTCCCATTGAATGATGGGATGAATTGGTTTATCAACTAATTGACCGTCTACAGACACGTGACTGGATGACGCCACGGTTCCATGACGGATGGCAGAAGTAAGCTCATAGTGAACTAATATTCATAGGAAAGTAGTGGAAATTTAAAGTAGACATCGATATCCTGAAATTAACATTAACATAGATTTAATTTATCTAGTTTGCTTGAATTGCTGGCTATGGATACAAGTTAGACACTATCTGACAAGGTGGGACATCTTGTCGGTAGCCACAAAGAGCAGTATTTGGAGAAGTTGGCCTTAACCAGATTGCAGACCAATCCTTAACTACTACCTCTGGACCTACTTACCGAATTATCAAAAGCAACACGTCTGCCGAATTTCACTTATCACGACCTCTACCATTATGTCATAAATAGTGTATCACCATATACAGGAGCTGACTTAAAGGCATACAAAAGTCTTGATGCATTCCAGTATTTTGTATCCAACTGTGCAAACCAATGCCAAGTGTTATGCCATCACTGGACGCTACCTTGTAATGGCAAAGGTAAGATATTATATTCTTTCATTGAAGCAAATGTACCTGGTCTAACTTGGAGTGACAGCTGGCTAAACTCTCTTTTGTTAGGCTAGCAGGCTAGGCTAAACTGGCAGGGTTGTGGTCGCCGTCTCATGGAGTGTTATTTTTAGTGATAGAGAATGTTGCTCTAGTAAATAGCCGAGTTAAAAATTAACATCTAAAGTTTGCCAACTCACCATGTACAAAATGATCACTGCAAAGCCTTGAATACTTTGACGGTTGCCAGTCTTTGCGATTATTCACAGTCGCCTCCTCTCCACCTCACTAGGAATGCGGTAAAATGCAACATTGGGTTTATGCTCTTTTCTCTTGTGCACAACCCACAGCACAGCAAGAGACGACCATCTTGCAAAACAAAATTTAATTAAATAAAATAAATTAGCCTATAAACTTATACAATAGCTCGAAGACAGCGACTGTTTTCTTTTACTTCCATCATCCATCATGGCTGAACGAAGGCAAAGGGTCAATACAAGCGGGCTGATATGTACAGTAGGTCTATCATTACTCAAGACCAAACCTCAAAGACATAAAATTCACGATACTGCCATGCACGGATATTTTTACTCGTGATCAACCGATATGGATTATTTGGGCGGGCAGAAATCAATTAACCTGTACAAACCACCAATATTTCTAAGCTGATATTTGGAGCCAATAGTGTTTTTTTTTTCTGTTAAATGACAATCTTCTTTACTTAGAAGTAGAAAATAAAAATTGTGACAGTTAACCTAATAAATATTACTACACCAAAAAAATTGGGGGGGTGCTGTGAACTTCACCTGTCAGTAAATCATAGCAAAAAAAAGACCATATCAGCCAACTCAACAGGCCGATACGAGGGACAAAAAGTGAAATATCGGCTGGCCAATATATCAGTCTACCATTAATTCAGTCCACTTGTTTTTGACCAAACTTTAATATGGTTCCAAAAAATAGTTGGAGAGAAGGTATAAACCACTGATAGCTAAGTTTTGTTTAACATAACAGTCACATGACACACATTTGAGAATGCATAGGTTTCACTTATTGAATGAATTTGTTATTTAATTAACACACATTTTCATCACATCATGCATCATGTTATTTGACTCGACATCAAACCTCAAAGACATACAATTCAAGATATTGGCATCAACTGATATTTCTACCCATAATGTTTTGCACTTATTCAGGCCTAAGTTTTCATCATTAGCAGCTCTAGGTAGTCCCTGCCTACAACTGATAAGAGCTGCACACAAAATACAAAATACATTTCCAGTTGTAAACATTGTCCAGCTGATCAGAAACAACCAGGGCACCTCTGTGACATATTTCAGAAGGATACCCTCAGCTCAAAGAAGATAACATTCCACAAGGTCACCAGCTATAAACTCTGTACTCACTACTAATGACACACATAAGCCCCCCTGGGAATATTAAAGTGATTTGCAGTTTGGGATATGACCTACACAAGTCAGCTCGTAAAATCCTAGATGACTTTGGTATAAAATAACCCAGGATGCACCTCTGTTAACGACACTTCTACACATACAACTGCACCGTGTGTGGATACGTCAAGGAAAATGTTGTTTTTTTTAAAGTGTTGTATGAATAAAACAGAAGTTTGAGTAAAAGTGAAACACAGACAGACAGCATTCCTGTATGTGGACGCTACGGTCTGCTGCTGCTGGGGGACGAATGGGGGATACAGCCGTTTCTGTCGATAAAATTCACGTCCACAACCGAGTTAAAAGCCCACGGAAATTAAAAAAAACAAAGTCCGAATATTCCTGTGGTCGGTGTTAGTAAAGATGAAAATGTCATACTCACCCGTAAATACAGAGAAAACGACAGGTAGAGGCGTCTGAGAGAGGTTTCCTGCTCGAAAGTTGCCGTGTGTCAGTGGAGAAAAAACATTGTACGCGGAAGTGCACGTCAAAAAAAAAAAAAAAAAAAAAAAAAAAAAGCAAGGACGGTGACTTCAGCTTCAGTTTTACTGGAGAATGTCTGAAACTTTGAACAAAACTGAAAAAGAGCAAGCAATTTAAAAAAAAAATGCACATCGACGCTTCTCGAAACGTAACTTTACATCTTATTTTAACTCCTTCATTGTCAAGTTGAGAAGCGAAAAAAACCCCAAAAACTACAGAACTTGTTACCGCGCGGTGTCACACAGTAACATGTCCCCTGACTGGAACTACATTAACCATATCACTAACCTACCGGTGTTGTTTCCGCTGGTCGCGAGAGCAGCATTTTGACGTTTTCTCTCAGAATTCTGACTTATCATTAGAGGTGGTCAAAGTACTCACATTCTTTACTGAAGTAGAAGTACAACTATTTATGTGGAAAAAATACTCTGGTAAAAGTAGAAGTACTGATTCAACTCTTGTACTTAAGTAAAAGTAAAAAAGTACAAGTTCTCAATTGTAATAAAATACAAAAGTAAAAAGTAAAACAAATTTTTTTGGCCATGAATGCAATGATACTTATTTAACCAGAAAAAAATCAGAAAGGTTTCAAAAGTATCAAAATTAAACCCTTTAAAAGTGAGTTACTGTGTTGAAATGTCAGTACTCAGTTTTGTGGGTATAGGCAGGAAATGTAAGAAGAATGGGGGGGGGGGGGGGGGTCACAATTGTGATTAAAATGAAAAGTCATCACGAGATTTTAAAAAGTTATAAACATGCTATTTTTTTAAATGATACAATGTTAAAATTGTGAAACTAAAAGTCAAAATTTCGAGATAAAAAGTCAAAATTATTAGTTAAAAAGTCAAAATGGTGAAATAATAGGCACATAATTAATAATATATAAAGTCACAATTTCTCTCCTTCACTGATTTTCCCTCTGAAGTGACGTATTTTTCATACTGCCATATCTGTTTACTTTGAAAAAGTAACAAGTCTATTCTGAGAATGTAATGAGTATAAAGTACAGACATTACATAGTATAATGTAATGTTAGATAGTGATAATGTAATTTCCCTGCTTTACATAACTCTGTGTTATCATTATCTCTGCTCCAATAATGTTTCTTTCTTTCTTTCTTTCTTTCTTTCTTTCTTTCTTTCTTTCTTTCTTTCTTTCTTTCTTTCTAATAATTTTATTAACAATTCTTAACATACAATCTTCACAAAAACAATAAAAAGACACGTTCACTAAACACATTTTAGGTCAGAACTATGAAAGAAGAGACAAGAACAAAAGACCAAAAGCAAATAACTCAACATTCAGTGGTTTACACATTTACACATTACATTCAAACTTATGATATAATTTAGTTGCTTTGATTAATTTCTTGTTTTACTTTTTCATTGTTCTTCCAATAAGTTCTGAGATGTCTAAATTCAGAATTTATCGAGGGAGGGTAAATATTTCTATCAAATCATTGTGTGTAAGTTAGATTTGACTAAAAATATGTTACTTCTTATTATTATCCATTTGCTCATAAACATTTCATTCATTTACAACCCACGGCCCGATATAATTTGTCACTTTTTAAAACTTTTTCCATTCTCTTTCACTGTTGTAATTATAATACTAATTGTCATGTAAAGTATTTGCCCATGAATAACCTGCAGAGACCACCATGGAGTCGCTCAGAAGAAAAAAATATGCCATGAAGAACATCTGTCTGTCATGAAATCAAAGCAGCTGTTTACAGATAGTCCAGTGTACTCGTATCCAACTTCATTCCTTGATCCTGGTCATGGAAGGTTTTTTTTGTGTTTGTTTTTTAACTTTTGTTGTCTGGTTTCCAGCCGCCACCTGGTGGACAGATGTGGACACTTCATGCTCTGTTTACTACAAAAAATCAATTCATAACTCAAAGCTTGTTTAGTCTGGACAGAAGCTGAAAAAAATAATTGCATTTGCATATCGTCTATTTCTGTTGAATCCATGTTGAATCACCATTACAAACTAAACATCAACAACAAACTAAACAGCGTCTACTTTTACTTAACCCATAAAAAACCAAATTATACACCAGTGACCAAAACCATTAACTGATCTAAAATATTTAATGCCTGTTGATCCACTAGTCCTATCAATACATGGAAATAATACATTTGACAAGAAATACAGTTTGTCTTCAATTCACCAGTAAAACCCATGGAGTTGAATCAATGACAGTGGATGGAAATACTTATAATATGTTAATTTAATGATATATTTTACAGAAAAAATAATCTTTTTATTCCATGTTTCCTCAGTTTTTGGGATGATAATCTCAGCATGATGATCAAAATACATGTACGGTAAAAATAAATTTCGGAAAATAGCTGATTTTCACTGAAGGAAATGTAAAATAAAGAGTATAATATCATGATAAATCATGTTTGAAGATTCTACATTTTCATTTGGATTATTATCATTACATCTATGTTTAGTATGCTGTACACACACACACACACACACACACACATATATATATATATATATATATATATATATATATACACACACAAGCAGTATCTGATACTGTTCTAAGCGTCTTTATAATGAATTCTCATGTGGGATTGTAAAAGTATCCCTATAGTGTCTGTTTCTGGACACACATACATTCCTGTTTATACTCACACATGTATTCGTCTGGAGCATTGAATGTCTTGTCATAGGGTTCATATTGATTATAAGCATAAAATAATTAGGATTTTGGCCCTTTTTTATTTTTACTGTGGGCCCTCTTGCCCCTGTCTGCTTCCCTGTTTCCTGTCATGTTTACTCCTTATTGTTTGGATCAATATCATTAGGTTTGTAAATTGAGTTATATACTTTTTCCAGCTGTGGAAATACAGTATTAGTATGGTCTGGTTATTATATGATCTGTCAAAAATAAGCAACCTTTGAATCATGCTTTAAGGTTTTATGCATTCTGTATCTTTGAAATAGTCTGATGCTTTGTGTAGTGATGCACTGTATAGTGATGTGTCTATTTTGTTAAAGTACTGATGGTGCACCCACTGAGTCAAGTATCCCTCCTTGTTGATATGAGTAAATGTTCCCAGCTTGGTTGTACATTTACACTCATATTTGCTTTTATTACAGCCATTTTTGTAATTCTTATGTGGTAAAGGGAGTTTCCAGTAGTATATATTTTAAAGCATCTGCACTTACAGCCACATTTGGTGAACACTTCACTATTCCTACTTTGGTCTTATGACAAAACTGGAGTCCAAAGCATATTGTATCAGTCAGTGTCTGAGCTGTGTTAAATTTTCACATCAAATTGTTATAATATGAAACTTTCTCTAATGCAAATCCTTTCACAGCATACCTCCAGTGTACACTAGAGACTGAGTTCAATACTGAATGTGATGTAGAAGCTGAAACAAATTGATTTAAGTCGACAAAAGCAGCCTGTCTTACCTTTAGTTCCTTGCTGTCGCAGTGAATCCAAAATGCTGACAAAATGACAGTCCACTATCCAGAATATTGTTTATTGCTTTTGAAGATATTCATCTTTTTTCTTCTTTTTTGCACTTTCCATTTTTCCTCTTTACAGTAAAACAAAGAGAGATGACAGGTAAATCCACTGCATTTGTCATTTTTGGATGTGTACACACACATACACACACAAAGGAAACAGTATTTACAGCTGTTCATGAACTCCACATGGATGTGACTGTAGGCCTTTCCTGTAGCAACTCAACAAACATAGAGCTTTACATTAACTTTACAATAGAGCTTTCACAACTAATCGTATACCGTCACAGTTTGACGAACCGTATGCTATAAAGACTATGAAGCTGTACAGAATGGTCTAGTGTTCACTTTGTACTGAGAAACTGGGATGTTGAGAAGATATGGGTCATTGGTTCCAGGTAAACAGTTTCTGAATATTTTTTATATATATATATATATATATATATATATATATATATATATATATATATATATATATATATATATATATATGATTAGTTAGTTGCGTTGTTTTTTTATGCATATTTAATGTCCTCAAGCAAACCAATTGCCCTGCTGCTGGCATGGACAAAAAGCATTGATTGAAAAATAATCAAAACACATTTTGGGGGGAGAATTTAAAAAGAAATCCCATATTATTCACATTTGACTAATTACAGTACAGTTACACTGGATGAATGCTAACTATAAAAATAAGTCTACCGGCAAATTTTGAACCCAAAGGGTTTGTACATTGGGCATCTGGCAAAAAAATGACCAAAGGGCACAATTAACTGGGGCTGAGAAAATCTGACACAATTCCCAGTGTGAACTCTGTCCTTATCATAGAAAAACATCTTCAGAGTGCAGATCTTCTGCCATTAATAATTTAAACTTTGATACACCTAAGCTTATAATTTTCCAACATGTTAAATACTGAATTAAATCACAACAATACAGCTAAATTTATCATAGTGATAATAATTAAATGTAATGTACACAATAATAAAATATATACACAGAAATATTCATACAAATTCTAGATTGGTCCAGCTCTTCGTTCTCTTTTTCTGTCCTTTTAGAAAATAATGTGCAGGAAATACTTCAACCACAGGACAAAATAAATATTCACAGTCTACTACACTTAACACTATTAGAAATATGCATTTAACATTTAAATAAATCTGTAGAAAACAATATAACACAAAAGCGAAAATTAAACTTGGAACTTGGGAGGAGGATGCTTCAACCACAAAGAATTACGATCTGAAAAATCCAATGAAGCAGATGTGTTCTGAAATAGCCACTAGGTGGTAGTATTTGACCACATCTCAACAGTCATATATCTATATCTATATCTATATCTATATCTATATCTATATCTATATCTATATCTATATAGATATAGATATAGATATAGATATAGATATAGATATAGATAGATAGATATAGATATAAATGTGTGTGTGTATTAGTCTAAATCTCAAGAATTATAGGACAAATCTGTAAAATTGGATCGATTTGACCATTACTTGTTGTTCTGATCTGTTAGTATAGGGATGTTGTTTGTTAATGTTTGTCAAGACAGGCAGTGCTGTGTTGTAATTTACCACCTCACTGCCTTCTATCATAGCTCGGTGGTGGACAGCAAATTGTAGAGTACGGCACAAAACAAGCCTACAAAACATGGAGCGATCATTTGGTGTGAGAAATCAAAACACACAAAGGACAAGATGGCTACAAAGGAAGGCGAAACCCTAAAAAGTGTACGTCTTGTATTTTCCAGGACATTAAGTCAGAAGTGAAATGGACTGTAGCCAAGTTAAAACTCACACAAAACAGGGAAATAGTCATTGTAGCAGTAAAGAACATTACTTGAAAAAGTGTCAAAGATGATCATTTAAAGCAGGACAGGGACTTCAACAAAGAAAAAGGAGAGAAAAAGAGATTTGTTCAGAGCAAAGACTGGCAAGATGGTGGATGAAGAAGAAAAAGTATTAGCTGTGTATCATTTTGAGAGTCTCTGTCTCCCGGTGTCTTTCATGCAGAGCCATGGAAGGGGAAAGTGATGGAGGCAGGGACGGGGGAGGGGGGGTGATGGGCATCATGTTCTTCAGAGGATGGGGGGACACTGGCGGGGGGAGAGAAGAGATGGGTGGCAGCGCGCCCCCCTTCTTTCCATCCAACAGGATCTGTGATCGGTTTGCAAGGCTGGATTCTTTGCCGATGCTGAACTCGTGCTCATTTTCATTCTCTGAGCTGCAGTCGCTCAGATCTGTGATCTCCAGGTCTGAGTCCGACTCCGGGTCCTGCTTCACCCCTCCTCCTCTCCTCTCTGTGGGGCTCTGCTGGCCTGTCCCAGTCCCTGCTCCCATGGTGACCCCCCCCAGCCCCAGCACTAGGCCTGGAGGATTGGCCTCCACCCTCTCCCTCTCGGCCAGCGATGCTCCAATGTCCGTGCGGCCAATGGACAGGCTCCCTGGATACGGCGGCAGACAGAGCCTGGGCGGCTGACCACCCGCCGTGCCGTTTGTCCCTCCGGTTTGCCCTGCCGCACCCCTCTCACCCCCACCTGCCTCCCCTGGGGGAAGAAGTGAGGAGAATGGGTGAGGCAGCTGGGAGAGGCTACTCTGCAAGGGGTTGGGGTAAAATTGGGAGGGGTAGAGGGAGCCAGGGGGCAGTTTGGGACAGTTATTGAGAGAGAAGGCCCCTGGGAGATAGGGGTTGAAGCCCCAGGGGTAGTCAAATGGTGGATTGCGAGGGTAGGGACCCAGCAGAGATGGAGGTTTAGTGTAGCACGGTGCACCTATGACAGAGAAAATCCAGAGATGGAGGTTAGCTCTTGCGAGGGCCAAAGGTTTCTTGGCATACAACACTCAAGAATGTACACTAATTATGCTCTATGGTATTAGCAATTCTAATCAGAAGCCACAGGGGCCAATTCTGGCATGGTTGCTTTCAACAAAAAACCTGATGGTTCATTTATGCATGCCAATACTGCATACTACACCCACTTCAGACTGCTGCAAACAGATGTGAACACAAAGACTCTGCACTGCACTGCAGCGAAAACGGAAACAAATCTTACAAACAATCAACCACGTTACAATTTCCAAATCTGTGAAAAGCACTAAGCGTTTAATTTTAATTTTTTTGTCATAGCACTTTAAAAACTGAAGAAGAAAAAAAAAAGCTAGGAGTTCTCTCCTGTCAAAGAAAAGTATTTAATTGACAGACATTTTAGATTAGCTTCCAGAGAGGTTTAATTTGATGTACAGAGCATCTTTCATTTAGAGGTGTTCACAGAAAATTAGCTATATTTAAAACATTTAAATATCAAATTGATTTATTATTTTTATAACACTAAGTGTATTTTCTCAAGGGAAATTTGAGGAGTAACTTCAGGACGTATCAGTGAGCATATGTGGTTTCCTTTTTTCTTGTATCTGCCTTGAGTATAATGTGAAAATGCATAAGCTGTATGTTTTTTTATTAAACCTGAACTACAAAAATTGGTGGAAAGCCCTGATTTCTGTAAGTAATATTGCAAGTATTTGGATGTATTGTGGTATACACGTGGATACAGTGGGGACAGACATCATGTTGAAAAATGCAGCTGAGAAACAAATGCTAACACTAAAGAATGCAGTAGCAGCCTGGTCGCTGTGATTCCTGAGGTTAAGTGACTGACAGATAGGAAACTTAGAAAGTGTCGATCTGATGTGTTGACATGTCTCTGTATCATTTTAGATCATGTGTAGCAAATTAAATATTGCACCATATTTGAATTCAGTTCCGTGTAAGCATCGGCTGATATCACGAAAAGACAGTAAATTTGAGGTGATGCTGGAATTCAATTTTAATGAACAAACAAAAGCGTTGCCTCTCAGCCTACTGTACTTCCTTCCAACTGACAACCAACTCAAAGATTCTCTCTCTGTCTCTTTCTCTCATCTGCTCCCTCCACCTCTCGCACTCTTTCTCACCCTCTTTCTTTCTCTCTCTCTCTCTCTCGCTCTCTCTCTCTCTCTCTTTCACTCTGTTATTTACTATGCAGGGCTAATTTGACAGTGGTGAAGTCTCTGCGTGCTGGGCCAGGAGTAGCTGGCAGACACATGAATATTGAATCAGTCAGGCAGGCCTCACTTGCTTATGAAAACACAGTAATGGGCGCCCACAGGCCACAAACTGAAGCCTGCACCCTCAATTAGGGCCTTCCTGCCTGGGAAGGGATTAGGACAGCGGGGACACATGGGAGGGAGAGGAGGTTGAGAAGGGAAGAAGGGGGGAATAGGACCTGAGGACAAACAGAATGGGGAGGGGAGGGGGGTAGGTTGTGTGATGAGGAGTGCATGTGAGAGTGTGCCTGTGTGTGTGTGTATGTGTGTGTGTGTGTGTGTGTGTCTGTTTACCTCTCTAGCTCTGTGTGCAGACACATTCATACACATTCTGATGCACATATGTGCAGAAACACAAACAAAAGTAGCTGCATTAATGTACATATTCTGTCAATCACACAAACAAACACGAACCCAAGTTGCATTTGTTGACACTTATGTACACGGTCAGACAGACGAGGATAAATGCAAGTGGTCGTGGTGCAAAAAGGTGGAAGATTTCTTCGTCTTTCGGTTACCAACTTGTTCTTACCAACAATGATATGCATAATTCACAAGCTAACCTGGCTTTTCTCACCTGAAGCGCTGCCTCACTGCAGGCTGCAATGGGACAGCCATCTCTCTTATTTCCTTTAACAATAAATGTTCATGCCTCTCCATATCCTCATTCCTCTCCCTGCTCTCTTTCCCTCTACTTTCTCCTCCTGCCTTTGTTTAGGAAAGACTACCTTCTGCCTATGCACTGACCATATGCTTCAGACTGTTTATTTCCACATACGCACTGTGTGATATAGCAGATGATTTAGCATACTGGTTTAATGTCCTGTACCAAACATTTCCTAGAACACCATACTATATGTAACATTCATTTCTAAAACTTGTGCATTTTGTCAAAACCAAATTATGTGATATTTTGTCGCCCATGTTAACTGTGTGTACCTTTCATTGGTCAATCTACAATTTATTCTGTGATACATTAGGGTTACTTTATGTAAGGACATTGTACGACTACAGAATATGTTGATATGTATGTGTTGAATGTTGAAGTTGTGCTTTTATAATGATCCAATTTGCAACATAAAATAATTCTGTCTGTTTGGTGATTACCTCCTATACTGTACAGTTTTTAGGAACACACATGGCTTAATTTATTCAGTGCTTTGATGTCATTAAAGTTTAAATTTAAATATTTTTTTACTCCTACTTTTTTTTACTGGAAAAACAGACCCTCTAGACAGAACCTGAATATTCCTAAGGGCAAATACTTTCTTTAATATTTAAGAAAAAAATCTGCCAATGCTATCTAAAAAATACTAACATTTCAGAAAGGTTAAAGCTGGCGTTCTGTGTGTCTGACAAGATTATTATTTTTTTTTTTTATTAAAAGAGAAAAACAAAAACACCTTTTTGACTTTTCTGAAATTCAGTTTTATCAGTTCAATGAACTCCTTGCCGGAGATCGAGGCAAAAAAGTATTAAAAGACCTGGTTATGCAAAAACCATGATGCCATGAAACTGCCAGATTTAGGAAATGACTTGCTCATATTGATACTATTTCATCACGAGGGTGACTTTATTTCTAAGATGAAGTGAGGTTCCTGTTTGTGGGATGTATTTCTTAAAATAGTTTTTCAAGATTTTTATGCTTCCATCGTCAGTGCATCCATGATCTCACCTGAACTGAGAAATGGTAATGTGTCCAGTCTCAGCTTATCACCTTCAGGTCCCGCTGCAGTGGTCCCTCGGTCAAACAGGGATGTGGCTCTGCCAGAGTCTGGCAAACGTGGAAACAGTGATTGTATGGCCTGGGAGACAGGGACAAAGAGGAAAGGAAATTAATAATGAGGGAATGAAAGGAGCTGATTACAGAAGACTTCCAAAATGGAGCATATGTATTGCTACAAATTTATCTGTATGGTGTCGCGAAAAAATTCGTATGTGACGGCAACACCCTGCAGAGTGTGATGCAAACAGTGACAGAGCTGCAGCAAGGACACGATAAAAAGGGGGCGTCGTGGGACTTCAACTTGGGCTATAGAGGGAGGTGGTAGGACGCAGAAGCTCTGAGACTCAAAGGAAGAAACAGTACAGAGTCAAATGGAGGCCAGCGCTTAAGTTTGGGGGTACAAAGGATAAATGATGAGAAAGAGAGGGATTGTTGGCTAGTTTTTTTTTTTTTTCCACTGAAGGATGAATGTGATGGATGCAGGACGAATAGGACTGAAATGTGACAGAAAGACATCCATTCAGGATACAGGGCAGTCAAGTGGATGTGTGTGTGTTTTCTCTATATCTGTGTGTGAATAACTATTTTAAAAGACAGAGTTGGAGACCAGGTAAAATAAAATGGAACAGTTGAATCTCAGGAATCAAGGGGACAAAGGGAGGATTTTTTTTTCCTAGCAGGACTTTGGATCAATAGTATCTGTCACCCTGCAGCCCTAAGTTTGAAAGGCGAGACTGTACTCCCAAGCTGCGAGATCTGCGTTGCTTAACAAACCGCATTAATGACCCGCCATTGATCTGATCTGACGCGACCCCTTTGCTTTTCTATTTCTTTCATTTTCAATCGATGACAGATGGATACACCATCGGAGACGAGGATGAGAGAAGGAGGGATAACGTCTTCTTTTGTTTTAAGGACAAGTTAAAACCGTCCCCCCCCTCCTCTGTCTCCTTCAGAGTCTGCGTCTCCTTATCCCATCTTAAGGATGGCACAGACAAATGATGGATGATTCACTCTTACTGTACTTTTAAGTTGTGTGCACTTTCTAGGTCATTACATTCTACAAAATAAAATTATCTATATGCTGGTGGTTGCATCCCAAATAGAATAAAATCATTCTTCAAAATCCATTTGTGTCAAATGTTAAAGATCTAAATTGATTTGTTGAGTGTTTTATTGACTCTAAATATCTTTTCTCTTCAATCCAACACACAAGCCGAGTCAAATTAGGACATTTATGCTCTTGCTTTCCTCCTCTGGTGTTCTGAAACAATTTATCTGTGTAAAAATTTTACAATCTCTCAGGGCATATCATAAGTGAACTCTATTCTATTCCGATCACCATTAGAGATAGTGAATAAAAGATACACATGATGAATACCACCCCTCGTCTTGTAAAAGCAAAGGCACAGCGGGGGCTGGAGAAATACAAAAGCAAAATCACTAGAGTGAAATGGATTTGAGTTTCCTGAATTAAATCACTTTTTATAAAAAATTAAAGATTATAACAGGCTCCCCGTCTCACTTTTTCCATTGTTCAAGCTTCCCTTTCTTTTTATTTTATGTAAGGCATTTTATCCTGCTATAGTTACCCCAAAAAGCAAGATCATTTAGAATCTGTCTGGTTTTAGACATTTTCCTTCGGGTTTTTTAATTGTTTTACTTTCTCTCTCTTTTTTTAAAAAAACTAAACAAAATGACATAATTTGGTTACTTTCTCAATTCCTCATACCTCTGGGCTACAGTCCGGTGCAGCTGAGCCCCCATTGAAGTGATTCTGGGCCAGAAAGAAGGGAGAGTTTGCCATGTCCAGGATGGGGTAGTTGACCAACACCACCTTACTGAAGTTAAACTTGTAGGTGAAACGTTTTCCTTTGGTTTTGTGCAAAATGCGCTTGTTGTAGTAATACCTGCAGAGAGAAGACAGGATACAGAAAAGAATGGAGTGAGGGGGGTAAAAGATAAAGGAAAAAGGAAGAGGAAAAGGAAAAAGAGGAGGGAAGGATTAATATAACGCTCACATCAAGGTTTTTGTATTTTATCATTAGCGGGAGAGAATATCCAAACAACTCCAACCCTGTAGGGCAAGAGTTATGCTGATTTCCCACTGTTTTTATTCTTCTCCTCCTTCCTCAAATCAATTCATGTCTGACTACCTTGATTCGATACAATGCGAGGCTTTAAAGGAATATTTTATTCAGCTGTTAGATAAATCCTTGCACACATAGTCTTTGGGAAACAGAGGCCAAATAGTGAACAAAATCTGAGCAAATATAAAGCTCCTTTCACAACACACATGAGTATTTATCAATTAGAAAATAATTACAAAAATAATAGGAACATTTGGAAATAATAAATGAGGTTTTTACAGTTTGTTTGGTGTGTCTACTATGACGGAGTAAAAAAAAAAAAGAAAAAAAGACAAGCAGATAGTTTCCTTCAATCTGTACTGATGTGATGCATGGACTCAGGTCTGGAACAACACTGATGTAAATGCACATGTAAATGCATGTGACACCCAGATGCTGGCACTTCTTCCAACAGTACAGCACATTTACAAAGAGATGGAACAATAATATGAGTCTCCATGGCAACGACCTCAGGTGTCTCCCACTGGGTGTGTTGTGAGCCATCATCATCATGCCAGTTTCCTGTGCCACCCACCAAGGTGTCACAAACATACAGTCTGTCAGGATACTGGGCTGATTGATGGTAAAAGCAAAAAAAAAAAAAAAAAATGCAAACAACAAACTAAACACAGAAGCCATCTGCTTCAACTCACATACAAGAGATGGTAGAAAAAGTGAGGCCAAAATTTGAAAACCTGTGGATGTGTTACCACCGTAACACTACAATCAGTTTACAGATTGTAAACTCTTTTCTGTGCTTGTGGTGGTTTTTTTTGTTTTTTGTTTTTATCTCTTAGGCATGAACACAGTGAATACTCACTAAATACATTAGACGACCTCAGCATTTAAGCGTGGTGAGCAGAACCTCATTATGCACATGCACTGTATCAAACACAGCAGCGTGTTCGTATCAGCATGTATCCACAGTGGCTGCCTGGGCCCTGGCGCAATGATGTGTCCGTGTTTTGCTTTGCGTGGCAATTGTGCCGTGGCCCTTAATTGAGCAATTAAGTGAGGCTAATTAAGAAGGCTAATTGTGGCCCCAGCCAATTCATAACAATTAGACTCTGACGACAGCCCTCATTAACAAGAGGCCAAAGGAAAGCTAAGAGAGGGGGTGGGTTGGGGTAAGAGGGATATTTGCATAAGAAAACAGTGTGTGTGTGTGGTTGGGGGTGTAAACTGCTGAAGGTATGAAGTGTGAACACTATCGTTTTAATCACGTTCGGCAAGTTTGGTGCCAAGCAGTTTCCCCTGTTCTCCACTCCACGAAGAAACGAAAGTAATTTCGCACTGGGGCTTAATTTTGAAATCCCTATTGAATTTTTTATTTGGCAGCTCAATGGTGAACTTTTCATTAGGATTTCCACAGATAAGGATAAAATTGAGGTTATTGACCTCCCCCCATGAAAAGTCCCACCTTTATCTTTTCATCTTTTACCAACAAGGAAAAGAGAGATTTAAGTTTGATTTCAGTCCAACAGGAGGCAATTTATGTAATCTGATAAACATCTTGATTTTGTCTGATAACACAAGGCTTGACATTCCCAGTGGAAGTGTATCTGATAACACACATGTGCACAGAGGTACGTGAACCTCTCACAGTCATAGTACCTCAGTGCCCTGCTCAGCTTGTCGTAGTTCATGTGGGGTTTGCATTTCCTTATCCCCCACAGTCGAGCCACCTCATCTGGGTCCTTGATGACAAACTCTCCGTAGTCCCCCTGCCAAGCGATCACCCCCTGATACTCCTCCTTCTGCAGCAGCTCCAGGATGAAGTGCCACAGCTGGATCTGTCTGGAGCCGGGGCTGGACTCAGGCTTGTAGGCCCAGTCTGGAAAGGCAAACCCTGAACAAGAAGGTGGGGGGGGGGGGGCAGAGAGAAGGGGAGGTGGATGATGATGTTGTAGGGCCTTGTCGTTTGTTCTAGCGCACATGCCGGGGGATTTGCTGTCCGGATGACTGATGAGTGATGAAGGTGAGGGATGATGTGTTTAATATCACAGCACGTGCCTAGAGCAATGTTAGTCTGCGTTAATGCCCTCTAGCTTCAACAGATTGGTCAGTGGAATGATGACAGCTCTCTTGGAGGGAACTGATTGATGTTGCTTGGGTCAGATTTTCAAAAGCCAAGTGTATGCACATCCTAGATGGAGTTAAGGAGCTTTTTTGACTCATCCTGACACTAACTAGGCTTGTGAAAACATTAGGCATGCAACCAATTACAAATAAACCCAATTTCTTTAGAGTTAAGCTGAATACGTGAAATTACTTTTTAGATTTTCATGGTTCTGGTGATGTTTTTTTTTTAAGGATTTATTAAATTGAATGTGCTTGTGTTGCATCTTGTCTAGATTTACCCAGTTTGGGTTTTACAGTAGTTTTATATATGGTATTGTAAAACCATTATGATTTTAGGATGACCATGGCCAGATGATACATCATGACGAACCTGGCGTCCAGAGAGCGGGCACCGGGGGAAGCAACAGATCACTGACGCAGTTACAGTCCATGCCTCCACAACACCTGAAACAACAACAAGAGGAGAGGAGGGAGAGGTTAAGACAACGTAAATGAACCATGATCACAAGAATACAAAAAAAAAGACAAGTAAAAAAAAACAAAATAAATAAAAAAAAAAACATGTTCAGTCAGTAAAAACACAGTTAAAAAGTAGACAATTCATTCCAAATTATTAGTAAATCTAGAGTCAGTTTCACAGCAGGTAGATTTTTGGTGAAAGTTGAAGTTGAAGAGTGTAAAGTTTGTTGAAGAGATATGGAGTCAAACCAAAATTGGAGTATTGCATAAGGGTCTGAGGGTGCAACATGATTTCAAAAACATACCTTAAATCGATGTGAAATATGGCAAGGTTATGTTTTATATGTCTTTGGGAGAGATCAGGTGTTTGATGGATGTGATCTTGTGTGGCCACCTGAGGCTGCGTCTGATGCAACATGGTGGACATCCCCATAGTGCATTTATGAACAGGAGGAATTAAATAAGACTTTTGAGAACTAAGTCAAAGTTGAGCTGTATCATACATTAAACATAGAGGTATTTAATTTATAATTAGCCTGGGTTATGCTTTAGTGAAGTTTTTAAAGGTAAAATGAAACACACATTACATTAATAAAATCTCTGTACGCAGGTGTAATTCATAATCTTGTGTTTAGCAGGGTGCTAGGTCTGGGTTTAGAAATTGGAAAGTTGTGCCTTAAGGAGGGCAAATTTTATTAGAGCAAGACAAAGTAATTTGTGTGCAAAATTATGTTAAATGTAGTTAATTTTGTAGATGCTACTAAATGTAATAGAGTGTAGTGGCATATATGTGTGGATATTTACTACTACTACTGAACATTTCAGAATTTATATAGAATAATTCAAACCTGGCTGGACATTGAATACTAAGCTCTCAAATATTATTCTAGTCCTCCTGGTTTTACCCTATTTTAAAGTGAAAATCTATTTAGTATGTCATTTAATAGGAATTCTGCTACTCTTGTTAATTTGTGCAATAAGTAATAACACTTAAATTAACACACACACTATATTTCACTTCAATGTAACACACATTAGGTTAAACCTATCTTATTTATCTTTGTTATTTTCTGGGACTAAACATTCCAAACATTATATAAGTAAAGTGACTTATAATTAATTTGGCTTGAGTGAAAGTAGCCAATGAGACATTGTACAGAGTCTGACTTCTGTCTAATAATGTTAAAAATGCACACACAACACATTTAAAAAAAAAATTTGTTTTCTCTAGTGTACATAAAAAAGGATGTTTGTTCAGTGAAAAACAAGTAACGGAACTATGATCTGTGAAAAACAATATTTCTCTAAATATCACTTGAATGTTTATTAATGGTGCAAATAATGAGAGAAAAGCTGATGTGACAAATGCACATAACAGGAGCGTCAACATCTCAACTCTCATTTTAAATAAATCCCAGACGAGCGCAGCCAAAACACGTGTGAATGAAAATTTAAAACCAAACCGCTGCGTTATTTGTGAGCAGACAACACCAATGCACCACAAACACCTCGTGCGTGTTTGTGTGTTTGTGAGTGAATCTCAGCTGCTTTATTAAATGACAGCTTCTAATACCGTCTCCTAAATAAATGCATATAGACATCTGCTGACAGGATTATGTGAGCGGGTTTCGGTGCTTCCATGACGAGTGCGGGGAATATGAGACGGGATCTAGTTTGGATATCACAGTTTCATCAGGGTTGTTTTACAAAGCTTAGATGGAAGAGATGCCCTGCTGCTACACTGGCATCTTTAATGCTAGCCTCTCTACCTCTGCCTTCTCTCTCTGCCTCTATTTAATTATGCTCTGTGAATTTTGGATTTTCCCTCCAGCATTGAAATGGAACGTGAATTATTAAGGTGTGTTTGTATAAATTATTATTGCTAACTCCAGGCATTTCTCTCTCTCTCTCTCTCTCTCTCTCTCTCTCTCTCTCTCTCTCTCGGACCGACTCTCTCACTCACTCTCACCCTGCTTCTAGCCTTTGGATTGTGGCCCCTCTCGCTTTCTCCTCCCTTTCTTCGTCTTTCTTGTTTTCAAACCGCTCCTTCTGTCTTCAAATGTCGAGCTGGCATTCATCCTATCTCTCACACACACATTTATATTACTTGCTCCTACTATGATGCCTTATTTTTACGCTCCGTCTCACGCCTTTTGCCACATATCTGACACAATGAGCCAAACTTACCATGAGGGTTAGAACTTGCTTATATCTTCATAAAATCTGTTTGTTTTCAGGTGGGATTTCTTTGAACAAAACTATAAATATCCCTCCTGTTGCAGAGCTCATTTTCTATTCAATGTATGGCTAATAACACGGACAGCGGCCAATTACAGAGGCTCTATTTCTCTACACTTAAAATGTCCATATATAACCTTTACATCTAACTGAAGGCCTCTCCAGAGTTTGGTCTTTAAAAAAATAGGATACTCTTTGTGTTTGGGTAGTAATCTATAAGTTTCCTCTTCCCTGTGGGCTACAGGTCATCAATACTGCATCATCTCTTTCATTCGCCATATTCTCGTGGTGTGTAGTGTGTATAAGCTAGCCTCTAAGGATGATATATATATATGTGTACGCCTATCTGTCAGGGTCTCTCCAGCTACCTCTTATACCACCTACGCACAGCTTCCAATCTATACCCATCCTCCCTTTTCCGATCCGACAGTGCGTCTATACAGGTGAATCCTCCTTTCCTCTTCCCCACCTCCTTCCTATTCACACACACACACACACCTATCCTCTGTCTTCCCTCCCGCCCCACCCATCTCCTCTCTTCTCTCCCTCTCTCCTGCTCTGTGTGTTTTGCTTCGGCGCAGTAATTTTCCGTTTGATTTCGGAGGTAATGCATTTTTTACAAATCAAAGAGGAAGCCGGGCCGCCCCCCTCCTCCTCCCCCCTCCCTCCCTCCATCCATCCCTCCTCCTCCTCCTCCTGCTCACCTCCCTCCCTCCACCTCTTCTTCCCCTCCCTCCCCAGTCTCCCGTTCGTTCTCGCCCCCCTCAGCCCCCCAGGCCAGAGAGGAGATAAAGGAGCCCCCATCATTTCCTTGTTAGTTTTGATTTGGGCAGCACAGGGCTTTCAAGTTCCCCCCATCACCCCCAGAAACATTATAACTAGCAGCCCAGGGAATACTGTTCCTCATACGCACACACTCTTACAAACACACACACACACACACATGCATGCACAGACTGTCAGATACAGGCACTCACAGATTGTAATGGATCATACATGCACAGTAAACACACAGTCTCAAGCAGATATGGCACAAATACGCAGGTACTCATGTAGCCGACGCACACACACAGTGAGAAGCAGCACACAAAATAAGACATGGAGTCCATAGATATTGACTGAATCAATGTAGACACACTAACACACATCTCGCAAAGCTGAAAGAGAGGAGGCACTTTGTTTACTAAAGAGTAAGATGCTAGTGTACTGATAACAGTACAGAGAAGTGCACAGACAAAACCACAAATGCCTTTTCATTTTTGCAAAGAGCAACTGCACACGCAACAAACAAAAGGACCTCTGTCCCACAAAAGGCCACCTGTAAAAATATAGCATGGATGATGGATTACACGGCTAATGGTGACAATAGCAAACGTGTACAACGGGAGCACTGAGTTACTGTAAATGGTTGCATCCAGACAATAGTGCATCCAACCAGTTAAAAAGAAAAGCTCAGTTGTGTTCTCCCACATGCTCTGGAGTGAAGGCCTACACCAGCGGTGCTAACACACATTCTGCTCTAACAAACCCTCTAGTGTAATGATGAGTCAGAGGCTTTTGATCATTCAGTCAAGTGTTACAACTGCATGCGAGTTTTTGGGACAGTGTTTTTACGTGCACAAATGCAAGAATGTGCACACTTTGGGAGGTCAGGCCAAGGCTGAACCGTGGTCGTGGGGTTGCAGTTGTTGCAGAAAAAAAAAAAAAAAAAAAACAACATTAAATGCTCATCTTTAACAAACTCTTTCTTCCACTCCCTATTTGTCTTTTATTTTGTCTGTAAAATATGTATTGTTATCAGGAGATAGATATCCATCAGATGTCAGAACAACATGTTGCTATTGTACAAATTTTTCTGGAAAAAATATCAACAAACAAAAATTAGGAATATCAATATCTAGATATGTATAGATCAACATTTGATGTTTTTAACCACCCATGGCACATTTCAGCAGGTTTTAGTCTGAGATACCAGCATTTGATTTAACACTGACTTTAAAAAAAAAAAAAAAGGTTTACGATATATTAATTCATATTTAAACAAAACCACAAAATTTTACTGACCCTAACCAAAGCATTTTTGGAGTAATGGAAGTTAATTCTAGTCTCTGGTGCCAAAGTCCTAGATATTTTCTACCTGCTATCCAGCCCAATTACATATTGAGCAAAGGAAAACAAGCAGAGGACCTGTCAGTAAGACAATTATAATAACAATATGTAGAAATTAAACACGTTCATAGTTTGCAGAAATGTGGATATAAATCTGGCGTCCATCCTTTTTACATGCATGACTAGAGATGAGATTAAATATGGCCTTAATATGGGTCAAGGTTCAGTTTTTTTAAAGTGGTAATATAAGATTATAACATTATTTAATGCACCACAATGATGGTCCTATAATCTAGTTGACAGAACTCTGTAATATCTCCGTTATTGAAGTAGAACAATTTGGTAACATAATGTGTAAATATGATGTAAGAATAATCTACTTCCCAAAACAGGATTTACTGTGTAACACCAATGCATATCTGCAGCCAGGCTGGCAGCAGCAGAACTGTGAAGCCAAGGTTAGTAGGCCACTATCGGGAGTAAAAAGGAAACAGTGTGAGCAATCCACTGTAGCACCAACTATGTTTTTAAATTCTGCAGGGTGACTGAGTAGAGGGAGAAAAGGGGGGCAGCCTGACATTCAGGCAACATTATGTCTCCAGTGCTGTCTAAAGAAGGAAAGAGTGATGGGTCATGATATAAAAAGATAGAAAAATATGAGAGGCATGAAGAGTCTGGCCTCTCTCGCTTTCTTTTTCCACTAGATGAAACGGACTCTGTACATCTGTCTCATCTTCCTTTTTTTGGTTGCCCCTGAAAAAGGCCCAGCTGAACCCTCTCTCTCTCTCTTTCCCTCTACTTTCCTCACTCCCGCTATCTCTGTCTTTCCTTCTCTCTCTGTTCCTCTCCCTGGTTAGCTCTGACACACTGGTCAGCCTCAGGGTGGAAGAACAGAGGGACTCTGCTATGGGTTTGTTAGAGGAGATGGAAAGAAGGAGAGAGGAGAAACTGGCAGAGGGGTATGAGAGGCGGAGGAGGAGGAGGAGGGGGGTGGGGTGATCAGGAAGAGGGAAAAAGATCTTGTCCATCCAAAAGTCAACATAGAAGCAAATTACACAGCTTCTGTGACCATTTATCGGCACCAACTTGTGTTATATTATGCTTTTTTTTTTTTTTTTTACAGTGACATGTTGACCCATAAAAACGTATTTGCTATTTTTAATGGTGTGAATACAGTGTGTATGTACACACTGAGACTAGATTTATTTTTAATAAAAGCAATGGATGATACTGAAGTGATGTAAAGTTTTGAAACCAGGTTAAAAGTTTATTTTTGAATATTCCCAGACAAACAGAAAATATTTTTTTGCCCATCAAAGTTGCCAAGTTCCCAAATAATATTACTCAGTCAGAACACCTGCTTTAACACCAGTGAAATATAATGTAACACTTGGTTAGCTTTTTTTAATTAGTAAAATTTAGATTTGGATAAGTGAAATTAGATAGATAGATAGATAGATAGATAGATAGATAGATAGATAGATAGATAGATAGATAGATAGATAGATAGATAGATAGATAGATAGATAGATAGATAGATAGATAGATAGATAGATAGATAGATAGATAGATAGATAGATAGATAGATAGATAGATAGATAGATAGATAGATAGATAGATAGATAGATAGATAGATAGATAGATAGATAGATAGATAGATAGATAGATAGATAGATAGATAGATAGATAGATAGATAGATAGATGACAGGCAGGCATATATCTCATTCATTATATTTCTGGGTTTGTTCATTTATTCCTTGACTCCTCCTACTTTGTGTACATCCACATGTTTAGTTTGTTATGCCAGTGCATTTAACCAAAAACTATAGTTAGAGGAGGCTCTATGACTCCACTTGTTCTCCCACTTCTGACCCATTACATGGACTTTACTGGAGCACAGCTTATATTAAGTCACACACACTGAGACACAAAGAACGGCAAAACTAAGATACAGATAAATGTTTTGTTCATGCTGTCAACACGCGAGTGACAAAAGGAAAAACCAAAGATCATGTCCAAGCAGAAAACCTTCAAATGCTCCTTGACCCTGACTTTTGAACTTTACATTCCTGCAGCTGCTGATGGTGGAGAGCTCTAATATTTCACATCCTCATCTCAATTCTATGAAGTAGTTTTGACATCTTGCAAGAGACTAGTCCCATTAGTTTTTTGTGCTGTCAAATGATTCAATTTTTAAAGTCAAATTAATCACTTATTTTTTTTTTATTCATTTTGATTCATAATAATTAAAACAGTTTATGTTGGTCAATTGTTTTGTCTGGGGTGTGTGTGTGTGTGTGTGTCTGTGTCTGTGGGGGGGTACTCAAATTTCCCACATGATAAACAAAAACACACTAAGAAACACAAAACATTTGGAGAAAAAATTTACAAAACATGCTAAACTCCGCACCCCCCCCCCCCCCCAAAAAAAAACAACAACAATACAAAAAAGTGATTTTAAAAAATCCAAAGCCTATTAAAAACTGTTCTAAAATACAGAAAAAAAATCACCCCAAAATGTAATTATCCAAAATATATGCAAAATATGAATATATATGCAAATATAAAAGCACTTGGAGAGTGCAGACTCCACCAAGGCAACCCCCCCCCTGAAAGAAGCATGTGCAGGGGCATGGCTAGGGGGTGGCCAATGGGGCTACAGCCCTCATTGGTCAGATGCTGGCCACCCCATTTCCCCCTTACAGACACACCCCCTGAGGGAAAACACACCTGTATAAATTTGTTTTAATGAAATATATCATATGGATTATTAAATATATACAATTTAGATGGAGTCTTATATCTTTATTTATTTGTCATTTATGCAATAACTTTGTTAAAAGTATATTTGCAACACAAGTGCACAAGTGTGACATACAGGTGAATAAGCTGAGTGTTTGATCCATACGACACAGGATAAGGTCATATAGTTATTTTTTTCACCAGCAATTTACTGTGTAAGAATGTGTCAACATTAGAAGAGCGACAGAAAATTGAGTTGAGCTGCTACTGCTGTTTTGAAATGACCTCTGCCTAGTTAGCTAAGTTAGCAGTTAGTCACCCAACAAAGTAGCCTAATTATAGCTTTTTAAAATTACTTTGTAGTACTGCTGTGTTTTTTTAAGAACACAAAATAATAGAAACTTGTTTGGATTGGAGAGGAATAGAAAGCTACATTCTTTTGAATGATTGTGTGACATTTAACACTGGGGAAAAGAAATTTGACACCCAGCATTTGGGTCATTCCACTCTAGAGAGAAATGGAATATGAAAGTCTGAATTACTTGGGTGGTACACCATGCATTAATGCCCACATATCACCATCAATAAAGGTCACATAGAAAGGGTTTTGATGTTGTTTGAAAGCTCTTTTCTGTTTCTATAAATTACGCATAATGAATGGAACATGACAATTAATGGTGTTTGGATTATGTCATGTTAAATATTGAATATGAAAAAAGTTCAAATTCTTTTGCCATATATTAGGCTATAATACAATGTACATCACCTTGAAATTTGATCTTTGGTATTTGAGTTATTGTAAAGATAATGTGACTTAGAAGAGTGTCCCTCCCAAAATTAACATCATCATTTTGGATGGAGTGCCATGTGGGATACTCTTCTCTCACACTACTCTTACTACTTTACCCTATAAGTCAAATTACTTCTGTAATGACGCAAATATCAAAGACCCACTTTTTCAGGATATTTTAATGAAATCATAGCTCAACTTCAGGAGGAAAATGGGCCATTTTATTTTTTTGTGATATTCAACTTTTAATATTTCATGATTCATCGTTCATAGAGTGTTGATTCTTGTATTGAATGCAGGTTGTGTAACTTTTTGTTTGTAATTTGAGTCACAAAAAGAGCTTTCACACAACATCAAAACCATTTCTGTGACCTAAACTGAGTGTAAGGATGAATGCATGGTGTACCAACCACCAAATTCAAACTTTCTTAGACTATTTCTCCCTTAATATTAGTGCCAGATTTGTGCAAATTCTGGTACCTTGTTACTAAAAAGGAATACACTTCATTAAAATCTCTGCCAGTCAGGCCCCAAAGTGTCTGATTTCAGAAGGAAAGACCCATTTGCTGGTGCACAACCAGTTTGTGTTTGTCTGCCCACCCCAGTGCTTGAGACCATGTATGAGCTTTGAATGGTAGTTGCATTTACATGTTGTGAAGCCAGTCGAGTTAGGTCAAAGAAACAATGAATCAACTGAACATATGTGGCTCGTTATTGTTTAGTCCTTCATGCGAATGGTCTAGATTCTTCTTGGGCCACCCCAATTAAAAGACTGGCCCAACATGGCCACCAGAATTTTTTTCTGGCTATGCCCCTGCACATGCCCCCCCCCCAACTGATCATACCAAACTTTTATTATTTCTTCCTAGTGCCAGTATCAACATTTCCTGAAATTTTCACCCAAATCCATCGAGAAATTTTTTTTTAGTTATCCTGCTATAAATCACACACACGTGCCCCCCACATACCTCCACTGATTATCATCAAAATTTTATCATTTTTTCCTTGTACCTATATCAGCATTTCTTGACATTTTCAGCAAAATCCAGCAATAACTTTTTGAGTTATGTTGCCAAAAAACAAACATAGACAAACCCCAATGATTACATTACTCTGCCTAATTAACATATTTATTCGAGACCTACAACAGTTTCAACAAAACAACTTTAAACAAAACAACTGTTCTACTTAACTGTGTTAAAAATGTTAATCAGATTAATCATGATGCTAAATTAATCCACATTAATGTGATAATTTAAACAGCCCTAGTTTTTTAAGGTTGTCAAATGATTTTTTTTTATCAGATTATTCACATGGTTGCTATGGATGAATTTTGATTAAAACACTTTATTACTTTATTAAAACACTTATGATTGTTTTGTCTCTGGGATATTTTTGTACTTAAATTTCCCATAAAATAGCCTACATAAAAATACACAAGAAACACAAAAATCTTGAGGAAAAAAAAATACAAAACATGCTAAAATCCACTACCCCCCCCCCCCCCCCCCAAAAAAAAAAAGCTAGCACAAAAAGCAATGGCATATCTTAAACTCTTCTAAAACAGAAAAAAAACACTTTTCCTTTAAAATAAAATATTCAAGATATATGAAAAAAATATGAATATATATCAAATTAACATGTCAATTCAACACCTTCAGCAGTTTCATCAAAACAATTGTTTTATTTAATTGTGGTAAAGTTTTTAATCAGATTAATTATGATGGATCAACCCGTGTTATTTTTGACAGCTTTAGTCCCCCCCCCCCCCTCCCTTTATTTTGTCAGACTATACATTTAAGAGGTGATATCATCTTTATTCCAAGCCTTGGCTGATATTGATGATCTCCAGTAGAATGGACAAAGAGGCTTGGCTGAGACATAAGGACTCTGAACTAACTTTGTGCAAAACCCCAGCTGTACTTCAGCTCTTTCCACTGACAGTTCCATTCATAAAGACAAGTTTCAGAGCTTTAATGACTCCTACAACCAGCCAGGTGAAGCTCAGTCTTAGACTCCCGCTCTGGTCATAAATAGGATACAGTAACTTCTGATAAATAAGGAAACGTGCTGCCTCAGACTCTGATGAAAGGTGGAGAAGTCCAACAAGTTTAGGTGAGATGAGCGGAGGTGCGGATGTGAGCGCGCGATAACGGTAGGCTATTAGTATGATGTGGAACGCCGACCGTAAGAAAATAAGGAAAAGAAGGGGGAAAAGGATGAAGAAAAAGTATCAATCGATAGGGTTAAATTATTCATCGTCATTAATTATCGATCGCTCTCCGCTGCCAGCTCGTCCGCCTCGCGCCAGAGTTGAAAGGAGGGAAAGCGCGCTTTATTAAAACCGGCTCGAGCCTCATTGTTTCATGTCCCGCGGCAAAGAAAAAGCTCGAGTTTGGCTCTGCCCGCGCCAGTAGAAAAATACACACACGCGCGCGCGCACACACACACACATACACGACTACACCTCCCTCTCTCTCTTTCCCGAAGCGCGGGAGGAGCTTTGGGGAGCCTCGCGCGGTGTTCATGGGGCGGCTGTGTCTCGCGTGGATCGATGAGGGATCAATGGCTCGCGCTGACTAATAGCCAGAGAGCGCCTTTGATCTCGCGGCTGAGAGATCAAAACCTGCGCGAGAGGGAAGAGAAATAGGAAAAGAAACTGCGCCGGCGAGCTGACCTTCACACACACACACACACACACACGCGCGCGCATGCGCTACGAATTCATGTATGGCCTACACGCGCGCGCATTTTAAGGAATTTTACTTCAGGATATCCTACCAGCAAACAAAACTATGAGAGGAGCATCGCGAACCAAACTCCAAGATAATTTCCACTGAACTCGTTTAGAATAATAAGTCATCTGTCCATTACAGAGCAATTGGAGCAATTCCTCACGTCTACGTAACACGAGCGCCTGCATGTACCCACGCACGCGCGCGCACACATGACTACACGCACGCCACCTTGCTTCCTAATCCAAGTTGTTTCTCTTGATTTTGACTTCCTCAGACAAGGTGATACAGTGAGAACAAGGGAACCATCTGTTGTTTCCAGGGAGCAGATGAGTGTCCTTTAGGCTCAACTTCACGCCTGTAGAAAATGAGAAGGTGTGTGTGATAAAAGGAGGAGGGATTGTCATGATAGGGAAAAGGCAGAGGTGGCTTTGCTTAACAACGTGTTTAGAGTGTGCACAATGCAAGATCCATAGGGGAATTGTATTATCAGGCTTGATAGTAAACATAGGAGTTTCACAATAAATGACATGATTGAGACATTTTTTCTTTAGTCTCTTTCAGGTATAATTTGCTTATATCAGCTAAAACTGGTAGAAAAATATTTGCATGGCATTATTTTTTACTACTCTGTTTACAAAATGTTGCATTGCAACTATTCTACCTCGAATTTCCACCGCTTGGCAAGTGTTTCTCAGGAGTTTAAAACCAAAAATATAGCCTTCTGGTTTCTTCAATGCAAAACTCCAGAATCAGAAGCCAATAAAACAGGAAGAAATAATGACTGGACATTTATTGCATTTCCTGTTTTCTGAGGATGACTTTAAATGACTACAGATGAGAGTATAATTCTTTGTAAAATGTAGTTGTGTTTCCCAGACTTTGACCTGAGGAAATGCACTTCTCTCTTTCACTACTCATCCTCATCACACTCTATCTCTTGCTTTACCCCCCCCCCACACACACACACACACACACACCACCACCACCCCGCTATCCCCCAGCCCTTCCCTCCTCTCTGGTCAGTGAGTTACTCTCTATCGCTCTCACTTCCCGAATTAACCACTCAAGAAGTCACCACCGACTCAATCAATAGCTCATACATAAACCCTGCTATAATCGCTCCCCTGCCTGTCTCCTCTCCTCTCCTCTCCTCTCCTCTCCTCTCCTCTCCTCTCCTCTCCTCTCCTCTCCTCTCCTCTCCTCAACAATCACATCATAAACATAGCAGATAATCACCTCCAGACTTAGACAATATATATAAAAGTCTTCTATTTAATAATATAAAAATACAACTTTAAAAGACTAAAGCTATAACTCAAACTTTATGTGAAGTTATTTCACCCTGATCAGAAATTGATCAAACTTTCATGACATTACAAGAAGATGACTTATACCAGAACCTTTAACCCTAAGTGACTATTTTGAGTAATTTCTGCAAACATTAAATATGGGTTAAACCCCATGTGTCAGTGTAGCCCAGATGTTGCTTTTTATAACATTATACAGCGGCTCACAGGTTTTCTAGACACTGACACTGTAAATAGTAAATAAGAGGGATTTTTTTTTATGAGTATCTGACCTTATAACAGTCATTTAATTGCATGTGTTTACTTTTTAGCAAGTCCTGCTTAGATGTTTTATATCAAGAGGAGGGAGACTAACATACTAAGGTTGGAATTTTTAATTTTAGAGTATTTTAATAAAAGTTCTATAAAGGATTAAAGAACATCTGTGGGAGTTTCTAACCTATATCTGTCTCATAGACTAACGTGCACAAAGAAAACATATGAAAGCAGCTCAGACTGACAAAGACAACACACACTTCAATCTGAATTTACTAAGGACAGGCCTGATCCTACAGTTTACCTCCTCTGGTTTAACTAAACCTACTTTATTCCTTTAGGGACTCCATATTTGTGTAACATCCCTCTAAAATTTATTACAGGATCACAGTAATTCTTTTAAGTGCAAGGGCACTATCGGCCCATGTGAGTGTGTCCAGCCAGAATGGGTCCAGTATTGCGTTAGAGCAAAGACAAGGAGACATCAATATTGCATTATCTCATGTTTAACTGTGAGACACAGATAGTTGTTTTGGGGGCCTTAAAAGATATTGTATTACCAAAGGAGATACAGGCAGACATCCAAACACTCACATATACACACACTCACAAGGAGTAAGAAAAAAAAAAAGCATAACACACAGAGAATTTTAAAACGATAAGGCCTCTACACACCCTCTGCTCGTACCCCTTCTCTTTCTGTGTCTCTCTCACACTCTTCCCTCACTTCTTTTCTGCCTCTCTCTCCTCTCTCTAAAGTCTTTGATTCGTCCGTACGGTTTGATCTGCGAGAGAGCGAGTTTTGTAAACACATTTTTCACGATCATATAGCCACGGGCAAGGGGAGCGTGAGGCGCGGAGGAAGAAGAAGAAGAAGAAGAGAGAGAGAGAGAGAGAGAGAGAGAGAGAGAGAGAGAGTGTGTGTGTGTGTGTGTGAGTGTGTATTTGTGAGGGACGTTTAATGAGCGTGCAAGATGGAAAGACAGACTGACAGAAAATGCAGGGATGGGGTCTCAAACATGACTATACTACACTGAGCTGTGCAGCAACAAAAAGACACACACACTTACTACTTGCACACATACAGCACATGCAAAACACACACACACACACACACACACACACACACATGGAATGGAAGCCTGGACTGATGGTTTTGGCACAAGTAAAGCATCAGAGGAGTTGACGAAATGTGAAGCAACAATGAAAAAAAGCAAGTTATTCAGTTTTCCTCATCATGCAGAGGAGGGTGACACTCCAACACTGTATTTCCCGATATGACACTTCCTGACTGATGCACCCATGTAGAGTCAGAGAGAGAGAGAGAGAGAGAGAGAGAGAGAGAGAGAGAGAGAGAGGGGAGGTGGAAGGAAAGGAGGAAAGTGATGCATCTCGTTTGGGATGATGAACAACAGAAAACAGGAGAGAAAACAGTGTCTGAAAAACAGATTAGGGTGTGAGCCAATAAAAGGCAGAGGAGAGCACAGACGGTAAACACACCGTGGTGTAAGGCTGAACTAATAAAAGTACGACTCTCTCATTCCCGCGTTTCGGTTTTCCCCCTCCACTTGGAAACACTTTGTTTTATCATGTGGCAGACTCTGATCCGGTTAGGTTCGATTGGCTCCGGTAATGGCGCTAAGCGCGTCGCTTCGTACCGGCGCTGTTTGCACGCGGCCGCGGAGAGAGAGGGAGAGAGAGAGAGAGAGAGAGAGAGAGAGAGAGAGAGAGAGGGGGAGGGGGAGGGGGGGGGGTTGGATAGCCTGAGATCACCAGCAACCACCGACTCAAGTACTGCATGGGAGGAAAGCATTTCTGTCAAAATTATCCGACTGCAAAAAAAAAAGATAGATTTAAAGACAATACCATAAAGAATAGTTATGCGTCTGGAAATGAGTCTACCATCTTAAAAATATCAAATTATTTATATTAATTTATACAGTATTATAATTCTACTAAATATATTAAAAACAACAAAAACGAAAAATAATGTGCACTGTTAGCCATATATGTTTTTAATCTATTCAACTTTCTAATCGTTTATCTAGTCAGCGTTATAGCTCACTGCAACCCCCCCCCCCCCCTATCTCTCTTTCGCTTTGTTTTAACTTAATGTATTTTATTTATTGTTGTGAACTGGCTTAGGAAGACAACGAATACGAATTCCAATGTACAAATGGAAATAAACTCTAGTTATTTACTAATGCACCTCATGGAGATGTTAAAGTTCATACTGAGGCCTAAAGGCTGCTGGAACAACTGCAATAATAATTAAAAATACAATGCTTATTATTAAATATAATAATAATAATAATAATAATAATAATAATAATAATAATAATAATAATAATAATAATAATAATAATAATAATAATAATAATAATAATAATAATAATAATAATAATAATAATAATAATGTTGGTTGGGTCGTCACGTCTAAATTTAACGTGCTTTTCCACTTCGACATTTGTTTGTTTTTCCTAAAAGGAAACACTCCTGAACAAATCCTGCACAAATCCCAAGTGTCAGTCGTTAAAAACTGATTTTCTTTTTCTTTTTTCCTTTACTTGCATTCCTTTTCTTTCCTTTCTTTATTTCTTTATTTATTTTTTACTTTGCCCACTGCTTTTTAGAAAGAAGAATGGCTGCAAGCGGTAAAGACTGTTGTCAGAGTGTGTGTTGGTGTGTGTTGGAGTGTGTGTTTGTGGGTGTGCAAGAGTTCAGTTGCAGCGTAGTGTAGCGTTTCCTCTTCCTCTCTCTTTCTTCTCTCAGTCTTTTCTGTCCGGGGAATTGTTCTCAACGTCCACAAACACATTGCAAATACCCGGCGGCCCAGCTCCATCGATTTCTAATTAGACTCCAGGATAATCGTTGGAGAGAGATGAAAAAAGGAGAGAGTGATAGCGAGACCGAGTAAATAAATATATAAACGAATTAGAGCCCAGATTAATTGAATGAATATGAGCATTAAAAAGAAGCAAAGGTGATCTTGGCGGATAAACCTTGCGTGGACTGAACGGGAAATAAGTCTTATACACACAGGAGGAGGGGGTGGTAATGGTGGAGGTAAATGGGGATTTTAAGAGCCCCAACTTGGATGTAATTTGAAGATCAGCCTTTTTTTTTGTCTTTGTTAAAAAATACATTCCAAATTTATATATATATATATATAAATCATTATTACATCCTAAATATTTGATGAACGGATTTTACAGATGCACTTCCCATTAGATGGAGATCCAATAGAGAGCATATTCTACTAAAACTGGACTAGGTGTGTGTTTTCTGAGTTGGGAAAAATAAGTGGTTATTTAGAATTTACAGTGATTTAACCTGCTGCTGGGTGACATCAATCAACCTTTTTTTTTTTGGTGTGTGTGTGTGTGTGGGGGGGGGGGGGGGTTGAACCTTTCAAAGGTACTTGGCAAACTACACATGTTTTTCCATATACAATAGGAGCAGGAAATTAACAATTAAGTCTGGAAACAGATTCAACATATTTTTTTTGTGTCATATAAACATAAAAGATCAAAGATAAAATGTAAGTACACACACACACACACACACACACACACCTGTACACACACTCATACCTATATATACTTTTATGTAATCCCAAAACTAGTCCCAAAAGGGTTGACACCAATCAACCTTGAACTAAAGCCACAGCTGGATTATCCAACTTCTCTCCTCTCCAGTCAAATTCACCCCCCTCCTCTCCTCCTCCTGTTTCTGTCTCCTGACACAGTGTGACAGGGGGGTTAGCCATGGAGCTCAGGTAGCTCGTTTACTTTAATTAACGTTTCATCATCCTCGGAGCGGGACTGCGCACTGAGTATATACTCTTTCATGCTGCTCCGTCTCTCAACCCTGTTCTCCATCCATTCATCATCAGCAGCCCTCTCCTCTCCTCTCCTCCCCTCTCCTCTCCTCTCTTCTCCTCTCTCCGCCCCCACCTTCAGGCTCTCCTCTCATCTTTTCTCCAACAACTCACCATATCGCCCCCTTGCTCCTCTGTCTCATGTCCACTCAAGCATATACAGGATAATAATTCAAACACTTTCCTTCCTCCTCTCTTCCCTTCCCCCCTCCCTCTTCTAAAACTTCACTTGTTTTCCCTCCCCCTCAGCTCTTCTCTTACCTCACATTGCCCATAATATTGTTTTTTTTTTTACCACCGGAATTATTAACAAAGTTAGCGGAAATATTACTATTGATGTTTGGGATTGCCATCCTATGTTTTGGGGCTTTCTTCTTCTTTACAAATATTATTGGTGTATAGATTTGAACATTTCTGATTACATCTACACAGTAAAGTCCCAAAAGGAAAATAAGACAGAAGGTGTGGGGTTATTGATAAATGATACTGACCGTCTTAGTCATGTAATAAGACCCCCCCCCCTCTCTCTCTGTGGTGATCATGATCAGCGATACAACCACAATTGATAAGTGATAATGGATTTTCAAGCCTTAAGCATAATTTAGAGAGAACCGATTATACAATCAGCATAACATCTTGATATTAGCTCTATATGCATCTGTATATATCAATAACATATTTCCAAAAGGTAAATGACCTTTTCATGCATGTGAAGAGACACAGCAGGAAACTACATCTATAACACGATGCATGGATTAGAGACAAGACACTTATGGATCAGAAATATCACATTTTGCTTCATTTTATTCACACCAGCTTTCTTTATGTAACTAACAGTGTTATTTGTCAGTCTGAATTCTATCTACAAACGTTTCACTCTCTTTTTTTTTTAAACAAATATGAATCTTGGTAATATGCAATGAGTATTAGACCAGTAATTGCAATAATTCAGGGAAATCAATATATTTTTACATGAAGGGTAAAGAGTTGTGAATTTGTATTTTTCTATCTTTTTCAAAACAGAATATATTAAAAGAAGTAGAGGACACCCCTAATGTTTCCACAGGGTATTATTTTCATCCTTTCTTTGTAAAGATAAAACTGGATATTTTAAGCTCCCCTGAAATTAAATTGAATTGAATTTTATTGTGTTCACTTCAACATAGATTTCTCTTCTATGAATAAAATGCTTCAACAATAAAAGTCATGAAATTTTATCAAGTTTTAGTCACTAATAAAGGGAAAGAACTCTGATTGACTGTAGTTTCCAAGACCAAAATGGGAAATTCTGAGATTTATTAAGAGAATGGGTTTTACTCAAATTGAAGTTTATTTGTCAAAAGCACTCTGCATATAAATAAACATGATATATTCCAATATGCAACATTATACCTGAGGCTAATCTACACCTTTAGTCACTACATAGACTAATATTCAACTAGTATTAGCCCAAAAGGAATGTTTGTCTCAGAGCTACCAGACCTATACTTCAAAATACTATCTGCACATTATAATACATTCACCTTCAGGGTCTTTTCAGGTGTCATTTGTTTTCCAATTCATCTTATTAAAGTAAGATTTAGCATATTTAATCTCTGGGGAAGAACATTTCTAAGGAAAATAATTGTAGACTAGTGTTATAAACCTAGAAAAATAACATAAAAATCAATTATGTGACATTATTAGATGTGATGCAAATAGATAATCTATATTGATAAAAAAGGGAGGACATGACATGCTTCTATTTGTGATTAAAATCTTAGAGCCATTTGTGCCATAGAACTATTTTTAGGCTATAATACAGGAACAATGGAATAAATGGACGGAATGTATCTTTGTAACTCTATAAAGCAGAGCCCCAAAGATGAAAAGTTGGCAGATAGTTAAATCATATAAAATTGTCCTGTATTTTGGTAACATGGTCTTAATGAAAAAAGGAATGATGAAAATAATTCAATATAAAACAACAGTAAAAACTTGGAACTAGTCACAAACCAATAGCAGCAAGTCCCCTTGGAGTGGGCTTAGGGAAGGGGTTTGATAAATCGGTGGAAATGACAGGTGTTATATGAAGCAAAAATAAAATGAGAGAGAGAGAGAGAGAGAGAGAGAGAGAGAGAGAGAGAGAGAGAGAGAGAGAGAGAGAGAAGTCAAGGCAATGCAGTTAGAATCATATGGTTCAGTGTGTGGTCTGGGCGTGACTCAAACATGGCCCGGGACTCACGCGGAGCATTCTGATAGTTTAAACAGTTTAAAACACTTACAGTGGTAACCGGATTTGTAGCCTTGTGGGGTTAAGAACTTGATGAAATCCACCATGCTCACTGGGACTACGGAGGTGAGCGCTCACATACAAATTGCCATTGATGAAGAGTAAAGGGGGGAAAACTTCACCACCGCAAACCTTGAACCTCCCCACCCACCCCCCCCAATCCTTCTCATGCTGGTTTAGATAGAAAAAAAAATAAAAAATCTCTCCTACCCAGAATGCATTGCAGCTGACTCCACCTGGGAAGTGAAATTGACCTTTAACTGCAGTTTACCGTACATGAAAGCAGTAATGTTAAGCCAAAAAATGTGTCTTTTAATGCAATACAGATAAAACATTATGATGAAATCAATGTTTATATTATTGTAATTCAACTCTATTCTGAAGTAACCACGTACCCCCAGGTCTGCTTCAGGTGAAACATGTCTGTACTCCATCTTAAGGGTTAAATGTCATGTAAGCCAGACCTCCTGCAGACGTAGGTAATTGATTTGAATTGACTCTGCCTCATTCAAAGGAGTTTGATGGTACACATGCACATGGCTGCCCTCCTCATAGGAAAGTTCTGTTGGGGTCTTTCAGTCAAATCAGTCACAAAAGTGATGCAACATGATTATGTTCATGATAATCTGTGACTCAGGAGGAAATATCAACAAGGTCAATTATGCAAAGTTCTATATTTAGTGCCATATGAACTGTAGTCACACTTTATGGTTTTAAGTAGTATTTAACCCAAAACTATTACTAAATTCTTGATTTAGTTTGTCCTGACTGTCATTGTCTTATCCTTCTGCATTTTTTTTTTCAGAAGGACATTGAATTCTCTTTAGACTTCTTAAAATAAATGTTAATTTTTCAATGAAAATACTTATTTTGACAGAAAAGCCTGTGCAGGCAATTGAATAATGGATATGTAATGATATTTTTGAGGCACAGATGTTGAACGTGGCATGTTTTAAACAGTTAAGATCTACATTCTGTTTTTGGTTGGTTGAACCATTTTTCTTCATGGAGTCTTCATAGAGGGGTGAAAAAATATGAATGCACCATATTAAACTGTTCTGTAATACTGTCACACAGGGGTCTCGTACTCATTTTCTTTTAGGAGCCACATTTCCCCACGATTTGATCTTAAGTGATCCAGACCAGAAAAATAATATTATAATAACAAAAACCTATTCAATTATGAAAAAAACTTTAAAAAATCTAAACAAAAAAGATGCTAATAACTAGAAAAGAAACTGAAATTTAAGACAAATAACTGCAATTTTAACAATATTATGCCTCAACGTATCATGTGCATTACGGATTGTCTCTACAAAGACACTAAGCTCTGAGCAACAGAAGCAGAAAACTGTTGAAAGTGTGTTTAATTTTCTTTACAGGCTTCAGGTTAATATTTACATTTTTTGTAACAGGATAGTTTGTAAATCTAAATATTTCCAGAATATAATGGTATTTTTTTTTCATTAAAACAAAGTCAACAATTTTAAATTCTCATAATTTAGAGGTTGTCCCATGAAACTGAGAAGAAAATGTTGAGTCATTATTGTTTTGTAGGTTATTATGCTATTATTTGACTGTAGATCATATTGGTCTGTATGTGGAACCTGAACTAAAATGTGTTCTACAACCTTGAGTGTGGTATTTTTGCACATTGCAAATTCATCCCAGGGGCCACATTGGAACCATTGTTGGGCTGCATGTGGCCCCCGGGTCACATGTTTGATACCCCTGCTGTAGCAACTGTCCAATACACTATTGATTTGACATGAATGTGTTAGCAAAAAATGTGGCAAACAATTCATTTTCTGTGCATTTACTTTGATTTAAAACCCTAAATTGCTCCATAATTACACAAGACTCACTGTTAGAACTTTACAAAAGTTACATTTTTTTACCCAGATTTTAGGCATGACTGTTTTTCCCCTAAAATGATTTTTTTTTCCCAATTTCCAGAATCACCTTACAGTATAACAATATACTGTATAGCATGGTCCATGTCATGTGGTGAGATCTATGCCAATACACAACCACAGACAGCGGTGTTTGTATTAATACTACAGCAGTGACACACAGGCCACGGTGCTTTCACACATGTACACACAAAGACCTGCACAAATACAAAAATTCAATCTCTCTATGTTCCTATCAGAGTTTCTCCACTTCTACCTTGTGTTACACATAAACACACACAAGCAAACATACACACAGCAGTGTGAACACAGAGACGCTGGTGTGCCTTGGCCCCCGTCAGTCCTCTCGCCTGTGTGTGCGTGTCAAATCGAATCTCCACCTCAGTGCGTAGTACACCTGCTGTGCCGGCGTATAATGCGCTGCATACAGTGAGTGCACGATGACGGATTACTGAATTAGACCAATAATGACAAGTGACACTTCTGTTACCGCTCCCTGAGCCACTGCAGAGAGCAGGGGAGAGGTGTAAATAAAGAACAGACACAGCGAGACAGACAGAGAGAGAGAGAGAGAGAGAGAGAGAGAGAAACAAAATAAGACAGAGGCAGAGGAAGTCATGGAGATGGATTGGAAATTTTCAGCTTATTCTGTAAAAATGAATACGTTCTCTTTCATTGGCTTGGAACTTCTTTGTCCTGTTTCTGTCTTCCTTTCAGTTTCCAAAACAACACCTACTTGTCATGGATGACAGCACCTCAAGAGTTGATCCACACCACCATTTGTGGTGATATTTTTCAAACACCTTTTTTTTCCCAGAGATGTTCATGGACAGTGTTTTTGCTGCCAATTCAAAGGCGAAGGATCACATGGGCTCCAACTGGAACCACACTTAAAAGTCAGACCCAGATTACTCAAAACCCCATCTGGGTGAAAAATAAAGGCAACTTCATATGTTTGCTGAGATAGAAGTGTTCAGAGAGTTCTGCTGTATTTATTCAATGAATATACATGAAATGTAGAGCAGGGTAATTTGTGAGTGTCCACCAGTAGTAGTCTGGGCCAGGGTATCTGCAGGATGTCTGGCCCCCTATGGTCCCTGGTCTCCGCAGGCCTGTGCTCAGGATACTAAACCATGCCAAATGAGGAAGAGGAGGTGCAATCCTCGCAGGGACCACATGAATAAATCACCCTACCACCCGGTGCTTCTGTAGATGGTACAGAGACACACATGCAGCTACATGCATTCATACATGAACATTTGAATGACAGGGTTTCAGGAAGAAGCACTGCATACAGTAGGTGTAATAGATGCAAACAACCAGTGGCTGGCTGCCTGTTTTTGGGGTTTGAGACAGGCCTTATGATACGAACATCAATAGGAATATTTGCGTTGGCAGTCTGTCAATGATGTCAGTTTATCTGCAAGGCTCATCGCCCTGCATTGTCTCAAAGAGGAGCATCATCAGGGGACATGAGCTTGCCAAGTGAACTGTCCTCCAGACATTGTGCCACAGTGTGTTTGGCTCATGAGCCAGTGCTGTGAGGTGCAGGCAACTTCTACAACTCCATTCACTTGATAGAGAAAACTGGAATAGAGACGAACAACACTGGTGTGGAGAAGAAGAGAGCACTTAACTGGGACACACACACACACACACACACACACACACACACACAGGCAGACAGCAGAGGCACAATTGGAGTTGGAAAAAAGAGAGAACAACAGTGAGGGCGCAATAGGGGGAGCACAGAGGAAGGAAGACAGAAAGAAATATTGACAAAGCCTAGATATACACATAAGTCACCCGACACGACCCGCCTGCTCCTTGTATTTTATAGAGCCGCTCTGCGCTGGCGGAACAGCATGACAGGCCAGTTCCTTCAACGGAAAATATGGTCGTCTCTCCCCCCCCATCCCTCCCCCTCCCTCCCTGCGCCTCACGCTCCGCTATCACTCCTGTTTTCTGTCTATCCCACCTGATATCATTCTGTCACCTCCGCGCCGGCTCTCCTCTCCCCCCCCTTATTTCTTTCTTGCCCTGTTCTCGCGATTTTTTTTTTTTATTGGCGCTTTTCCATTGCAGCCTTCATGTTTCACTCCTCCGTTTCTATCCATCTTCATGTCGCTCTCTTAATCCCTCTCATTTGCTCTCCCAGGCCCCTCATCCCTCCCGTTTCTCTTCCTGCCCTCCCGGTGCCGTTTCCACGCGCTGTCCCATTTCCACCTACTCCTCTGCGCTTCCCTCATTCTTCCTGATTCATTTCCTCTCTGCTCTATGTTCCATTCGTCCCCCTCTCCTCTATTTGCACTACATACACCCTCCATCCTTTTCCTATAGATTTCCTGCTGCTTTCCCACTCCATCTGTCACTCCCATCTCTATGACCAAACTTCATCCGCTCATTAAACTAAACACCTTTCCACTTTTCTCGCACTTCTTTTTGCTTTTAGAACCACAAGTATTTCCCGTTATTTCACTCTTTTCACCTTTTCTTTCGTCTCTCTTGCTTCTTTCTCTTCTTTTTTTTTCCCCCTCTCTGCCTCTGCATTCCAGCCTGCCCTCCCTCTCTCATCCGCAGCCTGAGCACAGAGCCCCATGTGTCGGAATCAATTAGGGCTGAGAGCCGTCGCGGCCGCTCTTTCACGGAGGTAAATATTAAACTGCACCAAGCACCGAGGAGGAAGAGAGGGGGAGAGAGGAGGGGAGAGAGGGAGCCCTCCGTCCCTAATCCACCGCATCGATCAGGCGGGGATGAGGGTAATATATTATTTTGACAAGATACGATCCTCCGACGCGCACCGCTATCCCCGGCGATCGATTTCTTTTTTCTCTCCTTTTTTTTTCCCTTTCCTTTTCTCCCCCTCAGCGAGTGGGACAGAGTTTGTGTGTTGCCGAGCTTATGTGTGTGTGTGTGTGTGTCTGATATAGGGTGTGTGTGCATTTGTATGTTGTTGCCGGGCGTCTTGGCGTGTGCATGTGCACTGGAGTGTGGATGGGTGACAATAGGAACAGCATTAGGAAATGTGGGGAAGAGATGAGGATGGTGCTGCTAGTAGGTGTGCGCTTTTACAAACAAGCTCCTGTCTAAACAGCTAAATCACACTCTGGTCTAAAGATGGATCGTTGAGGAGGAGAGAATGTGAGAATCTAGGCTTTGGTGTTTATTTTCTGCAGTATAGTGCATGCATGGTAGACCTCTGTCGGAGTTACAGTTCTAGTCAAATGGACTAAAGCTGTATAGCTGACCTATTGTAAAGTTAAGTGTCCGCCCCCGCACGGTCCCCTCTGCTCCTGTGCCCTCCCCTCTATATCGCTTTGTAAACTGTGTCTAAATGCTAAACTCCCAGATCAATTTTTTTTATTCACCCCCCCCCCCCCATCAGTGCACTCTGTCTGCCCCCTGCCTCTGTCCTCCTCTAACAGCTTCAACTCTGTCCTCCACTGATGACAAGTGTCCTACCCCTCTGCCTGTTTGTGTGTAAAGTATATTAACAGCAGTATAATTCTACATGTAGCACCAGGTATAGATATACTGTGTGCACCAATAGACTTTGGCGTTCTTACCCACTGTGTACTAACCAACCTCCAGCATGTAAAGCACATGTTACCAACAAATTTACCTTCTAAAGTGATTGAGTCTCAATGTGACTCATCTGCTTCATATAAAAGAACAGGTAGCTTGTACGAATTGGAATAAACCTGATGCTTAAAATGAACAATCTGGTTGATAACCATTTTTTGTGCTGGAGTAACAGAACTGTTCTTACTAACTGAATTTGAATCACCTGAATGTGTGAAGAAAAAAAAAAATCTAACTTTAACCATAATTATACTCATCCAGTATAACTGGCAGATGTAAATGTATTTGCCGATTGGCCCGATGACAGTCAATGAGGTCAGTCTTTTCCAATAGTGGAAACAGGCTAAGAGACAGTATGGTTCATTCCTAGAAAATCAAACTAAAGTCCTATAGTTGTGAAAGCTGGCTCAGTAAACCCAAAACCTTAGCTACAGACCAGTCTGAGCATCATGGCAATCATTCTAAACTCCTTTTATACCCTGTGCCTTATAGTCACAGTGTTTTCTGGCACTTTTCTCTCATCAGGTCAAGGGAGAAATATCTGGTTATTTTAAATACTCTGTGTTGTCATTGTACACAGTAAATTTTGCAGTGTTAAATCAACACTTAGAGAGTTTATTTAACTTCTTCTAGAGTGTATTTGGTCCCATTGTCTCCAAATTAACACTGCAAAATGTACAGTGTACTTTCCTGGAAATGACAGAGGAATACTATCTCATTAATCACATATATTTGTCTCTTACAATAAGTTGTTGTGGCTGTTGGAGGATATACAAAATCCATGACATTGGACCCAAAGACTGAAGTTTATATCACAACTCTCTGAAATTTCTAGTTTTAGGAAATAAAATGTTGGTTAGGGTTAGGACTTCATCTGTATTAAGTAGAGTTCTGGTATCTTTTCCTAACATCAACCGAAGACTGTCAGTGTCACAACTTCATGATAAAAACAGATATATTTTCTTTTTTAAAAGCCATTTTTGAGATGTACAGTTGATAAATTCCGGGAGCAGTTAAAACACTATAATGTTGATAGTGATTGTTAGGAAACAGACTACACATATGTTCTCTAATATCCAGAGAATGCATAAAAAGGCAAAAATTGCTAAAAAAAAAAAAAAAAAAAGAGAAAAAAAGAGAAAAAAAGGCTAAATATTGCTCAAAATCCACCAAACAAGATGCTCTTTTTTGTTACTAGTTTTGTATTTTTGTGGCCTCTAGTGGTCAGAGTCTTCTAAAACAGTTTTAGGATGTTGGGTTAAAACTGCTTTCATTAAAGTACGGACATATATTCTGGTGCCATGCTGTCTAATGAATCTGATTGTTTCGGATAACTACAAATTTCCCATGAGATATGACTCATGCATAAACGTGTGTGAATCCACCTTTACATGTAAACATGATGGCCCTGGCAGAAATACAACCTATAAGACACCGATGCCACAAAGACAGTGAATGGACAGAAACATGCATTAATATATACAACCTAAACAGATTTCTACAAACAAATCTGTTGATGCACATAAGTTTTCGCCATGCATTATATCTCAGTTGCAACCTGACTGTGAGTAGTTTGGTGTTTCATACACACCACCCATCTACACACAGTGGCACCCGAACAGTTATCTCTCCCAGAAAGCTTCATCCAAACAAGTCTGACGACACCCGCTGGTGTTTCCTTCAGCTCCCCTCTCTCCGTCTCCTACTTTCTCTGTTTCTGCCCGCCGTGACTTCGTTTTCCCTCTTTCTTTCTGTCCGCTTTTGCTTTTATTGTGCCATTTTCTGCCACTTTGGTCTGAGAAAGAGGCACCGTAATGCAATCTCTCCCCCTCTCTGTCCCCTGCTGTGAGGGAGAGTAGCTTGGCCTGTGTGCTGGGCCGGGGAGAAGGGGGAGAGATGGGGTCAAGGTGAGCTCTAATACACTATTGATCCGCCCCAATTGAAAACCTGATGGAAATTTTACCCCCCTCCCTTCCCTTCCTCCTCATCCTTCCCCCGCACCCCTCTGTTTCTCTCTGTTTTTATCCCCCCTCCTTTCGTCTAACCCCCCTTTGCCTTCCTATCTTCCACTCCTCTCTTTCCTTATGTCTTTTTTCCTTTCCTGTGTGTATCCTCCCTGGTGTCTAGAGTCTTCCTTTTTTTCAGTGTCTATCCTCGTTCACTCCAATCTGTTTTCTCTCCCAGCTGAATGTCTCTTTCAACCACTGACCACTTTCTCTCCCTTGCTATCTCTTGGTGCTGGGCTGCTCTCTGCCTCCATGTCTTTTAAACTGTGCCTCTAATCATTTCCCCTCCTCGCTTCTCCTGGTTTTGGTCTCACCATCTCCTCTTTTTAAGGCCGTTCTCCTCTTTTTCCCCTTTAAATCCCTTGCTACTCTCCCCTCCCTGCTGTTTCAGCCTCTCTGACTCTTTTTCCCTCATCCCCCTCTCTGAGTGTGCATCAGATGGTCCATTTCTCTCTAACCCAGTGCATATTGATCCCTATGGCAGTAGCATGCAGGGTGAGGGCTGCAAGGAGTACTGCTACAGTGTATTAAACGACACAAACGCTTTGGACGCGGGGTCTGAGACACGCCTCCCCGGCAGGGCCCTGTCAATAGCTGCTCCCTCCTGTCAACAGCAGCCAAATGGCCTCTCAATCTGGGACTTGTGATGGGCTACAGATTGGTACATAGAAGTGCAATGGATACATCACCGAAAAATAGAAAAGATCTTGAGTAGAACGAGGATAAAAAAAAAAATGAAATGAAATAAGGGGATGTGTATAGTGTAATTTGTTAGATAATGACACGCTGCTTTTTTAAAAAAAATACAGATGGATTCAGCCCTGATGGAAGCCAATAAAATTATGTCGAACTCATGCCATTCAAATGCCTAAAATGTTCTACAACAAAATCTATGACCTCAACTTTCAATTTGGTCCATTCTCTGCCTTAACAGGGTACATAATAACACACCGCTGTCCTGCAGTTATGTGGAACAGCAATTATGGATGCAGTCTAGTGTGCTATATAATGTTCAAACACATCAAACAAAGGATGCACCAACACTGGAAAAGGCCTGAACAATACAGATGGCAGCAACAGAAGCAAACCTTTTACTGCTACCCATTACTTTTCCACTTAACAAGACAAACCACAACCTCCCTGTCCCTCTCTCTGACTCTATGCAGAGTTTGCCTGCTATCACTGCGCTGCTTGAGTGGGAGATAAATGGAGTGAGTTCGTGTATGTGTGCGTTTGATTTATGTACTGTTGTGTACGTGTCAAGACGTCCGAGTTATCAGGACCACCATCTCCCAATAGACATAGAAATGCTACAGCAGTGGAGGCACCCCTCTGTCGACCCTGAGACCTCTGATACACATCTGGAACAACAGAGCACACAGAGAGGAATGGTAGGGGTTTGTTGTACGAGGAGGAGGAAGAGGAAAAAAAGGAGGAAGAGGAGGAGGAGGGTACCTTCACCACAGCTATGGTTTTCATTTTCATTCAAAGGAGATTCGACTACTTTGTCTACCTCTCAGTCTTAGTGTTTTTCACCTCTCTGCCCTTCACTGTCTTGTGTTGACAAGAGGGAACCGGCCAGTACTTTGACCTTAAACTCAACTTTACAACTCCTTCTCACTCTCACAGGAATAATCTCACAGGTAGCAAACCTCCGGCATGCAGGCTGTGGGTCCTGGTTGGCTGCTTTCACATTAAGTTCCTTTCCACGGTGTCAGGAACAACTGCTGCTTGAGCGCGATCTCTGGGGAAATCTTTGGTAACTTGTTCAAAAAAGAGCCGTCTCTCAAAAAAAAAAAAAAAAAAAAAAAAAAAAATAACCGCTGCAACAAATGATGTTTTCCACTGAAGAGTAATGTGCTGATTATTTTTGATTAATTATTTGATTATTTGCTCTATAAAATGTCAGTCAGATAATGCTCTGACCAAAGATATCCAGTTTAACATTATAGAGGAGAGAAGAAAGCAGAAAAGAGTAAAAAAAAAAAAGATAGATATATTTTATTTTGAGGATGCTCAAACCATGGAATCCAGTTTAAAACAGTTAAATTTGATGATTAAAAACAAATGTATCAATTGTCAATCATTTGTCAAACTCATTTGTCTTTGAACAGCGTTCTCCATGACATAATATAAGTCATATTTAATCCACATAATAAGATGTAGTTATTATTATTATACTTCACAGTTATCCATATTTTTTTCCTGTCCTTTTTGTACCAAAAGTATCACTATAATTTGCCCAATAACCTGCATCCAGACCTCAGACACCTGTTTTATTTTACCACTTTTCTCTTTCAATCACTCTTTTCTTCTCTCCCTCACCGTCCCTTTTCTCTCTTCACCCTCTCCATCTATTTCTTTCTCTCTAGGAAGGAATCAGTCTCACCTTAATTGCTCTTAAATCGGATTAATGACTGACCGGGGACAACTTGACTTAATCTCTCTTCTAGTAAATCTCTTCCTCTCCCCTCTTCTCGTACATCACTCTTATACATTTTATCCTCCCGTACACTCCCTCCCTCTTTATTTCTCGCTTTTTCCTTTTCCACCTTCAACCTTTTCTCCCTCCATCTCTCCACTTCACTCTCATTTATATCTCAATCTTTTACCTCTGTCCTTCCTTCCTCCTCTTCTCTTCCTCATCACTCTCCCTCTCAGTCACTCAGTCTTTTCATCTTTTTGGACACTCTGTCATGCTTCAGCTCTGCTCGTCATCCGGGTCCCTTCATCATTCTTCTCCTTTTCTTTTCACGCTTCTTTTGACAACTTTCTATCATCCTTTAACTTCATCATCCTGAAAATTTTCCCTCAAACCTCTCTTCGACTTGGCTGTCACTTCTCTCTTTTTCTCAGTTGTTCACTTTGTCTTTCTGTGTGCATGTCTTTCACCCTCTACAAGGTTGGCCGGTCTCTGACTGTTGTGTGTATGTGTTAGCGCACGTCAATGTGGTCCTGTCATTGCCTCCTAAGTGCTTTGGCAATACTAGGGATCTGCTGTCATGCCAGTGCAACTAATCTCAATTGAATTACATTGAACTTGTATTGAGATGGCGATAAAGGACATGAGCGTCTGTCTGTGTGATTGCTCAAGCAGCTCTCACATCCATGTGACACACACACATCAAAATCACTTTGGGTGACTGCTGCGCCACTTGATCATTACACCTGATACGATTAATGACAAAAACATTGCAACAAGAAATAAAAAGTTGATTAAAATTCCATAGATTACAGCTTGTGCCCTGCTGTGCTGGGGCAGGTGATGCTTGTAAAGGTATAAAAGCAAAAAGAAAAAAAAGCTGTGGCACCTTCCAAACCCCTGCAGTTCAAAAATCTGGAGGAAAAAAGAGGCCAGCCTTGTGGACAAAAGCTCATTTTCCTCTTGGTTGCACACTGCTGCAGGCAGGCTAACATGCCACAGGAGAATTCAACCACTCATACACCTTTGTTTTCCTCTGGTTTTTCTCAACTTTACACACAGCAGCAGAGCCATAACTGAGAGTATACACCAGGATTTCTATGTCAGCCTGTAGGTAAGTGCACGGCCTGTCAAGCCTCAGGCGAAGTCAATGATCTCAGACCACAAAGTCCCCAGTTTTTCTGACAGTGACAGAAAAAGGAGAAAACTGTCGTTTTCAAATGCGAGCGTGTATTTGTTCACCTTCCAATTTTGCTTTGAGCTACTTCCACGTCTTCTTCTTGCTCTTTTACTCTTTTTGTGTTTGTCCTCTGCACTCGCCACCACTACCAACACTCTAACCCACCTCCCTACCTCTCTGCATGCCCATCTGCTTCACAGCACTCCAGCTTCGGTCCTCTCTCCCTCTCTCTCTCTCTCTCTCTCTCTCTCTCTCTCTCTCTCTCTCTCTCTCTCCCTCTCTCTCTCTCTCTGGTAGTGCAGTGAGGATTAAGCATTTATCTCGGTGGTCCTTCTTTCGGCCCTAAACGCCCGTGAGGATGATAAGAGTCTCTGGGATTTGTCAAATTGCGCGCCATTGATTAACTGACCTTTCACGCCTGCAAGTCTCTCAGCCACTCCACTAACTGCCGACAGGCTAGATAGAGAGATAGATGGATACATCTGGCTGTTATTATTGTGTACAAGTTTGTAGTTACCAGGTGTGGCAGCGAAAGACAATGGGGGTATGAGGGCCACAGGACGGGGGGTGAAGGAGAGGGATTGGGTGGCAGGGACTTGATGGTGAGATGGTGAGAAAAGATACAGTGGAGTTCTTCAATTGCCCTTTAGGCTCTGGGTGTAACAGGTAGAAGTGAGTCTGCTATCACACAGCAATGAGTGCACTAACTAATGAATAATAAAACATAAATTTTAAGGTGTGCCTTAAGGTGTGCCTTCCGGAGGAAGTGTTCAGACATTGACTGGCTGGAGGAAAATCTTGCATGTGATCGGTAATAGCCAAAGGCTATTGCATGGCGCATTGAACACCTTTGATTATTCACAAACAGTCTGCGCTCCTTTGCCATGGACACATTTGTAAAAGCAAGAATTGGATTTTTCAAAAAACCCAAATCAAAGATGATCAAAGTATCTGATTGAGAGAAAATCAAAAGTGCAGTATATTGCAATCAGAAACATCATACTTCATAACTTTCATCATTTGTATCCCTGTGGGTGCCAGCCGAATATAAATATTTTATGGGTAAGTTATTTTCTTAATTGATTTTTCTTTTTCTTTTGCTAAAAACAAATTTCAGTTTGTTATACTCTTAATATGTTTTTTTTATTATTTATTTATTTTTTTTAACTTTAGTTATATCAGAAAGACAGGGCTCACCCTAAATTGATTTGGGCTCTCACACGTATTGCACAACATTCAAGCACAAATCCAAAATTAAAAATGAAGAACATCTAAAACAAAAAAAAAAAACAAATATACTGCACAGAGGTAGTACATGAGGACAGAGTCAACCCACCTGGACCTCCGCGTCGCCCCGCCTCAGAGATACACCTGAGGCCGAAGCCCGATCACCGACTCTCGGACTGGAATCGGAGACTGTTTAGCCTCTGTGCGCTTGTTCCCACCCGGAAAGGAGGAAGAGGAGGATGAAGAGGAAGCCAGGGGGCCAATGTGCCGCTGTCGCACCGCACGAAAGCGTTACTAAAGGACAAAAGTGAACAGATTATATTAACATTACAACATGTCTGAGAACAATTTGGCCAATGAGTTAAATAGCAATAATAATAAAAACAACAACAATTATAATGATAATATAAAATGAAGGAGAAAAAAAAAAAATCTGAAACGGCTTTGGCTCAGCTGAGTGGAGCCAATCTGGGGACTTGTTGTGGTCCCGCTGGACCCCTGGTGCCCTTTCGACCACAGATCAATCACCTTATTTACTGTTTAGTGTGATACAGTAACATGGAGAGACAGTGAGGGGGGATGACAGACGCCAGGATGCAAAAAAAAATTACTATAATACTGCAGTAATAATAATCTAATATAATAATCCATACATGCGTCTATGGCAGAGGAGGATCATCTGTGCATACAACGCATCTCGTGTCTGGACAATTCCTCCAAAACCCCCCCTGGTGACTTATAATTTTCCTCTGTTTATGTTATATATGCCAAATGTATGTGAGGATATTTTTACGCATGGATGTCTCTGGGTTTAACGGTGCGCTGTGCGGATTCAGAGGCCCTGAATGCAGCACGGCAAGAGCCTCTTCTGTTCTGTTGTCTTGTTATCGATATATGAGAAGCTTGCTGGAAAGGATATTGACCGCACTAACTAGCCGCACTTTGATCATACGAAATTGCTTTCCAGATGACAACACATTAAGGATGAGAGCATTAAAAAAAAAAATCAAAAATCAAAACCGCTCGCACCTGTCAGAAGTTTCTTTTCCGAATGAGATGGAGATGAGGAGAGGTGAGAGCCCTATAGGTCGACTGTACTTATGAATAAAAGAAAGCCGATGTACCCCCCCCCCAAAAAAAAAGTTGATATAAAAGAAAACGGAACAGAAAAATAAGTGTAGGAAGTGCCATAAAAGTGTAATTCCACACTTTATCTGCAATTATAAGCCAAAAGTACAACGAGGCCTGTGCACACACTCAGCTAAAACACAACAATGACACGAAATTAAAATAGAAAAAATTATCATTTCAACAAAAAAAGACAATACAAGACACAGATTGAGAAAAATAAATAAACAAGAACAGGACCTGCATTTTATTGTTAGATAAGAAAACTGATTTATAATTGAATAATATTTGCGCTAAGAGCAGTTTAAATGGCGATGGTATTGTTTTTTTGTATTTATTATAAATGAAATTAAAGTTAGTTAAGTATTTTGTTAACGTTAGGACAACATATAAAACTCATGATCGAAGTTCAAAATGAAAGCGCAGTTCATAAATGGTTTAAAATGGTTTGAAAAATTAATAATAATAATAATAATAATAATAATAATAATAATAATAATAATAATAATAATAATAATAATAATAATAATAATAATAATGTGAGGTTCGTGTAACTTCCAAAAAGTGTCACATAATATGAATTATTATTATTGTTATTTTATTATTATTATTTTAATAATTAGTATTATTATAGTTGTCTATAGTAAATGAATAGGAAAACCCGATGAAGCAGTGATATTCTAACAAATGTAATTGGACGTGTTGACGAGTTCAAAGCTCGCCGTGGAGAGGTGAATGATGAAGGAAGGGGAGGGTGAGTGACGTGGGGAGAAATTTCCCCAAATGCCATTTAATGTCGGAAATATTTCCACTAAGTATTGACAGCAGCAAAGAGACGGATGAGGCGGCGGCCGGTGAGAAGCGGCGCACACACACATGCACAAAACACACACATAGGGAAAATAATCCAATTAAAACGGCTGCAGAAAGCTGAGGAGAAATGATCAACACGTTGGCCTGAAACTTCACACACACATATAGACTCCAGCAAACGAAAGGCAACGACGAACTAAAGCCAAAAGCAAAGAAACTGGAGTCAAACAGTCAAATGGAAAATAAACTTGGAATTAAAGAGAGTGAAATAACAAGTGTGTATGCATGTATTATGTTTATATGTTTGGAAACCAATTAGCTCAAATTAAATATTAAAGTAAATTTAGTAGCTATTATTATATTTTTTATTAATATTGTTATCATCATTAGCTATCTGTTATATCAATGGCTGATGAAAAAAATATTCGATGCATCCTCACCTTAAACTTGTCTCTTTTTATCTTCTGAACACTTATTTACGCGCGCGCACACACACACACACACACACACACACACACACACACACACTCAAACTTTGTTGACACAGACTGTTTGTGTAAAGTTACACGTGAATAATTGACGCCAGAAAAAAAAAAACAACATTCGTTGGGGTTAGGGTGGATCCATTGATCGATCTCTTAATCTGCAATAGTTACATGCATGTATTGATTTGCAAACACTGTTTATCTGGAAATATACTGCCACAAATAATTGATGGAGTACACCCACGGCGCGCATAAATATGCATCAAAGTTGTAAGGGGGTAAACACCTAAAAATATATTAAATAAATATATAAATAAGATAAAATCTGAGGAGAGACCAGCGAATACACATAAAGATTATTCCAAATATTTTTCAAGTTTTTGCTCTGCACTGTATCGACGCGCCTACTTCAGAAACAAATTCCCGTGAGGGTGTGAAAACACGTAGAAATCACCGGCTGCACTCCTGCTGGAGTAAACTTCACGGTGCACCCACTAACGGTGGATGGATTGGTCGTGGAGTCCACAAGTAAGAGGGAAAAAAAAAATCTTCAGTTTTGGTAAATGAGTTCAGGTGCAAAACTGAAAATACGAGACACTTCTCTGAAAACTTAAACTATGCGTTATGATGTTTACATAGATTTCCAACCTACGGATAAAAAGACATAACTACATTAATTAGCAACAATAACAACAACAATAACAATAACAATAACGATAATAATTACAATAATAATAATAATAATAATAATAATAATAATAATAATAATAATAATAATTACAATAATAATAATAATAATAATAATAATAATAATAATAATAATATGATTCAAAGAACTGCATGTACTAACATCCTAGAGCACAGAACAAGACAGGGCCCAAGTATTAACACACTTTTAACACCTTTATGAAGGTATTCAAACCGGGTCATCCACGCGCGCGCACACTCTCACGCGCACGGATGGACCAGAGAGAGAGAGCGAGAGAATGAGCGAGAGAGAGAGAGATAGAGATAAAGAGAGAGGAGAGAGAGAGAGAGAGACGCACCGGTTGAGGTCTCGTGCAGCTGTGCGCGTGTGAGTTGCTGTTTAATTGACTGATTGATACGGCCGCGTGGAGGTGAGGGCTGGACGCCTTAACAAATAGAGACATTTAAAGGCTAATCCGGGCCAACGCCGACAGCTGAACGCATCAAAGTGCTCCCATAGAGCCGAGACTTTTTTAGACCTGCACACGCATGCACGCCAAAAAATCCGGATATTTTTACACTAGTTTACCTCCAGCTGTGTGTGCTTGGAAAAAAGAGGAAAAAAAAAACACTAGAGCAGCGGATATAACTTTCACCAGACAAGGACTCAAAAAAGCCAAAACATTATCCTACTAAACAACACAGATACAAAAAAAAAAGAAAATGTACGTGAGTAAATTACCCAAGCCTCAACTTTTTCTTTTCTTCTTTTTTTTTTTAAAGAAATCTTGCAAGGAAGTGCATTAATCGTGACGGTAAACGCACCATTTTTTCACCCAAAAGCAAATCAATCACAATAATAAACAATAACATACGCAACATGCAACAAGAACTTTTGAACTTCATGAAAAAAACGATCATAAAAAAAACACACACACACACAAATCAAATGCATATAATATATAATAAGACGCGGGGAAAAATTGCATAACATACCTGCAGTTCTTTCTCTTTTTTTTTTATTTCAGGAAGCGGTGTTAAAGCTCTCGCCGGCTTAAGTGCGACCAGTCTATCCACACGCATTCACTGTGACGGTGCACGGAGCCAGCGACCGGAGAGGCAGCACTACTACCAACCTGAACCCGAGAAGGCGAGCAGAGGGAGGGAGGGATGAGGAGGAGGAGGAGGAGGGAGGAGAGGGGGAGTGCATCTCTCTCTCTCTCTGTCTGTCTGTGTATGTGTGTGTGTGTGTGTGTGTGTGTGTGTGTGTGTGTGTGTGCGTGTGTAAGTAGTTAATTAGCAAATCCCCATTCGCTGTGCCTCGGGTCGGTTTGTTTTCCCCGGTCGACAAGCCGAGAGGAAAGAGAATTTGAAGTAGGATTCGACCCGTTTCCGCTCCTGTGTCTCATATATGAGGTTTGTGTGTGTGTGTGCGCGCGCATGCAGGCGAGTGTGTGTCTGCGTTTGTGTGGACGTTTTCCCCAAAACTCCAAAGTTAAACCCTTCCCCTCTCCTCTGGTCATTGTTTTAAGAGTCACTGTATTCAGCAACATGTTGAGTGTAAAAAGTTGCTCAACTATTTTCTTAAAAATAGATGATTATATGACAGTCTGTGTAAAAGCATACACCTGATAGTGTTTAAGGGCCTCAATCCAAAAGTAAAACTAAACGCATCACTGTGATTTCCAATTAACAACACACTTCCACCCAGAACACCGTCTACATGAAAAACCCCATCAACCACCGAGCACATCTCATGGCTTCACATGAAATCTGCATCCATGGAATAATAAAAGTCACACACCTGCATGGAGAAAGACAGAGCAGAGGACAGAGGCAGAGTGAAAGAGTGTACCCCGGCCAGTAAATCGACCCTGCCCTTAACAAACTTTAATTATTTAATTGATTCCCAATCAGCAACTTAATAATCAATTAGGTAAACCTATGGAACTCACTTGAGCAGAGAAAAAAAACGTATAATCTATGACAGAGGAGAGGAGAGGAGAGGAGAGGAGAGGAGAGGAGAGGAGAGGAGAGGAGAGGAGAGGAGAGGAGAGGGGAGGAGAGGAGAGGAGAGGAGAGGAGAGGAGAGGAGAGGAGAGGAGAGGAGAGGAGAGGAGAGGAGAGGAGAGGAGAGGGGAGGGGAGGGGAGGGGAGAGGAGAGGAGAGGAGAGGAGAGGAGAGGAGAGGAGAGGAGAGGAGAGGAGAGGAGAGGAGAGGAGAGGAGAGGAGAGGAGGATGACTGAACACAGACAGAGAAAAGCTGGAAGGAAGATGAGGATGTTATTGTGTTTTTCAGCTTCTAGATACAAAGACTTTGACTTTTAAAGACTAAGGTCAAGTACTCCAAATAAAATGCCTGCACTGTTTAGAGAAGGCTTAGGGTGAAATCACCAGGTTTCAGATATTCGCATATAAAGTAGATTCAAGAGGTTTTGGAATCTCAGGGTTAAGAGTTGATTAGAAATAAAAGTGACATTGTGGTAAAAAAAAATGGATTTACTAGAATCTGAGCTGACATTTAAATGAGTCCATTGAGAGGTGTATTTTAACTACTACTATCACTAAAATACTATATGGATAGGATAGGATATATCTTGGGTTGCATGTATAAAACATGCAGTTTAAAGGCATCACATTGAGCTCTGAAGAGTTTGTATTTTTCCTTCATTCAGTTAAAACAACAATTACATTAACAGACAGTCAAATGAAATGTAATATAACGCCTCAGAGTTTCCCCCGCTTTTGTCTTAATTGTTTAAATATTTCAAAGATAAACAACCTTATCACTAACTGGTCATGGTCAGAGCCTCAGCCATGCACATTCATCACCACATGCTCACACACATCCCTTACACATCATTATCGCCCTCTAGTGTCCACTGTTGATCTGAGCCTTAAATCACTGCTTGTTAACCCGTCCATCTGACACCAGTGGCTCGCTCCATCCTTGACTTTTTGCCCTGATTTTTTTGGGTTCACACAAAGATGCATCCACTAGTAAATAATGTGTAAGGCTGCTCAACACCTTGTTTTTCTTCTTACAGTATGTCAGGCTTTTGTGTGTGTCACGAACAAGAATATCATACACTCTCACACACTCAGCAGATGAAAGCTTTGCCAATACTCCAAGTCCCCTGAGGGTCATGGCAATATTGATGTGACCGCTGGTGTGTGTGTGTGTGTATGTGTGTGTGTGCATGCTGCCGCTGCATGTCGCTATGTGTACATGTAATGTGGTGTGTGTGGCATTTGTCTACGTCACCTCTAAAAAAAAAAAAAAAAAAATCAGAAAGGGCAAAAGCACAGACGGCGGTAACCTCCAACTACTGATCTCCGACCAGCTCGGCTCATTGGAACGTCCACTGTGGGGTGTTTTTTCCTCCCTGCTGCTCGGTAGCAGCTGGGCAGCTGAGCCTCTGACACCTGGGAGGTATGTGTGACGGAGTGGGAAGGCGCTGGAAGAGGATGAATAACTGACCTATCACATCCCCATTGACTGAGTTAATTAATATAAGTAGAGCAGGGGATTCTTAGCTCACTTTTCACTGTATGGATTTGCTGTCTCCTCACATTTGGTATGTTTTATGTCTATTCAATGCAAATCCAATGTGTTCCACCCCGCAGCCCGATCATGACAGCTAATTTTGGTATGTGAGTTCTTCTGATAGGGCAGATTTTAATTGTGGCACAACACAGGCCTCACTGTGATGGACTGCTATAAAATCCTGTGCGAATGGATGTCAAATTGGGGCAAAGGGATTTGTTAAGAGGCACATTCTATGTTTTAGATTTCCAGTAGATGCTACCATATACTTTCTATATATCCTAAAGAATTAAAAAATATATATATATATATATATAAAAATAAATGTGGACTATTCAGACACAGTAGAGTACTGTAAAGAAAACCATGAAAGGGAAGTAGTGAACACAAGAGAGGACAGACAAAGAGGAAAAGACATGGAAAAGCTGTCTTATACACACAAGCATTCTTCTTCTTCTTCCTTGTGAATGTAAAAGACAGATGGGAGAGAGCGAGCGTGAGATGACACAGGCAGGACAGACAAGAAGACAGGCAGAAGAAGGTGGGAAATGGAGAGAAAAGGAGGGGAAAGAGAGCAAGAAAGAGCTCCACTGCCTAGTCTTAATCTGAGCTGTTCTGATCAATAGCCCATTTCCCATTGTTGCCAGAGCTGTTCGATCGCTACACCACGGAATTAACACACCCACTTTAATCTAGGGGGAGAGGAGTGGGGGGGGGGGGGGGGGGGGGGTGGCTGGGGCTGGGGCTGCAGGGGGGAAAGGGGAAGAGGGGGTTAAGGGGGTGAGAGGGGAGCAGCTGTGGAGGCATTCTCAAATGAAATCAAATCTAATTGTTATCACTGTAGCTGCTGCACTTATTACTACCACTGTTACAATTATCCACCCACCATATAGCCCCCCCCCCCACACTCCATACCTCGCGTCATGTGGTGTAAACTGGACGTAAATAATCCGAATTAGTGTTTATTTGTTTCATTTTGCCAGCTTTAGATTGGATTGGGTTGGGAGCTGGGGGGGTGGGTGGCGTCGAGGGGTGGGGGTGGGGGGGCTCAACTCATTCCTTGGTGACAGGGAATGGGGTTTGTGGTCAGGTATATTGTGCTGCACCTTCACTAGCATCTGGGCGTCTCAATTGAGCTGGGCTGCAGGAGGACGGCTTCAGTGGGGTTTCATGAGATAATACTGTTATGTTACAACAATGTGCTCATGATCCCAATGTAAGCTTATTAAATACAAGGAGGTTTGCTCTGGTGGCAACAATCAGACATCAGGAGTCTTTTTCTACACGTCATTTCTGAGTAAGCCTTTCATACTCAGTGTCTCAAACATGACTAAAAAAGTCAAATAAAAAAAAAAAAAGTCAAATTTAAAAAAGCCAAATTGCAAACATTTACTTTCTATGATTGTATGCTTGTGCTTTTAAGGGGGTTACAATTTGAAATGTCAGGATCCACACTTGTATGATAAAGACAAACAAAATGTTGATAATTGTGATTAACAAACATTTTTTTAAATGAGGGGTTGGTGGGGGGGGGGGGGGGGGGGGTCTGTAACGAAGTGTGTTTTGATACAAAGTCCCAGTTTTCTGGATCATCCAAACATATTTCTTTGGAACTACTTCCTACTGAAGAAATGAAAACAGTTTAACAAGGAATCGCTATTGCCAACAGTAACAAAGGTAAAAAAAAAATAAATTCAGAAACACATTCAAACATTCTATTCACCTCCACCATAATAAAGAGGAGAAGCAAATAAGAGGAAAAACCATGTTTCACCAAACTACAGATATCATTTTGTCACTATATTTCTCACACATCAATACTATAGTGTGTGAAGTGTGTGAATAACTATATTTCTAATGGTTTTAATGGTTAATTTAATACACTGACAGCACTACTGACACTACCTAACACAATACGATTATATCTGGGACCACTGATGGGAACCTAATCCAGAAACATACTGCTGACGAAAGGCCAACAACAACTAGCAAAGCCCTGCAATACTGGTATACATGTACTGGTTCATGTTTATGTGGTTGCAAAAATAAAGATTACATTTATCTACTCTTTCCACAAATGTAAAACTAAGACTGTTTTTTAGCATCTAGATCAGGGGTGTCCAGCTCCGGTCTTCGAGGGCTACTATCCTGCATGTTTTAGTTGGATCCCTGTTCCAACACACTTGATTCAAATGATGGGCCCATCACCAAACTCTACAGAAGCCTGATAATGAGCTTCAGGTGTGCTGGAAGGGGGATCCATCTAAAACTTAAGGACCAGGACTGGACCCCCCTGGTCTAGATACTGGTCTAAACACCAACACAAAGTTCATTACAGACAGAAGACTCCCACAATTTTACTGAAGGGAGGGACTCTGATCTTCCAAAAGTTATTCCCTGATTTATTTTCCAATTAAAGCAGCGTATAACAATAATCACTCATTTTTCATCAAATCTTTAAAACTCGAGTGATAGCCTAAGTGTCGCAAATCTGTTAGTCTTACCCAGATTACGTACTTAAATCCATTCCCTCGTGGTGAACAACTTCGAAGTGTTCTCCATCACAAGCAGTCTGATTGTTTATATAACAAACTGATATGTCGCTTGGGCATTTTCACAAATGTTGTTGTGAAGTGCATTATGGGAGTAGAAATTCCATGCAGTGGCAGTATGGCGGCAGCAGCAACAAACACGGAAATGCCTTCATTGCTTCTCGCTGCTGTGTAGAATTCCAAAAAGGCTTGAGTGACGGTTTGGGTTTGGTTTCAGTTTGGTATGTACACAAACAGGCGGCTTGTGATGGAGTACACTTGGAAGAGGTGAGTGATTGAGGTGTGTAATCACAGAAAGACTAATGGATTCGTGATACTTAGGCGATCACTGCGGTTTTACAGATTTGATAAAAAAAATTGGTGATGAGCATCATAGGCAGCTTTAAGGTGGTAGAGCATGACCTTGGATACACTGGTACAAACTGTTCTACAGGTGTTGTTTTGGTTGAGATCACCTGACGACTGACTTTATTTTCAGTAAAGATGACTAACCAGTGATCAGTTTGGTGACATTTTTGAATATGAACAGAACTTGGCTCAGATGCTTTAGTTTGTCCATAAGAATTGGAGGCTCTGAAAGAAAACTGCAGCTGAAAAAGTACCAGTCACTCCCCTGTACATGAGTTTTTACAGATATGTTGAGGGGATGATCCATTATTCATACACTGTATATTTTGCAGTGTTAATTTGGAGACAATGGGACCAAATACACTCTAGAAGAATTTAAATAAACTCTCTAAGTGTTGATTTAACACTGCAAAATTTACTGTGTACATGTCACGATTCATTTTTTAGAATTTTTTTCACGATTAATTAATAGTATTTATTAGTTATTAAATAAGGCCTAAATATATTATTTTCTGACAACATAATTTTTTTATTCAGAGATGAACTATTGTTACTTTAATCCACTATCAGTGACTTGCTAATTCTTGCCTCATCCAAGTATTAAGTGGTGGCTTGTACCCTATGGATGGAAGTATTATCAGGCTGGAAGAGACCACTTTTATTAAGTAAGGTTTTTTTTCTTAAAATTTTTGTCTGTATTTCAATTCCTGGGGAAAAGTGAAGAAAAGTGAATGCAATATAAATATGCAACATATAAGTTAAACTACCTGTAAATCACTTTTGTTATAGTCTCCACATCATGACTCACCTTAAGCACTGCACTCTCAATATGATACAGACACTTAAAATGCAGTGATTACAGTCTGCTACTATAGTTCTATAGAGTCATGATATAATGCATCATTTTAAAGCCATCATTTTATATCCTTGAGAAAGTAGGAAATGTACAGTGTCTGCAATGACCATAATCATGTCTCTCTGGTCAACAGGCTGTAGGTATCGTGTATGTCTTCGTATGTACGCAGATCAAACTGGGAACATTTTCTCACAACAAAGCTTCCATACATCAACTCCTCCATTACTTAAGCGAATACTTGTGCATTCTTAGTCCCAGCGGTGGAGTTTAGCTGTTGAATATTGTAGTCTATAGCTCTGGGTGTTGCCAGTGGAGTCTTTGCTTTACTGCTTTCCACTGAGACAGCTGAAGGGGAAAACACAGTAGAGGAGCTCTTCCCTGCCACCCGAGGCTACCACCCAACTTTTCCTCCAATCCATTCTACTTACTCCAGTCCTTTTGAAGTCATTTCATAACAGAGCAATTTTCTCGTTAGCGTTTGGCTTTAATTGTGGGTAATTAAGCGTGCTCCAGCAGTATAAAGCGCTGTTCAGAGGACTGGGGGGAAATTAGCTGTAGTTCAGCTGTGAAATATGGGGTTAAGTGGGAGACGGGGTAGGGAGAGAAGAGAGCTGAGGGGGGTCAGTGACTCCTAAACAGGGGGCACGTTGTCTGAAAGAAATCTGCTTTCATTGTAGCAGTAGATAGGATGGTACCAAAAAAAAAAAAAAAAAAAAAAAAAGGGAACACAAATAGGTAGTTTTAACAAGAGACACAATCTGCAGAGAAGCTCAGCAGGGCTCAAGCACAACACTCTGTGGGGAGAATAGTGATGATTCAGGAGATAGAAATGAGTGGACACGAGCTCTGAAACTTTAGTTGGCGCCAAAAGTCTCAAACTGGAAAATAAACATGTAGAGAGAGACTATTACAGTCCTGTTTTGAATCCAAAGATTTACTGCAAAACCAAGGACAAATTAGATATTGACTGATTGTAGACTTTTTCTTTTTTTTTTTAACACCAATCCATAACAATAGTACATAATAATGAAAGCCCAATAGCTAATTAAACAGGCTACTATTTTTGATTTAATTAGAAATTAATATCTGTTTACTGAACATAGAGTTATTGTAATAAAGATCGAAACCAATCGCGCAATAACTAGATCTGGATCAATCAAAAGCAAACTTAGAAGAAAGGTGTAAAAATTCCAAAAAAAACCAACATCAAATTATTTGCACAAAATCTAAGACATTTAAATTAATTCCGATTAGAATTTTTTACTTTTACCAATATTTTGCCCAGAAAACTAAATATTGAGCCTAATTCTACCCATTGTCCAGTATTTGACCCAAATTCCACCAACCTGATAGTTTATAACATGTCCTATCTGAGCCGATTCATCTGTCTTTAATGTAGACATCTTAATGTTTCACACAAGTGTTAGAAATTTGAGAAAACTCTGAATACCTGCGACTAACATCAAGAACAATGTTTTGTTTCTATACATATTTCTATGTGCGTTGTTATCATTACACTGTAGATTTTGCAGTGTTAATTTGGAGACAATGGGACCAAATACACTCTAGAAGAAGTTAAATAAACTCTCTAAGTGTTGATTTAACACTGCAAAATTTACTGTGTATGACATGGACCAATGTATCTGATCAAAGCTTTAAAAATCTGCATAAAAATCTGCAAAGCTGTGGTTTGTTTACTTGATGAAAAGCACATGAACCTGTAAGACTGGGTTTTTTTTGTTTTTTTTTTTCAGCATGTTTCAGTGTGTGTCACCAGTCGCCTCCAGTGATGCAACAAGAGAAACCATGGGGCAGAGCTAAGTGTCACCAAGTGGATTATGGACTTTTACACAGAGTGGCCTTTGATTAAAGGTAGCACCCTGCTGAATAAAGCCTCGCCCTTCACATCTGTTAATGCTTTTATTTTAACCCCATAACAGCTATAAACGTCTGTGCAGCCATAAAGCAGATGAGGAATGATTGGAGCCATTGACTGTACTGTCAAATGCTCAGTGGAAGGGGACTTACTCTGCTGGGCCCTTTATGAACGCTGCATCCCCCAGTGGAATGGTCCTCACAGACTATAATGAACCTGTTAAAGCCTCTATAAATATTGGCTCTCATGCTTAGTGGTCGTTTGAATAACCCTGAAATAGAGCATTGTTTGCAAACAAGTGGCTGGCTGTTGGAGGTGGAAAAGCTAATGCTTAATCAATTGGAAGATGATCCCTCGCAGTGGACCCTCACAGAGCCTCAATTCATAAAGGATATAATGCAGTGTTGAAGAACACAAAACTGTCGTATTGATTAACCCATTATCAGTGTCAATATGAAAAGTTATGTTTTTAAAAAAAAAACTACTATTACTGTTTTTGGGATAGCTGAGCAAGAAACCTACAAGACTGCAGTGGGAAATAACTTCCCATCTGTTCCAGTGGAGTAGTCAGACTTAAGAAGTGTCTGGCAGGGTCACTCTACCCATGCTAGGTGTTACAGATTAGATGTAAGTCCAGATTCTTCAAGTCCAGGAAATCCAAACATTTCCCAGTAGACAAAAGCAAAATTCTTATCTCATGAGAGGAGAATTTTAGGTTTGCAAGGTCTTAAGTGAGACAACTCTCCTACATTTCAATTGCTTAAAGAAGAACACTGAATTTCAAGTTTAAACATTGTTGATGAAAAAAAAAAAATCTGTCAAACTCAACATACCCAGGTAGCTTTCCATCAAGACGTATTGTAAATATCACTATTATTTAGTGGTAAAATACATATATTTCAAAAGATTAGTCATCAAATATGGTTTGGACTAAACAATGAGCTACTTATATGTATATATATCATGATGCAAAATGGATCAAATATGAGAAAATCTAAACTGTTAATAACATCATGTGAATATGTGTATGTTCCAATCATGTGTTAAGGGTCACACCTCAAATAATCAGTTGGTGTTGACCATGCATCATGCTTAGTATGTTCACAGCTACGGCAATTATGTATTTCTTATTTATTCATTTTAATACTTCAAAATGTAATTGACAAATATGCAGCAGCATGGTGTGGTCATGCATGATCCATCACTGCAAAGCTAAAAGAGATGATGAATGACAATCCCTGTTTCATGGAACATTGTAGCATGCTATTACTTTACTTCTGATTTTGGTCCATGAATTACTAAACTGACACAGGCTAAAAGCTTAGTATATTTGACCTTGAGTTACATGAACTTCCGGACACTTCTAGCAGTATTTGAGGTATTTAATGGTTGGGTACTCAGAAACCTTTTAAAATCTTCACAGTAGTAATGAGAAGTTGGACAGTCCCACTAGAAAATGTTACAAATATTGTAGTTTAGCATCTGAAATGAAAATGACGGTAAAAAAAATACGGTGACTCAAACCATGTGATGAGTTCATAAAGTCTTTCTGTATCAAAGCAAACCGTTCCTGAGTGTGTACCGGTTGGACATCAAAGATTACAGTCTCTCCTCTTTGCTCTGTCTCTGTGTGTGTGTGTGGGATGGAGTTGTGCACAATCACAAAATCTGAGTGGACCACCTCAGGCCATGAGAAAATGATGCAACATCTTAAACTGAGTGAAATTCCCTTTTATCACAGTGTAACACGCAACTTAAATTTGACCACCTGTATTGTAAGCTTGGAGATATATAAAAATGTCAGTGATAAAAAAAAAAAAAAAAGCTGTGACAGATTCTGAGTCTGATACACTTTCAGAAAACAGACATATTCATTAGAATCACAAACTGCACAGTAAATTTTGCAGTGTTAAATCAACACTTAGAGAGTTTATTTAACTCCTTCTAGAGTGTATTTGGTCCCATTGTCTCCAAATTAACTCTCTAAGTGTTGATTTAACACTGCAAAATGTACTGTGTGTTAAGAACAAAGCGAAGCATTGAAAGAAGCACCAAACATTTAAATATGCATATGCACAGTGTGCCCACCTGTACGTGTGTTCTGAGTTGGGAAACTTTTCAAGTGCATATACTCATTCCTCAAGTCAGTGTTCCACTTCTGCTACCGCTCTTACACTTTTTTTTTTTTTTTTTATCTCCCATAAACCTCTCTCTCTCTTCTAAACGCATCGATCCCTGAAGCATCGGTATGGATGTAAATTAACAAATGCCAACTCGCAAACACGTATTCACTTTAAAGAAGTAACCTTTTAGGAATTGTAGCCCATGTACACGAACGAAGGGGGGTCGTTTTGCTGTGATGTGCGCTGTCGGACAGTTACTCTACTGCCATCGTCCACAGCTTCCATCAATCAATTTCTGCAGGAGATGCGCACGTTCCCCCTTCGTGCCAAAGTGTATTATATTTATCCCGATGATCTTATTTCTGTCGTATTTCTCAATTATTAATGCCTGTAACAGAATAGGGAAGTGGGATGCTTACCTTCACCGATGCACCTTCATTGACTTGACCGGTAGCTCCCACTTGGTTTGTTGGGAATCCCGTGGACGTGCAGAGGACTGGAGGTAATGTGCGCAATTTAACACATCGGACCGCGCATTCTTCCCTCTGCATTAAAGTATACTGTGATGAAGAGTTAGGCTGGCGTGATGTCTGAGTAGACTTATCTATGTAATGTTTGTGAATATCAGCCGGATGAGGAGGAGGAGGAGGAAAGAACAAAATGAAAAAAAAAAATGGCTGAGATGGAGAGGCAGCGCGATAGAAAAGTTATCCTCAGAGAAACTCAAAAGTTAACGTGGGTTAAAAAAAAAAAGGACTCCCACTGCAGCCTGCGACTGTCCGGAATAGATGTGATGAGGTTTAGATATCTAAAAGCTTACAAAACAACAACAAGAAGAAGAAGAACAACAAGGAAAGCAGGGAGATGGGGAAAAGGAGCGTGGAGGGAGAGATCCGGGCGCGTGGGAGGGATGAGAGGATGAGAGCAGAGAGAAGGGGGGAGGGAAAAAGAAGAAGAAGAAGAAGAAGAAGAGAGGGATGCTGAACCTGAACCTCCAGCTCACATCCAGCACAAGTGCATTTAAGTTTCTATGAGCGGCAGACAGTGTTCTGCACGTGTTTTCCCGTGGACGTGAGACACGAAAATTGACCTGCACAGTGAAGACCGCCAAGGAAAAATATATGTAGACGGGTGGTGGCCAGAAGAGCGGATCGATTGGGTTATAATTTTGTCCAAAGTCGGGGGAAAATAAAGTTCATGGAGGAATGAAATTTGAAAACAGATGGCGAATCCCGTCGCCCCTAAATAAGATTCGATCTTTGGGAATGGAGTGTTGATAATATTTGGTTGGACGTTTGATGAAAATGACGGATTTTTCATTTTGGACAGGTGGGGGTGGGTGGGTGGGTGGAGGGAGGGAGGGAGGGAGTGGGCTAGGAGGGGTGGGTGGATGGATGAGGCAGGGGAGTAGGTGATAGAGGGTGGATATGATGTGTCTGGGGACAGAAACTAAACTTGGGAGAGCAGGACGCACTGTTTTTCCCCCTTCACATCTCATCCACAGATCATCCCCTCTCTCCATTTTGCCCCCAGTGCGCACCGAGACACCCCCCTAACCCCCCCCCCCCCCCACCACCACCACCCTCTCCCCCCCACTCTACCCCCCCCACCCCACCCCCCTCCCCCTCCCAACACACACCTCCTCCAAAGAGGGGCAGCGGGTGGAGGGAGGAAAAGGAGAGAAAACAAGAATACCAAATAAATGAGAAATTTTCGTACAGGCCCCGCTTCCGTGCGTTCCATGCTAGCAATAACAATTAAATATCGACCGCTTTCCCGGCCGGAGAGAACCTGAGATACCCAGAGACTGCCAAGTACCGAGACCCCCCCCCCCTCTCTCTCTCTCTCACCCCCTCCCCTTCACTTCTCCCCATCTTCCACATATGCACTCACTCACTCTCCTCCTTTTTCTCGTCATCCCCTCCCTATATACCTCTTTTCCTTCTAATCCAAGTCCATCAGGCCAATCTCTTCTAATTTGGTGTATCTCATTTCTCTTGATTCCATCCCACAACCCATTTCAGCTCCACTTTTATCATTGCTGATTTGGGGGTGGCCTCTTGGACACACTCCCGATTTTCTCTCAATGCAAGAGGACTTCCTCACACCATGCATGTTAGTTTATCAAAATCAATGATGGAGGGGGTGTAGGGATGTGGGGTTGAATTGGGGATGGGGGGGGGGGTCACATTGCTTTTCTATGGATGTTAGAGCTCAGACTCATTGGAGCTTTCTCCTCCAGCTTTGACAATGGATGTGTCATTTTCAACATCTGTGTGTGTTTGTGGCTTTTAATGCATGCGACACAAAGAAACACTGAAGAAACACATTTATGAAAATACAGCAGATTGAAGAGAACACCAAAGTTATCAGTGATAACAAAGACAAAAGTATGATCAAGTCTATGATGTTGGGGTTATTTTTCTGTGGTGACCTCCTTCTCAGATTCTTTTCCCTCTTGGTCTTTAGCAGCAATGTCTTTTCGAGCAGCTAAATGAAGTTTATTGGTATTTTAGAGTCAAACTACAGTATCTTGAGCTATAATGTGAAAACCTGCCCGAAGGCATGAGTCAGACCAAAAGATAAAAGTGCACAGACATTAGCAGATGATTGTTTTTGACTTAAGGCAAGATTCTTCTGTAGTAAGCGAATGCACCTTTCAGCATTTATTTTGAAACCTGTGTGGATCCTTGTGCAATATGATAGCCAATAATCTTGCACTCTATATCCAACAGGGAACAATGGGGTCTGAAGCTCCAGACTTTTTAGACCATAAGACAAACAGGTGGACTCCATTCCTTTCCAACAACATTCTTTTGTTGATTGACGGGGCCCCTGGATTTGTGCAACTCGTGACAAGACTGCCAGAGGAGTGGCATTATGTTGGACTTATAAATCCTGTGCGCGCCAAAGCCAACTTTCCAGACGAATTGCACAACTATCAAAAGTTTCTCCATCATTGTCGTTGTGTCTTCTCTCACTCCTCTTTCTATTTTTTTCCGCCTCAGAACTTCTCTCTGCTCGCACCCAAGCCATTCAATTTCTATTTATTTCACCCCAACACCATCACCACGCCACTCACCCCCCTCCCCTCCACTCCACTTCACTCCAGCCCACCCACCTTTGAGCCCCCCCCCCCTGTTCTTCCCATCTCTCCTTTTTTCACACCTCTCCGCATCTCTTCTCTCACCATTAAAACCCTTTCTTCCCCCGTTGTCGCCCTAATTCCCTTCTCTCCATCCCACCGTCTTTTTTCTCTCTCTTTCCTTTACTTCCCTCTACCTCGTTATCTCCCCCGTTTGACTTTAATTAGTTAATGCATTAATTATCTACGCCCCAATACCTGCACCATTAACATAGCCTCTCCTCTCCATGGTTCCATCTCTGCCTCCATCCTAAGGCCTCCGGACTTTGGAGCTGTACGGACGCACGGGTTGGACGCAGAAATGCACACAAAACTGTTCTCTCTCTCTCTCTCTCTCTCTCTCTCTCTCTCTCTCTCTCTCTCTCTCTCTCTCTCTCTCTCTCTCTCTCTCTCTATATATATATATATATATATATATATATATATATATATATATATATATATATATATATATATTTACCCCATGCCTCTTTTTTCACTCTATTTCTCACTCTTCCACTCTTTGCCCCCTACCTATTTCCCCCCAAGTCATCTCTCTCCCCCCGTCTATCTTTCTTCTGCCCCCCTATACTCTCCTCTTTTTCTCTCTGTGCCTTGCAGTCGCCTCTGCCGGCTGGTCTCTCTCCCCGGCGACGGAATTATGAAAAATGCGCCCATCGACAGAGCGCCTCAGCTTCGATTAGCCGAGATGGGACATGACAGGCCGCGATCAATACTTATACCGTCCTATAACGTGTCAACTAATGAATCAATCTCGGCTAAATTTTCCATTTTTCAAAAGCCGACGCGAGAGACTGGAATATCCTCTTTTGTAAAGATATTATTATCGATTTCGTCGGCAATTTGACATCGGGGGTAGTTAATTCCACTCTAGAATAAAATTGAAAACACTTGAGATTGAAGTGAGAGAGGGAGAGAGAGTGAGGGAGGGGAGAGGAGAGGAGGGAAGCAAGGGCAGGCGGGAGGGGAGGGGGAGACGGCTGTTGACTTGATAAAAGAGAATGGGAAGATGGAAGGAAAGGGGAAAGGGGTTAGGAAGAAGAGATACTACTGGTAGTGTTGCAGCAGCTTATCTATCTATCTATCTATCTATCTATCTATCTATCTATCTATCTATCTATCTATCTATCTATCTATCTATCTATCTATCTATCTATCTATCTATCTATCTATCTATCTATCTATCTATCTATCTATCTATCTATCTATCTATCTATCTGTCTGTCTGTCTGTCTGTCTGTCTGTCTGTCTGTCTGTCTATCTATCTATCTATCTCTCTCTCTCTCTCTCTCTCTCTCTCTCTCTCTATCTCTCTCTCTCTCTCTTTCTCTCTCTCTCTATTGTACAACAACTCACCTGAATCTACCATATGTTGGATAAATGTAATAGAAATCTGTCTCACATAATCTAATATAACCTTTAATAAACCACATTTAGGAAGCGTATAACATTTACAGGTGTTGAGTCAAGCCTGTGCTCATTTTTTTTCACTTCTACTTCCTATTTCCTGTTGTCTGTTTGACTCAAAATAGTGAATAATTGTTGCGTTTGTTATTTATTACAAATGTCATTATACCCTAGACCTGCTCTTGCATTTCTGTCAGTCATATGAAGCCAGAAGGAAGTTACTGATCGCCGGCGATTGCTCCATCAGCGGCCGATTGTTTTATATGCGGAAACTAAGTTATGAGCAGAACTGTTTTAGTGTTAAGGCGTGTGTATGAGTGTGTATGAGTGTGTATGAGTGTGTGTTTGTATCAGCAGAGACAGAAAGAGGCAGAGAGTCAGCATGTGTGTCAGAGTGAAATATAGATGGAGGAGGCCGGTGTGTGTGAGGGTCAGCGAGGTGCAGTGTAACTGTCGACAATCACAGCCTTATTTACCTGTCAAAAACACTATCATCCCACACAGCCCCAGCCAAGCAATTTCTCCTGTCTCTTCCTCCCTCCTCTCCCTCGGTCTCTTTCTCTCCCTCTCCCTCTCTACCTCCAATTACAACCTAGAGGGCTATTTCTCTCCAGGACAAAAACACTCCCCACAAGCCCTCCCTCTCCTTTCCGATAGCCCCCTTCTCTTTCCCCCCTTGTTTCTACCCTTTTCTCTCTTTTTCCCACTCTCTGTCGTTCTTTTTCCTCTGCTGAGAGTTGGAGAGTGGAAATGAACAAGCTGTAAACACACACCACTTATCGCAGTGTATGCTGTTGTGTATTTGCTAGCGAAGGCTGCCGAGGTGAGGGCTGTGGTATATGAGGCCAGAGGTGTGGGCTACCTTAGCAGATGGACAGATGTGAAATAAAGATGCACCACAGGTTGAAAGGCAGTTTGATCAATGCACTGTTGGTCATTGACTATACCTGTCTTCTGTAAAAATGTAACTGCTGAAATGTGCACAGTGTATGTTAAAGTTCTGTACAGACAGCGTTGAATAAGTCTGCTGCTATTTGTCCTCTTACACTGTTTGTGATGCTCGGCTGTTTCTAAATGATACGACTGTCCAGAGTCTGTAATCCCTCCCCAACAAATCCTTTAAAAACTGTGATGACCCAAAGTGCTTAGCAGTGTCAACCATCCACTGAAATATCCCTGATTCAACTCTAAAGCCAGGTGAGTTTTGATGTATGTTTTGGACTTGTCTCATGTGTCTCCTCTCCATTGTCCATTATCCCCCATAAGCACAAACATGACCAAAAACAAACCTAAAACTGAGAAAAATCAACATTGCATTTTATTATTGCCTTGATGAGCAGTTAGTTATATACAAATAGACCAGACACTGTCCTACAACGCAATGAACTCTGACACAACAGTGTTTGTTTGGGGTCAGGACATGTTTACTGCAACACTACACCTAAAATTAGGTCAAAAACATAATTGACAGACAACAGTATTTGGTTAATTAGATGATGATAAAGTAAAGAAAAACAACTGTATTCTTTGAACAGTGTATCCCAAATCTGTTTCGCAATTTTTGCGTTAGACTGTGTCAGACTTGGGCAATACACTGAACCCTAAGTTGCTCCCAGTAGAGTCAGGCAACTGGTGTATGAGTGTGTGTGTGTGTGTGTGTGAATGGGTGAATGTGAGGAATTGTAAAGTGCTTTGGGCACCTACTGGTGTATAAAATGCATGATATAAGTACATTCCTTTTACCATTTTAAGCTATATGTGTGCTGAAACTTGTTAGCCAGATGCCCAGTGCTGAATTCTATGAACACGTTGCTGTTCACAGCTGTGGTGCTGAAGTTGAGTTGTCTCAAAAGTGAACCTTGAGATGTAAAAACCATTCTGAACCTTGGTTTGATTAACCTACCATGTACATGTTTATAAAAGCTCAGAGTAAAGTCAAAGGTCATTAAATCAAAACACAAAAAACTGAAGAAATAGTGATTTTTTTTTCTCCAATAAAATCTATCATTAACTAAACATAAGCTCAGTGTCTCCATCCACTGTCATTGAAGTCTATGGGTTTTACTGGTGAATAGATGTTGTAGAAGATGACAGTACATTCCAAATGTGTCAAGTCTGATGACCATGAAAAGATGACAAACTATTTTACACCAGTTATTGTCATGTATTAATAGGATTACTGGATCAACAGTTTAAATCAATAGATGCTTTTGGTCAACAGTGACTTAACTATTAATGGATTAAGACAGTTTAAAAAAAGATACTACAGTAGGTGTTAAGACATTTGACAACCAACAGAAAGATCCCCTGTATGTCTGTAATAGAACATTAACTACTGTGAAACATTTGCAACTATTATGGATTCATCAGTTTAAGTATTTTCTTTTTTTTTTTTTTTTCAGAAATACAGAAATACTTCTTACATCTTAAAATTCTCTGCTTCAGTATTTCTCCATGTGAATATCTATGTATCCCTGCGTACATGAATGTCATATTAGGATTTGTGAATCAGTGACTGTATTTATCTCTTATTTTCTGACATTATATATTATATATTATATTCAGCAATTAAAGATGAACCCTTACAAATACAGCAGCTTGGGTGAAAGTTAATAATAATAGTTTGATACTTTTTGTTAATAAAAACACCCTAAACTGAGTTTGCTTTACACTGAAGTGACAAATATGTAAATGTGAAATGTTATATCAAATGTATACAGGAAGTTGTGATTTCAACATGTTAGTAAAATTAGACATGATGTGTTATAGTACATATGTTTAACCTTTCCTAGTCTCTGAAACTTCACTAAGGATTTTGTTCACAATCAGTAAGGTGGTTTATATATATATATATATATATTCTAAAAAAGATTCATGTTTCAAAATGGTAAAAAAATGAGCAATATGAATGGAATGACGGAGACAATAATCAACAAATGAAGTGATGATGAAAACAGTCATGCAGGTTTAGTCTGTAGATACTGTATAGCTGCTGATGATGCTAGGCTAGAAAGGTTGAACAAATCCCATACATGAAATGTGAGCTTTATCAGGATGTTGCAATTATAACATTTTAATAAAAGACCTCAATCTGTCAATAACAAACAGATTCTTCCATGACACCTGGCTTTATGACACAGAGGGAGAGTTTGAAACTACCTGTCTTACTGAGAGATCTTTCGCTTATACATGCCTCTGGAGGATACTTGTGTGCCCTTTTATTTCCTCGTGATGCCTGTGAGTGAAACGCAGCGTATGAGTGTCCATGTGCACCCAGCCACACTCAGACTGATAGCAGTCCCCTGTCTGTCTTCGTGACTGGTTCTGTGAAAAGGCCATCTGACAAAGCCATTAACAGGGTGGTGTAATACCTGTGTCTGTAGTGAGCTGAGTGACACAAAAAGACATTTATGGGCACTGCCATGACAGGAGAAGCACTGTGACATCTGACTGACTAGTCAACTGACAGATACAGGCAGACACAGTTACTGACACTATGTAGGCTGTGATAGAGACAAGATGAATGACAAAAAAAAAATCCTGTCAGGAAGAGTAAAGGAGGGCTCAGGTATTCTATAAGGTTGTCATATGGGTACATGCAGGACATGTCGGTATGATTTGACTTCAGCGTATCGACAGTTAAGCGGCAACGTTTTTTTTAAATCAATCAAAAAGGGCCAAGATTTTACATGGCCCGGGTCAAGTTTACTCACACAAGGTTTTGATGGATCACTAGGTGTAGTAGTTTCATCTTGAAATTTTGCTGCAAAAAAGAAGGGATTTTCATCATCAGTAAGTGTAGCACTTACTGCTCTAAATTATGGGGAATTGAAATGCCATTTCAGGATTCGGCCAAAGAATTGATCTCCACTATGGTCGCGGAATAAGACAAAGAGCTAGCAAGAGTTATAAGAAAATAAGAAAAGAAAATCAGAGCAGAAATGTAAAGTGGAAGACAGGGACAGAGCATAAGACCAAGAAAGAAAGAGGGGGAGAAGAATGATGTTGAATTGAGTATGTACGTGTGTGTGTGTGTGTGTGTGTGTGTGTGTGCAACCAGGGCAGCAGGCAGAGGCAGCTAAGCAGAACCAGCCAGCCCTCACAAACCAATCAGGCCTTCATTAGGCTGGGCGGGAGGGATCGATGGCCAGCCCGCATCAATTAAACAGCACCCGCACCACACTATATATACACACACCTATTCTATACACTACTATCACCATCACTTACACAGACCTTTCAGTTCGCATGATGGTATCACGCTGCTTATACATAAATATAGACACAAACACAATGCCTGAAAATAGAAAAAAAAAAAATCAAGTGGACAAACTTAACAACACACAATCATGTCATTCATATGTTTAAAACTGTAACAATCCTACAGCAAATGTCAAATAATGATAAAATTACTCTTTGACATTTTCAGTGTTAAGATTTTAATGATGCTTTATCTTTAAAATGATGTCTTCAAACAGAATCACCACAGATAAAGGCTATAAGATTACCCATCAATATTGTTATTGATTATAAAACCTTAAAAAAATACTGAAATTAAAAAAAAAAAAAAAAAATACAAACTTTTTACAGGCACTTTAGAAACTGCAATCACATTGTAACATGTCCATTCGCTCCTTCACCCTGACATACACTCACAACATCGATAACACCCAATTACACACAAGCTCACACATGGTGGGCCCTGAAAACACACAATTACACGCGCTCCGGACACACTTTTTATTAACACTCAATTACACACACGCATAAATCACTGACGAGGCGTGTACCCAGAAGAGCGTAACTGGGACTGCCGTGTGAGGGATGGATCATTTTCTTTTCCCATTCCTTTCACAAAAGGCCAAATATTATTTAAGAGTGGGTCTACACAATAAACACTGGTGATTTTCTTTTTTAGTGGAAAGACCAGGTTTATTTTCTACATAGTCTAGATCTGAGAAGCAAATAGTAATTTAATCAGACACTCATTCTCAGGTGTACTAATAGCTTGGTTACATTGCTGTAGAAGGTTGCATCTGCAGAAAATCCCCCTAAAGTGTGTTTGTTAAAAGTGTCACCACATTATAGGGGATTTGCCTGCTCTGCTGTAACTGCATGCATTACCTTTGGGTCTTACTGTTACAATCCCAAAGCCCATTGGTCAGATAAAAACAAGCAAACAAAAAAAAAAAAAAAAACAGTCATATAGAATCACTACTGCTATTATGTGAAATCGATTGTTTGATGATATGTTGTAGATCAAATTGCTCTTTGGGGACATTAAAGATATTCAATTCGAAATTTAATATATGATGCAATGTACTTTACAGAATCTAAATTTGGACTTTAGGTCACCTGAAAATCTAGTATAGTTGAGCGACATACAGAATATGATGTGTCATGGTGAATGAAATAATAGATACTGACTAATAAATATTAAATGTTCAGTGTGTGATATTTAGTGACATCTAGTGGTGAAGTTGCAGATTACAACCAACTGAACAACTCAGCACTTTTTCCTAGAACACGGGTGTCAAGCTATTTTTAGTTCAGGCACTACATTTACCTAAATTGGATCTAAACTGGGTGGAACCCGTAAAGCAGTGGTCTCCAAACTGCGGCCCGTGGGCCAGATGTGGCCCACCTCCACATTTGGTCCAGCCCTCTGAACAATACCAGAGAGCATTTTGATTTTTTTTCATATATGTGGATTTGTATTTGATAAAAAGTTGGAATTTTGCAATAAAATGTTCCTTAGTTTTGAACTATTTTCATTATTAACTATTAGTTAGTGACTAGTTTAACACAAGCACTTTGATAGACTGCTCATATGAGTCATTTAAGTCAGAGATTCTGGCCTGACAACTAAGCTGAACTTGGACGTGTTAAGACGAAGACGTTTATGTTCAATAGACTTTTTTCTGTGAAGAACCCAGAGAGGGTTATTTGATTGTGGCTTTCTGGAAAACAATACATTTTTACATTTAGGCACTCCTGCAATCGTCACACTTTTTCTGTTACAAACTGACCCCGAGAAGGGAAAAGTTATGTGGCCTTCACAGGAAAAGGTTTGGGGACCCCTGCCGTAAAGTAATAACAATAACAATATAGATATGATGTCAACTCCAAACTTTTATCAATGTTTTAGAATAAAAAAAAGGAAAATTAAACAATGAAAATGTTTACGTCTACAAACTGTTTTTTCACACAATGAAAATAACATGAACAAACTGAAACACAAGTACTGGCTGCCACAACAAACCCCACCCTCCCCTTGTACACACTTTAGCTGATTCACCTTATCTCTTATCATTGCAAAAACATTGTGACCTTAACCTTTGACCTACATTTACTCAAATTTAATGGGATCTATTCTGGACCACTTTGCACCTTTTCTGAAAATTTCAGGGAATGTGGTTCAGTAGTTTTTGTGTAAAGTTGCTTACAATCAAACAGACCAACAAACAAACAAACAAACAAACAAACAAACAAACAAACAAACAAACAAACAAACAAACAAACAAACAGTACCCCTCTCCCCTCAGGAGGAGGGGAGAAATAAGTGTCATTTTACCAATATTGTGCTTCAGTTTATCATTTAAACATGTTCCTTATAAGTCACAGATCACAGTGGGTCTACAAATACACAGAACATTTAGTAACAGGGAGAATTATGTCAAAATTGCACTTCTCTTAAAACATTTCAGGTTACTCATATTTGTTCAGGTTGTTTTACACATGAAAACAACTTTGATTTACAAAGACAAAAATTTTGAGTTGTGACTAATTATATATTATTACCTCCACCAAGGAGGTTAGTCTGTCTGTTTGTGTACAACAGAACTCAAAAGCTTATGGACAGATTTCCATGAAACTTTCAGAAGAGCTTGGAAATGACACAAGGACCAATCGAGTAGATTTTGGTGTAGATCTGGAAGAGATCCTGGATCACTTTGAAATGTATTCACCATTTACTGCAATGTAAAATTTCAAAGTGATCCAGAATCGAGGGTCTCTTTTGGATCTTCACCAAAATCTAATTGGTCCTTGTGTCATTCTCAAGCTACCTTGAAAGTTTCATGGAAATCCGTCTATAACTTTTTGAGTTATGCTGTACACAGACAGACAGACAGACAGACAGACAGACAGACAGACAGACAGACAGACAGACAGATAAACGCAGGCAAAAACATAATCTCCTTTCATTCTGGGGGGGGGGGACTATAATGATTGTTAATATGTTAATATCTCATAGTAACTTTTGCATTTCATCAATTCATCCCAAGGGCCAGACTGGACCCTTTGGTGGGCCGGATTTGGTCTTGGAGCCTCAGGTTAAACCACAAAATATGTGGAAAGTCAGACTTTGTCTTGTCTGTTCTGGGTTTTTTATAAATGTTTCTTGTCTAAACAAAGGATGCTAATGGCTATTAAATGTCTGTTCCGAGCTACTGTCAAAATACAGCAGCAGTCTACAGTACTCTCTTTGTAACTATAAAAACATGAGGGCACTCCGATGTTAACGTTCCCTTCTTATTTTTCATGTGATTATTCATCAATGAAAACATTATGATAAATAATATGTTCCATTTATGTAATAAATCTTATATCATACATACTGGCTCTTTAAGCCTATATAGAAAGTAACCACATATACAATTTTTAAAGGTTTAAAAAAACGTATAGTGTTGTATTATTATTATTATTATTATTATTATTATTATTATTATTATTATTATTATTATTATTATTATTATTATTATTATTATTATTATTATTATTATTATTATTATTATTATTATTATTATTATTATTATTATTATTATTATTCTGTCCTTGTATCTCTTACAGATTTTAGTGAAGAGGAAAAACTAACATAAGACAGGGCCATAATTAAGGTCCAATTATGTCAAACAAACCAAAGAGACATTAACTATTTAAACACTCAATATCATAGCCAGTGTATAAGTAATAGATGGAGGAACAGTGATGTTTCTGAACTACTGTTTTGAGTTTTAATCATTAGCGTGTTAGTGTTTTGGGGCTGTAAATGATCATATTTAGACAAACCATGCAGAACTCAGAGCTAAATGCTACCTACTGTCTCAGTAATACTGTAAACTTTGTCAAAGCCTGGAACAAAATAATGAGTCTAGTTTGTGGAACCTATTAACCCCAATTACAGTGGAGATGTCATAAAACTAACACAGCAGGCAAACAAGTCAGATCAGATCAGATCAGATCACTTATAAGTAGAATGAGGCTGGAATGATTCTTGGAAAAAATATCTCAAAATAAACAAGCAATAACAGGCACAACCATACCCCTTGCACATATGGCTTATTTTATCCTGCTGGTATCATCATATCTATCCCTGTGATGATGTCAGCATATCAATTGCCTCTAGATATGTGCTAAGGTTGAAGTAAATTGAAACAAAAATGTAAATTAAATTGAAACAATATTTTTTATAGATGTTTGAAATGTTGTCCATGACACTCTACATCTTTTCTATTGTTGGTTAGGTTTAGGATGTGATGTGTTGGATGAACATGGTCAAAGATTCCACAAGGATATAAGTGAGATGGAGACACGTTCCAAAGGAAAGTGAACACCAGCGGTACTTGTTGAACTACTGCTGGACCTTTGTGCATAATTCAGAGACTTCCAGCCACAGAAGATGCAGCAAAATGAAACATTTCCAAAATAATATTGGATTTAATTCTGTTTGTTTCCACTTAAGACATAAGATAAGACTTTATTGTTGTCATTGTGCAAAAAGCAAACAGCGAAACTGGATTGGCACTTCCCTTATTATTTGCTATTATATGCTAAACTGTATTTTACTAGACATGTATTGTATTATATCCTCCTGAGAGACAGCGATGCATGTTTGTCCTCTGTAGGGGGACAAAAGTTTCAGTTTTACACACAAAAAAAGTTGTCCGTTATAAAGGGCAGTCCATTGAAAAAAATTAATAAGGAAAAATAATTTGTATAACAGTATCTGCAAAAACTGTTGTATTATATAGTTTTCCAAACAAGATAACTGTTTAATATTAGAAAGCTGAGACATTTGCTTTCCTGGATCTCGGGAGGACATAATTGTGAAAACTGAACTGAATAAAAAAAAAAAAAAGTAAAAAAAAAATCTACCAGTTGAATATTAAAATAGAACATTTGAATTATACATCCCAGAATTGACTAAATTCTGGGGGTGGGGTGGGGTGGGGGGCATTCATTTAAAAAAATTATTTGAACCTACTTCTCCCAAAACATAATCAGGTCTGTTCTGTGTCACAGGAAACTTGGTATGAATTAAACCAACAGCTTGTCTGTCAGGCACAACAAACCCTGACCCCTCACAAACATTTTACCTGATTTGCCTTCTCTCTTATCAAACACATTTTTGGTGACTGTGACCTTAACCTTTGACCTACATTCACCAAAATGTAATTAAATCTTTTCTAGAACACCTCAGATAGATAGATAGATAGATAGATAGATAGATAGATAGATAGATAGATAGATAGATAGATAGATAGATAGATAGATAGATAGATAGATAGACAGATAGATAGATAGATAGATAGATAGATAGATAGACTTTATTGTCACATATTTATCCTTAAAAAATATACAAAATATTGAAATGATTGCACAGCATCTTGGACCAACCTTTCCTGAAAATGTCATCAAAATTGGTCCAGTAAATTGCTGAAAAACTGATAAATAAACAAACAGAAACAAATAAAAAAAAACATTAGTCAAAAACAATATATATGTCCCGTTTCAGGGGGCAGGGTAATAAATCAACTTTGTATTTTTACAGAGAATTTCAATGCAAGTCTATGGCAGTCAGGATCCATCCACAGTCGCCATCAGCGACTTTAAAACCACTTCTTTTATCACTCCTACATCTACAGAGGTTTAATTTTAGAACTGAGGTCAACATTCACCTTGAATAACTGTGAATGATATTCTTTTGGCTGCTTTCCATTTATTCATTATTGTTCAGGTAAATAAACTGTTAGACATATTTGTTCTGATCTTTAACTAAACCAAATATATTTTAAGGACATACTTAATAATCCACATAAGGTCTAGAAGAAGTCTAAGAGTTCAAATTAAGTTCATTTTTAACCCATTAAAGGTGTGTTCAGGGCACCATATTTTCCTACGGACTAATTACATAGCATTCATATATGACAACAAAGCTGAAAAATAAAGCTTACTTTAGTTAAAATACTTCAGAGCTTAGGTTTGATACCATCACAGATAAAGCAGCGTCTCCTCCCTGACCCATGGACTGACACAGGTTTGGCCCTAAATACTACAAAAGCAGCCCACAGAAAATATTCAACTCTAAAATAAATGTGTCTGTATTGGGCGATTACCGGGCCACGCTTCCTGAGCCCTGCGCGTCACCTGCTCGCCGTGGCATTGACACGTCAGTCTCCCACAGCTAACGCAATGTGACAGTGTTGAGATTATAATATCTGGCCCGTATTACCGGGCATTAACACCATTACTGCGCCCCGCCCGCTCAGGTGGACCACTCTGAAGCTGATACAGACACAGAACGATGAGGAAAATTGAGAGAAAGAACTGTGGAAGAGAAAGGCGGGGAGAAAAAAAAAAAAAAACCCAATAAGACAGATGAATGAATTTGAGTAAATGGGGGCATCTCTTTAGCTCTAGTACAGGGTCTGAGAGGAGGAATAAACAGCTGGCAATCAAATGGGAAAGATGTGGTGTTTCTGTCTGATTTTATGGCATTTCAGGAGGATGCGTTCAAGAAGAAACGGTGCCTCATTATGATACTGCATATGACAACTAAACCGTTTACAGAATAACGATGATAAAATCTGCCATGCACATCATCAGAGTACAAGTGTTTGCTCCTTATGACAGAGGAGGGGGCTGCAGTAGGATATAATAACAAAGCCAAGAAGGGGTAAAAGGGGGGCAGCCCAATTGGATCAAGCTATTCTAATAATGAACAGCTGAACAAGCACCATCACTTCACATGATTTAATGTTTACACCATGCCACGCCTGGTTTCATATTGCTTTTCCAGTGCCTTCATTTGTTTCAACCAAAGAAAACACTTCTATTCCACAGCCTTGTAGTTTTAATTAGGGAAATTAATAAATAAGAATAAATTAATGTGGCCTCCTCGCCTTCTCCTGTACCCCCCAGACTGGTGGCAGGCACCATCGTTTGCCTCCCCTGCTCGCTTGCCTGCATGGGATGTATTTGCGTGCCATAATTAACGCTTAATAAGTAAGTGATTCATTATGATTAGGATGCGGATTCGCAGTAATGGCCCCTCTCTGTGCTAGCAATCAACCTCACTCTGTTTATCCACACGTAAGCCCCCTGATTCATCTCTGTCTGTGCTCCCCAATCTACACGTCCGACACTATACTCCATTCCTCTGGTCCTCGTGCGGCACCATTTGTTGGGCTGATGTTGAAGGCTTCTATCAATCTGGTTGTGCAACTATTAGGAGCAGGAAGGGGCGTCATAGTCATCCAAAAGAGTGTCGGATAAAGGATGGGACAGTTGCTCGTTTTGGTGAGCTATGTATACAATAAAGTGAAATAAGAATTGATAGGTTTCGCCGAGTGCAAGGATAAGTTGACGCATGGAAGACTTAATGTGTCAAAGCATCACTTAGTATCACTCATCAAATGAAAGATGGTGATGGGAGCTTAGTAATACCCCAAGAGTGAAGAAGATTAATTCATTATTGTTGTAATTTTGGGAGGTGGGGGAGTGCTGAAGTACTGGGACTCTTGTAATGTGATAGAGACTCGTTTAGTTACAGTCTCTGGGGGCGGTTTGTTTATTGTTTTGCATTCACTTATGCTCCCAGGAGGGTGGTGTGAAATGCACCAGTGGTGAAGTAATCAGAAGAGCTGTGCTAACAATGACACTAGAGGCCTTTGTGACAGGAAGGGATCTCTTCACTGCCAGAACAGACATAATGAATTGTACAATGAAGAGATGGGCCGACAGAAATGAAGGTAACAAAAAGCACAATTACTGCGGTTACTGTAATAGAGTGGATTTCTTTATTTCTTTCTTGTACATTTTTAATTTTATGAAAGTATTCATGCCAAAAAGTCCACACAAACTATGTTCCACGATATTATGGAATGTTCCCGTCGATATAGTGAGTTGATAATTCAATGTTAAATAGTTCAGATGAAATGCCATGCAAATAAACAAAACATGAACATGACTCTGAGTCTCAGTTACCTTCAGCCAAGGAGCCAAGGTTGATCTAGGGTGGCTATGTTTAATTTAAGGAACTGATTCAACATTAAGCTAGTTTAACCAGACAGAACACAGAAAAACTCAGTGTCCAACCAATGCATCTGAAGTAAGGAGTAGTTTTACTGATGACGGGTCACAGGGTTACATTCAGTAGAATTAATATACACCTTAAAAAGATTAATGTGAAATATGCTTTTGACTAGATTTGTAATATGTAGTCCTTGTTTCTGCAAAGTGTTCAAGTAATTCCCTACAGGGACAGTAAAGTGCATTATATACCATTTTTCTTACTTTTAGAGGGTGTAGCATTGTTAAATATTCCTTAATCCTGCAACAGCAAGTTATTGCGTCACCTTCTGTATAATACATCTAATGGATGTATTGTGTTCTGTCAGTCTCATCTCTTATTTAAGTTTTTATTCAATTTTTTCACCTGATGAGAAGGATGTAGTTTCATTACTGCAGTCAGTATGAGCAGAATCAAAGTAAGAAGAAACCAGTTTCTGTCATTATAATAAATACACAAATCACCTGCTAGTTTAATAACTTATTACCTCACCCTACGAAGTGGAGCTAGAAGAGTATTGTTTTTGGTTTGTTTTTTGTTAACACTCTAGCAGCAAAACTATTGGTTGAATTCATACCAAATTGGGTTTATAGATTGACAGTGACCAAGAATAGATCTGGTTACACTTTAGCAAAGTAGGTCAAAGTTCAAAGTTTTTATTCATTTATTAATCCCCCCCCCCCCCCCATTTAATTATAATGGACAGAATTTCAAATGCCTGTAGCAGCAAAACTACTGGTTGAATTCATACCAAATTTGGTTTATAAATTACAAATCACACAGAATAGATGTATGTACATTTTGAGAGAAGCAAGTGAAAGTTAAAGTGAAATTTTTCAGCTTGGTTTTTTTTCCCCCTGCCATTTACTTATAACAGGTGAAATTTCAAATGTTACATAGAAGCATCAATTTTGTTTCAATTTACTTCAGACTTGTGACATATATAGAAGCAATTGATATGCTCTGTACATGCATAGATGATATCAGCTGGATTCATGCCTGAATAAGCTACAAGTGTGAGGTGCAGTGTTCATTGTAGAACTTGTTACTAATTTGTTACTATTGATATTTGTACTTCTCTTAGCCTTTAAGTTAGTTCATGTCTGTTATTACTGGTTTCAGAAGCTGCTGCGTCTGAGTATGGCTCGGTTGTGTTTTGTTCACAGCTGTCAATGCATAGAGATGTATATTGTAAAATGTAATTGATTTTCACTGCTGTACAATAGCGCCCTTTACTTTGTCCCACAACATGCGTAAGTGAGACAATATTTTTGGTTCATTATAAAACAATGGTGGATCAAAACAGACTGTGGGGGCATGTAATTGTGTGTATCATTAATGTAAAACACAGAGTAATAGAATGTTCGTAATGTGTATTTCATGCAGTGGCGTACTCATTTTTGAGCTGTCAAGTCAAAAGAAACATTATTTTTTTATGGATTCCAGCTCTTCTTGTGATGTACATTTAGATTTTCTATCATAATTATTGACTGGAGTGACATACACAGACACACACACAATAGGAAATGACAACTGTGTATATTACAGACTGATGCAGTCAAATTATTTTTTACTCATTCATACTAAGGAGCTGATAAAATGCACCTGCTTGAAGACTGTTTGCATTAAATCATGGAAAAGTCAATGTGCATTATCATAGAAAATTTAAGCTGGAATCATTAAGATGAATCATATGATGTGGATCAAATTGAGAGGCCCGTTAAGGTTCACAGTCCTAACCAATCGTTTGCAAAATATACTATCCTTAATTAGTAAAACTACCAAAACATAACTCGCACGTTTGTGATATGTGTTGTTTTGTAGTGTGGTGTTTAGCTTTTGGCCACTACCATCTTAATAATTTGGAAGCAGAAGTGATTATATTTTGTTGCTGTTACAGTTTATAAAGATAACATTTCCACTTGCCCAAATGTGTCACATTAAGAGCTCAGTTTTGTATTAGGTTCAGGGGATGTAATCTGTGGAACAGATTTTCACATGTCATACATGAAATAGCACATCAGAGCTATCCTTCAAGAAAATGTTAAGGAAATCAATTATGATAATGTTTTGATGTGTATGTATGCATGCATGTATTGAGTATATATATATATATATATATATATATATATATATATATATATATATATATATGTGTGTGTGTGTGTGTGTGTGTGTGTGTGTGTGTGTGTGTGTGTATGTGTGTGTGTGTATGTATGTATTTATATGAGTGTGTGTGTTTAGATTTTTTTTGTCTTTCTTTTATTCATATTTTGAATCTGTATAGATTATGGGAGTCTCACAAGTTCCATAATGTTTTAATAAGCCTGTCCAGGCTTTCTGCCTCTTCCTGCACTTTCACTGTTTTTGTTGTTGTTTTTTGTTTGTTTGTTTGTTTGTTTGTTGTGTTTTCTTTTATTATGTCCTTGATCATTGTGATTGTAGGTGGAAAATCAATAAATCAATAGATTTTTGATGAGCTGGTGGAGCTGGCAAAGCTAATGCTAAAAATTCCTTTAGCCACAATGCTAACAAATGCTACTGAAAAATATTAAAACTGAGTATTAAACACCATTTTATGCAATAGTGAATTGATGATGATATGACCTAATGCAGCTAAATTACATTTAAAGGTGAAGTACTACAATAGAGTAACAAAAATATCATCAAACATTTGAGTCCTAACATCATTTGAAACTTCTTAACCACAGTTGCGTTTTAGGGGAAAATCCTTTATATCTAAACAGAAACTCAAGTTTCAGACTGTCAATCGAAGGCATCGAGGAGCACGAAAAATGCATTAGTGGAACAATAATTTACACAACAACCTCCGATGCACTTGTTAGACTAAAGAATAAAGTGACTGAAAACCTAATGACTGCTGGAAAAGAATAACTGACTTGGTATTTCGACAGAGAAGGTGACATTTTTTTTTGGAAAGAAAGTGAACTGGAGCCAAGGTTTTTGGAGGCAGCATTTAGCAGCTGTCACTGTGAGTAGTATTCCACTTCAAGATACTTCCAAATTGGCTTCAATTTCAAACAGTGGTTGTTGCCGATTGATGGAAATGGAATAATTTTTAGACCTCATGCTATTTTATGCACATATTTACAGGCTAACATAGGAATGTACATAAACACATGCATACTGACACACACACACACACACACACACAGATAAGCACAAACAACCTTTCATCCATCTCAGTGGGAATCTACCCCAAGATCCATTTAATGAGCTTTTCTCACCAACAACCCCTCTTGACAGCAGCTTGCTTGAGCCATTTTGTACCCTTTGAGAAACGCTTGCACTTTTCCTCAGCTCTCTCTCCTTCCCCCTTATACCTCCTAGAATGTTCATTGCCCAGAAAATAATTTCTCTAGTCATTTTAGCGCCTTTGTGAGCGGCAATCAATTTCTCTTCTCTTCATGATGGTCCCGCGTGTGGGCACAGAAGTTTGACCTTCTCTAAAAGATCTATCAATTTATCCGTCCATCCTGCAACCTATCCATTAATGTTTTCATCTTCCTCTGTTGTTTTTTTTTTTTTTTTTTTTTTTTTTTTCTCTCTCTCCCTTCTGTCTGGCTGCTGACTGTTAGGTAGTAAAGTGGCTCTAAGCTTATGTGCTCATCAGGACCTAGTGGATGTCTGTTTGTGCAATTATCGCTCAGTCTTAGAGCTGCACCAAAATGAGCTGACGGAGAAAATGATGGTCATTTTGGGGCGGGAAGAATATGCACTTGAAACAAAGGGAAGGGAAGCCTATTTTGAGGACGGGGACGATGTTGAACCTGGGGAGGGGACAGGGTCAGGCAAAGGCTAAACGACATATCACATTACCAGTTAGGGGTCACCCAATTCCTCCCAATCTACTGCTGGCATTTCTGTGGAAACAGCTCTGTTAAAAGCTAACCTATAGTTTATCTGTCTGCTTGGTGGGGTTCTGTGTCCCCTCATCTGCTGTGTGGTTAAAATTTACAATTACCAAACCAAACTCTTTGCTGCAGTGACCACTTTAGGTCTTCAGATCTGAGTAGAACTTTGCAGTACTGAATAAAGAATAATAGCTTGACTAGAGGTGCATTTCATGAATTTATAAAGTCCTCAGTCTTCAAACCAGGAAAAGCTGTAGTTGTTACACTTCCAGTTACCATCAATCTACAGTCAACAAGGTTTTAAGTGGGGCTTTTATTTTATTTTTTTTTTGTCCTAACAAATATATATGGAATTATTTACTTGAAAACACATGAACAAATTCAACATTTATAGTGATTATCTTTGGGCATTGGTTAAATATGCAGTAGCCAATGTTGGGTGTTATTGGGTAGAAATTCCACAATTATCTTTCAGGATATTGTAAATTAATGTGGATTGAAAATCTTAAATGAAAATAAATAAATAAATAAATAAATAAAAATATAATGACCAGAAGTTTTCCAAACTGTGTTCAAAAAAAGTGTTTTCAGACCATTACAAGGGTTACTGACAGAAGTAATTCTGGATTCTACACCAATCTACAGGCTTAGGGCAGTAGGTTTATTTTAACACAGCCACCTGAAATACCAATTAGGAATTGACTTTTATATTTGCTCTTTTGATTTATACAAAAAAGAGAGAGCTACTGAAATTCTGCAGTTTTTTTTCTTCCTGATTTCTGTTTATACATCTTTAAAAAGTGATGTTTTATTTAACTAAGATTAAGGCCTGCAAAATTTGAAAAAGTCATACAGAGTATTGTGGAGAATATTATGATAAGTTGAATCTATTGACTTGTTTTTGAAGAAGAAAAAAAGACACAGATTACATACTTGAAAGTTGAATTACAATAAAGAATACAGAAACTGAAAAGTGACTTTTAGTATTTTAACATAATGCCTCTCTTGCCGCTCTAAGTAAAATTATAGTTTTTTAAAGAAGTAACGTATTTGCACACTTGTAAGTTGTTTTTTATAACTGCACATGTTCTATGTGACTTCTTCTAACTTCTAACTTTCAGTTGTGTTGTCTAAAGATCAAGCCAAAATCAAATCTGAATTTTCAATAATAATGTATTTTTTTTAACCATATTGTCCAACCATAGTGCTATTTACATACTTTATAAACTGTCAGTGGAAAACACGTGACTAAAAGACTTTCATGTTTTTCTCTTCAACTTCAAACATTCATGTAAAAAAAACATTCATGAACAAATGGCTCTAGAGGTTGACGACATTAAACATTGTGACTATAACAACTCTACTCACTAGTTTACTTTTACAGCCTCATTTTATACTC
>CM035798.1:26075679-26083179 GCA_020466265.1 Siphamia tubifer
AGATAGGATGTTAGCCTCGGATTAACAGAACTGTACCAGGACACACAAACGCACACGGACACACAACGTGTTTGTGTATTGACACAAAGAGAGAGTGTCAGTATGTATTGACCGGCGGGCGGTAAGTGAGCCCTCCTCCCCCGCCCATCCCCTCCTCCATCTCTCCTTCTCTTTATCGGATATTAGTCCCTTCTCCTCTAATCATTTCCTTCCTTTTGGCCCTCTCTTCTTTCTAATGCAATTATCCCTCATTCCTCTTTTCCTTTCTTCTTTCCCTCTTCCTATCCTTTCTGTTTGTGTCACTTCCAGCATCCTCATCCCAGTGATACTTTTCTGTTATACTTTGTGATTTTTTTTTTTTTTTTTGTCTTTTTTCCCATTATCTGTCTGTTTTTGTTGTGGCTAACAACACTGATGCTGCCACTGTCAGCTGCACTTATTGTTGCTTCTTGTTTGTTCTTACCTGGTTTTCCCTTTTGTTTTGATTTTTAGTGATCAGTCTCCCGTATCCTCAGTGGAACAAAAAGGTTCTCATTAATCAATATTAGTCTACAAATGTGATGATATTCTTGTCTGAGCCTTTGCGATATGGAAAAGAAAAAAAAACATACAAATATTCTAACAAATAAAACCACTTCATCATCAAAGAATTAAAATTTAAAAATTGTGAGTTAAATTGCCTGGGACTTAACAACATTTGTCAATTTTCTGATTCAAATCCTACTTTGTTCATCCAGTTTGTATTTGGCATGTTTTGTCAAAAAATTTCAAAGACAAATGCTCTGGAGTGGTTAAATTATTCTTCAGTTTTGTTGACAGTTACTTCTTTGTAGTTTGTTTTTCTCATGTCACTCAATAAAATTCATAGATCAAAGTAGTAATTATGAAAACTGTTTTGTAGTTTTCAGCTGATGAAAACTGGCACTATAACAAAACACACTTTTTGTAGTTGTTTTTACATGTGATATTGATAAATGTTGTGCATTACTGTAGAGTTTACACTGAAATGTGGAGATTCACAGAAAATACTTGTAAATAAAATCAAATGACGTATACGCCCTAAACAGCAAGCATCAAACTGTTGTCTCTAGATCCAAATATTTAAATTACATATTTAAAATGTTCTGCTTTATCAGATTAAAAAAACTCTATCTTATTTCTATTACTTTCTGTAATTTTTGTCTCCACATATCTTCCATTCCAGACAGGGATTCATCATGAGAGCAGAAAATAAATGCAGCTTACAGAATAGAGACCTCTTCCCGTAGCCTCGGGCTATGATTCTGTTAACACTTTCTACTTGTTTTGAAGTGTCTGCAGGTTTCTTTGGTCTTGTGATTTTTGTGGTGGCTTTGACATTTTACAAGAAACCCACAACACCAACAGTGTGAGTAAGTGAAGATCTCAGTTTATTATCAATATTATTATTATTATTATTATTATTATTATTATTATTATCTCCAAATGCACTGACAGTAGTATGTTGTATCTTATATATGGTCTAACACTAAGAAAGCAAATATAGTAAGAAGTCAGTTAATACTGACAGATAAAATGGAAGTTCATATCTTTCCCTCAATAAAGTGTTGCAGTTTTCTCTGTCCATGCCCCAGACACTTCTCATCACAGAGGGGGAGATTGTTTTGTGTCCTCAATCGTTCACCTTGACACTGCTTCTCTTCATCATTCTTATTCTTTCTAACATGCACACCTCTGGTGAGAACAAACCCTGCCTGCCATGGCTGTGACAGACTGAACTGTTAGAGCCACCTTCCCTCTTTATTCACCGATAATCTAAGATACACACTCATTTTACACTCTCTTCCCATGGATATTTATTCTGCAACGCCTCTCGTTTCTCCTCTAACAGATAAGAATCCAAACAGAGGAGGAGGAGGAGGAGGAGGGAGACATTTCACTGGCAGACGACCACCTTTCCGCGCAAATTTGTGAGTTTCGCTTCCTGCGCGCCCGGTGCTCTGCCGGAAACAGATGGTTCCCGGAATGTCCTCGAGCGGAGTTCAGAGGAGCTGCGAGTAGCCCGAGAGGCGCGTGAGAAGGAAAGGAGAGGAAAAGGGGGTGGGGGGGCTGTGGGGGCTGTCTATCTGACAAACTTAACTTCAGCTGCCTCTCTCTTTGGCTCTGCTTCATAATAGTACAAGAGTCAAGCAGCTGCGTTTTTCAACACGAACACGATAAAAAAAAAACAGTTAGTCTGGCTATTGTCCATATTAAGTTACAAACTTTTTTTTGGCCGAAGAAAAATGTTTTTAAGCCTAAATTCAGCATGTGGTGATTATAAAGTTTTATATGATACTGAAACACGCGTCAATAAAAGGTAAATGATGTGCTTTTACCGTAAATTACCCATTTTATAATGTCTCATTTTACCGTAATAATGCGTGGTCACTGCAGAACCGTAGACAGCGAACAAAAGGGCACGAGCTGTCAAAGCAACTTCAGCACCGTGGACAGCGACAACACACACACACACACACACACACACACACACACACACACACACACACACACACACACACACATACACACACAGGGTTTGAATAAAGCTGAAGTTCAAACAAGAGGCATTACACACAAACCCCTTAAAAAGAGCTGTATTTCCCTCTGCAGTATTGAATGGACCAAACCCCATCTGCAGTGTAGCCTGTAACTGTTGTAAAAGAACACAAAACAACACCAGTGACCAATCAGGCCTACATTTGAACACCCGTTAATGGACTGAAAGCATCCTTTCCAATTAACCCGCTGTAATCCGCAGCTCATCCCTGTCTTACGGCTCACTTGTCCTACAACCGATACTTTGATACAGACTTGGCGGAACCTGACGATTCGGCCCTTTGTTGTAGAGCATGCCGGGGCTAATCTCACTGACCCGGCGCAACCTTGACCACCCACTCCCCCGGCCTTGGGCTTGGTTCACCGCCGCCCAGGACACACAACGCTTCCCGGGAGAGAGAGAGAGAGGAGAGAGAGAGAGAGAGAGAGAGAGAGAGAGAGAGAGAGAGAGAGAGAGAGAGAGAGAGAGAGAGACAGAGGGAGAGAAGGAGGGAGAGAGACCTCTTGATCGTTTCATCAAACCCGTCCCCGCTGCGAGAGCATGTGCGCGCCGCCGACCTCCCACTCATCCCAGCAGCAGGGATAAGGGGGAAGTCGATGCAACAGCGCCAACACAGTCAATGATCCATAAACAGGAGCCAATAGGGGAGTGGGTAATGAGGGACTTCATTTGAACTTTATGTAAACAATAAGGAGCTGTGCGTGGCGTGGGCAGATATGGAGGGTGTAACCTAGACGGATAGACGCGGGGAGCATGGAAATGTACAGATGTGGAGTTTCCTCACCCGATGACAGATACTAAGATTAATATGGTTGTTTTGCTTATGAATGCAAAACCTGCAAAATAATAATAATAATAAAAAAAACAACAAACATCCAATTTCAGGACAGATGCTATTACTCTGAGTCCAGAGCAATGGACAATAAAACACACAACACAAACACTTAAACTCACACAGAGAGAAAGAGAGAGAGAGAGAGAGAGAGAGAGAGAGAGAGAGAGAGAGAGAGAGAGAGAGAGAGAGAGAGAGAGAGAGAGAGAGAGAGGAGAAAGAAGCACCTTTCACCGCACCCCCACCCTCCTCGTCCCCCTCTATCTCTCGTTTTCACCCCCCCTCCACCCCCTCCTCCCCCTTCACTCTCTTTCTCTCTGGAAAAAAAACGGCAAGGAGGCGCGACTCGCAGGGCCGCACATAGCTGATCAATATTCGATTTAGTTGCTAATTTAGGGCCTTTCTATAGCTGTCATCCCGTGATGTATGAGTCCTAACCCGAGGTCGCCGCGGAAAAGAAGAAGAAGAAAAAAAAAATAAGAAAAAAATCAAACACCAGTCAACTTTTCACTTAACAATAGAGCGACTTGAATATTATTTATAGGCGAAAGACCCACTTTATGGGTGAATTGCTCCTATCGCTGGTGGGATGATGAAGCGCCTTGTAAGTACATGCCACACAGGCTCTGACACCCGGCGTAAACAGACATGCAGGCAGGGGAGAAGCATGTAAACACACGGGGGAAGGCATGCTGCTTTTAAAATAGGCGCAAAGAAGGGAAATATTCATATCAACACACGTCAATATCTTGGTCTCTTGGAGTTCACAATGCAATTTGAATGCACACATTTGATTAACGGCGTTTGTGTGATAAAGAACCCCCCCCCCCCCCCCCATTCCCTATACCCCACTCACGCGCCTACCCACACGCGCACGCACACAAGCAACTTTTGAAACGACACAAGAGATATCCTATTTGTCATCTGGACTAATATTATGTATTATGGACCTAATTGTTTTTGCACATTGCCTGACGCACACACACGTAGACACTCATCAAATCAGAAGGCTGATGCTTTATTTTGCCACTTAATGTCTTCCCGATCGATCACTGTTCTAAGGATGTTATCAATAATTTGAAAGCTTGATTAACTTCAACGTTTCCATAACAATTCTCCGCCTTGATCCTCCCTCGAATTTTTAATTAACGCTTGCTTAATTAGTTCGAGATCGTTTGGGAGTGAGATACTTTATTTTAGGGGGAGGAGGGGGGGGGGGGTAGGAAATTAACATAAAAATCTCTGCTGATAAATTGATATATTATCAGGAAAGAAATGTTGTAGGAATTTCTTAGCGGAACGACTCATAAACAGACATCCATCAAAATAAGACAGTTTGAGACAATGTATAATTCTTTGGCAGTGTTATTTAATTATTTAATGAGCATACTATTCTAATTTCTTCAAATAATGAGGGCGTGGATCTTTTCTGCCGGAATCATTCATAGGCAAAGAGACCGATTTATAACAAGCAGCACAAAGAGGAAACCAATTTCCTCAGGTGACAAAGTATTTTAAGGAACAGTCAGCCTGGTAACAAACACTGCATGCAGGCCTTGAACTGGTATCACCCTGTGGAAATTGCCAAAAAGTAGGAATTCATCTAATATCTACATACAAAAGCAGTGACTGAGCATGTTGACAGAGATTTCAGCACAGTTGTGTGGCAATTAATCCTAAATGCAAGTAGTATGCTGCCATGTAAACCATTGAATGAATAAAAGGCATTTTAATTAGAGTGATTAGTTAAGGAATCAATGAGCTGGCACTAGCAGAACTCACAGAGACCTGAGTAAAGCTAATGGAGCAGTGGAACACTAAAGTAAGCATTTACATCACTAGTTACATCACTAGAAACTCCTTTTGTTATTAACGGGTTAGTCAAAGTGTAACCTTTAAATATATGCATATGTTGTAAAACTCGACTGACTATAAACAAATATAACAAAACACTGATTCTCAGGAGTCATTTGTTCTTGTAACATATTTCAAAGTGCAGCCTTTAATACAATGGATGTGTGATTCTTCTTGAAATCAGAATTTGCACACAGGCCATCCAAGCAGATTTGTGATGTGTGTCCAAAGCCTCTGGAAATTTGGCATGAAATAGTAAAAATACACATTTGATCCCAGAGGTGCATCAGAACCATGTTTTAAAATAACCATACTATATTTTACTATCACATTGATAATTGTATTCTTTTACATTTAACAACTCCTGTTTAGGATTATAATGTTTTGTGCTGATTCACCTCGCCCCCATTTTTGAATTAATTCATGGTGAATTCATGCTGTTTTCATGCTTGTTTCTGTCATATATAGAAGCGTGCAACGTGTCAAATGGCCAGAAAGGCAGCTCAGTAATGCAGCATATGACATTATATACATTTTCCATCTATGTGGTAACAATTTGGACAGTCTCATTAAATGTCCACAAATCTACCCACTGTTTTCTTTCTTAATCTGAAAATAAAATTGTGTAATTTAAATAAAACTTTGTCCAGAAACAGTTCATTCAATTGCAGACAATAAGGCAGATGATGGTTTGATTAACATGCTTGATTAACTTGTAATATACATGTTTTTTTCTGCTATGACTTAGGTACAGCACGCAAACCATTCTGTGCAACAAAAAGTCAAAATAAAGTAAAATAAATATGATGAGACTCATAAATCATCTCTCCATTTTGGACTTTATTTATAGCATTTAAAAATAGTTTTTTAGTACAATTATTGCCCCATATTATCTTAACTCGAACATTACTTTATTTGAAAACAGTAAAATATTATTTAGAGAGGTTCCCCAAAACTCCCACCAAAGTGTTCAACTCCGTAAAGCCTGAACCATAAAATCATTGGCAGAAAGTTCCAGCTCTTTGAAACTGGAGTCTTTATTGTTCCTTCTAAAAACTTTTTTTTTTCTCCAAATATTAATTTCCATGTGTGAGTTTCAATTTTGTATTATATTTGATACATGGGTTCCCAAGGTTCAAATATAATTATTATTGAATAAACAAAAACACAATATAACCACAAACATGTATAACAAGTATTCAGAGAATGCCTAAGCTCATTCCTATTTTGTGCTAATCTCAAGTTTCTATGACAACCCATTCTTGAATTAGAGCCAATAATGTGATTTTGACCTTTCTGATGAATATGACCTTGACCTTTACTCAAATGAACCATTGCATCGTATGCACATTAGCTATATGTATATGTCCATGTAATTTCATGGTGATATCTCAAGTATTGATTGAGTTATAGTGTGATATGTCTCTGTGAACACACACACACACACACACACACACACACACACACACACACACACACACACACACACACACACACTGATTACAATAATCTCTCCCAACCATTGTTGGGCGTAATCGGCAAAGTTCTGCCTCCTTCCTTATTAATGACAGACTTGTAGTATCACTGGAAAGGCCTCTGGTGAACAACACGTATCTAATTTTATACATTAGGTTTTTCAAGAAAAAAAATTGTACACTGATCATGTCAGGGTTCAAAGCTCATGGATCACATATGATATGGTTGGTGTTATAAGGTTAAGTGTTCCCCAAATATTGAAGAATATACTGTAATAGTCTACAACTAAAGTGAAAATGAATCAGTCTCAGGTCAAACATTTTCAGAATTTTTGAGGTAAAACCACATGACCCTATCATAACACAGTAACTAAGTTTACCAGAGAAATGTAGGAAAGACCATGGATGGGACAAGAGCCAATCACGCAGCTGGAGCCTGTGATGTCCTTGTAATCACACAAGAAATGTGTAATTTCTAGATTTTGGCTTTATTTTTACAATATGGTTATAAATGGTGTTGCAACAGTCATTATTTATGGTGGAGTATGGCTAGACATGTAAGGTACAACATATTCAAGGCTACAGATAGAGATAAAAATATACACTGATTAAATCTTAAAGGCAAATGGACTCCAATAACACACTAAAAAGGCAAAAAGGGCAATTCTATTTAATATATACCTCTTAATTACATCACATTAATATATATATATAATTACTGTTTAGTTACTAATGGTAACGAGTAAATTTGGGTTGGGTAA
>CM035798.1:26088179-26373179 GCA_020466265.1 Siphamia tubifer
GTTGGTAATGAAGGCCGGCGGTGAGCTCTGGCCCCAGGACTAGAAGCTGCATGTACTGTTTATTGGTCAGATCAACAAGATATTAAAACTGAATCACATTTGATTATATACAGTGTTACATATGACCATTTGCAGTGTTAAAGATTAGAGTAGTAAAGAAAACAAAGAGAGGTGAGGAAGGCAATGACACATGACCTGAATTCAGACTAATGTTCACCTGACACTGTTCATTGTACCGTCAAACACTCCCCAGGTCATATATAAATATAAATATATATATATATTTCTGTTACATTCTGACCTTGTATGGTTTCCACATTGTCTTACATTATTACTGCATTTGATCATGAGACTGAAGGGTTTGACTAATGCAAATAACAGTACATGTAAATGTGACATATATGTATTTTAAAGGGTGATCATAATAATGGCAATATTATTCCCAGTGAATTTATTTGGATTTAAACAGAGAAAATATGTTCCTTATCCGCCAAAACATTTAAGAAAAAAAAAGGTTGTTTTTAATCATGAACATATTCCTTTGATTTTCTTCAAGTGACTAAAATCTTTTAACTAATAACGACCCAGTGCTACTTTTACATTTGATTGAAATTTTATATTTATCTCTATTAAACCAATGTAATCATAATTTTATATACTTCATTTTGCATTTCCTTCAGTGAAAATCAGGTATTTTCCTATATTTACGTTAATCATAATGCTAAGATTACATTTTAGGATTGTTATACCAAAAACAGAGATAATTTGGGAAAAAGAGACTTTTTCAGTAAATCATATCATAAACTGAACCAAGTGTGTCCATCTACTTTCATTGATCCAATTCTAGATTGATTACTGATGAATCAATGTTGTAGAAGATGACAGTGTTTCTATGGTAACTACAGAGCCTCTGAACATCTGAATGGGCCATATCTGATGACCATGAAAACATGACAAACTATATTTTACACCAATTATTTACATGTATTGATAGGATTAGTGGTTCTAAACTTCTTAAACATTTTCAGTCAGTGGATTCCTTTGGGTCTTTATGGATTAAATAGTGTGAATGCCTTCACCACTGGCTCACACTGAATAGACATTTTAACATCCTAGCTGCAAAAAGGATGAACACTTCATCTTTTCATTTTATACAGAATCAAGTTATAGTAAATGCCAGTCAACAGCTTGAAAATGAACTGTGAATTTACTGTTCCAGAGCAGACTATTGTGTTTTCCTTTACTTTTTCAACTGTATTGTATTTCCTTAAAACTTATCCTACTACAGTATAAGATGCCAGTAGAAAAGAGAGTTTCTAATTTGAACATGAGTGAACTGAAAATATACAAATAACAATAATGCACATGTACTGCTCAGTGGAATATAACTGTTGATCTGTGATTGTAACACCATCCATCCACACCTGATTCAATTAATGATCAGCTCCTCATCAAACTCTGCAGAAGTCTAATAATAACATAATGGCTTCCAGGTGTGATAGGAAAAGGAACTGTCAGATACTGGCCCATGAGGACCGGCTTTGAACACACTTGGGCTAAACTATCTGTGTAACTCATGATGCAGATATTCTTTTGTGCTATACGTTTTGAGAATGAATGATATTAAGCTTTTTACCCCACCCCCCCCAAGAGGGAAGCAAGCGTTATTGTTTTTTTTTTTTTGGGTTAATTTTCTTTGTTGCAAGGTGGGCCAGAATAAAATCCCATTAAATGTCGGTGAATGTAGGTCAAAGGTCAAGGTCACCAAAAATGTGTTTTTGCAATGACAACGAGATCATCAAATAATCAGAAATTTCCTTTTCATTCCTGTTCAGTTTTGCATATAGCTTCTCTTTGCTTTGTTGATGTGTATTGACATCAGAACCTGGATGGACACATTTGAAGACTCCAGGTCAAAGGTCACAATAAAGGTCCAAATCGAATTTCCGATATAACTTTTGCAGTATTCATCTTAGAGACTTCCAATGAACATCAAAATGCTTGTCTTTCGATTCTGCATCTTGTGTGTATATATTTTGACATATTGTTGACCCAAGAGGTCAGGGGTCACTTGGTCAACATCTAAAAAACTCAAATGGACTATAATGGAAAAATGAGTGGAGATAGAGATGTGTCTTTTGGTGGTGGTGGTGGGTTGATCTGCCTTGGTGGAGTGTGCACTCTCTGAGAACTAGCTTTTTGCCAAAAAGAATGTATAGATATCTTTGTAGGACTTGGAGGATTCAAATTGAAACTTTTTGAACTAAATACACAAATAAATGAAGCACAAACTAATACAAGTCTGTTTAGGAAGATATGACCTCTTTAAGTCAGAGGCTTATGTGAAATAAATCATATGAATTAGATATTGATTATAACAATGGAAGCATAGTCTGATAAACATCTATTTAACTCCAACTATTTAACTAACTCTGTATTCATTTATAAGTACACTATGTATTCTAAAATTAAATACTCTATTACTTTTTAACAGAGCTTGGAGTTTTAAATCTCAATCTCCAGCTGTATCAGGAATATAAAAATTCAAGTAAAGAACTGTAGCTTATGTTATGTTGATTGTTATATATATATATATATATATATATATATATATATATATATATATATATATATATATATATATATATATATATATATATATATATATATATATATATATTATAGGTTAAGCTTTAAGTAATATTTCCAGAAAAACAAAAGTGGCGACAACTATGATACTATGTATAGCAGCTCACGGCCTGTGCTGCTGTCAAGCGCATGAGCTTGATAAAATTGAAGGGTCTCTGTGCTCTGGGTATCCTTGGGGGTTTTACACTTCCACGGCAAACAGGACTGATGGCCAACCCACCCAGCAATATGACTTGTTCACTCAGCCCCTCCAATATCAGTGTCTCTATTTCAGTCGCCACATCTGTTATTGTCTGATTCTTAAGAAAAAAGTGGCTGAGCAGAGGATAATGAAATCAAAGCCCAACACACACAGTCAACAAGCCCCTGGTAAGAAACACACTGTGTCAATATTAATCTCCCTGACAGAAAGTCGAAATATGGCATCTGTCACACATCATCTTCCCGCTCTCCTGTCTTTCGGCGAAGTGGAAAAAGGTGGAGAGGAGGTACTTTTTGGTGGGAGTGAAGAGGGGGAAGTTGTTGGAAATTGAGGACACAGACTGGAAAGGGCAAAAGACTGGAACTTTTTTAGATAGTCTGGAATTTCTCATATAGCAAAATATAAAGTGGTGCAAAGACAGCCAAAAGATTATTGCTATGCCATTTGAAGCAAATATGAGCGTATGGGAACAGCACAAAGTAGCAGCTTCAGGGTCCATTTGTGTGGTCATGTGCCACTGGACATCAACAAAGAAAAATGATTTGTTTGCTTGTAGGGATGAGGCAGTAATCAATACTCTGTAAGTACTGTTTATCAATAATCAAAAGCATCCATTGCTCTGTGCTGTAGCTTCACTTACAACCATTTGAATCACCCAGATTCTAAAGCAGGAGATTTAGAGCTACACTGTAGATTTTGCAGTGTTAATTTGGAGACAATGGGACCAAATACACTCTAGAAGAAGTTAAATAAACTCTCTAAGTGTTGATTTAACACTGCAAAATTTACTGTGTACATACATGGATAAACAGGAGGACAACTATACACTGAGCACGATCTAAACCAACCTTTTTGAGCTGTGGCACATATTTTATTTTAGAAAATTTGCAAGGCACACCACTAAACAAAAATGTATTTACTGAAATATGATGCAAATCTAGTCTTAATTTGCTTATTCAGTGCGAAGCCTAGGCCTGTTTGATTTAACACAAAGCTGGTGTTTTTTGCAGAAATTGAAGAAAGACATGGGGCATTTGGAAAAAGAAAGCTGAGAAGGGTGCGTCAGTGACCCCAAGGACAGAACCCTGGCTTACAGACTGAGATCCATGTAATAGAGGTATATGCCCCCTGCTGCCCAACCCGATCCGAGGGTCTGCACATCACTAGCGAGGGATAGAATGCACCACATCAGAGTCGATTCACATTCATTTTCACTTTGCAAAGGGATACTGTTGTCATAGAGTGGATTGTAGAGTTTCCTTTTGGGGACAAATAAAGTCTAAATAAAATCTAAAGTCTATTGGCATGTGTGGCTGTCGTACACATCTATATCATGCCACTTTGTTTAGAGCAACAATCAGGTGAAATTCGATAATGTTCCACAGTACACTTGATGATTTCTCATGGCACACTTCTGTGACACAGCACAGTGGCTGGGAAACACTGATCTAAACAAACTTCACAACTGTGAGACTATCAATGTTTTAGATGGAACATAAAATAAATGTAATGTACCAATACAAGCGTGGAAGTCACTATAACATGAATTACAAATGTACCACTAGTCATCTAATGTTTACAATTGATGATTTAACTGGCAAAAATTAATCTGCATAATTTAAAACCCTCTTAGAGGCCACTCAGACTCTGTCCTGATGATGGCACTATATATGCTCCTTACATATTAATGCTTTAAACAACCTAGTTTATACATTAATGGATGAGTAATAGTTACTGTAAGTAGTATGGCTTAACATCTAGTAGATATCAATTACATCATCCCCAAAGGTAAGGCAAGGGGTACTGGTTTTGCTTTGTTTGTTTATTTCTTAACACTCTAGCAGAACTCTATTGGTTGAATTCATACCAAATTGGGTTCATAAAATGTTAACAGCCTCAGAATAGATGTGCTTACATTTTGGGAAAAGTTGGTTGCAGTTCAAACTTATTATGAATTTTCTTCTCCCCTTTACTTATAATGGTATAATGTTTTTCAAATGTCTATAAAAAAAAGTAATTTTGTTCCAATTGACTTCAACCTTGACACATATTGAGGCAATTGATACACTGACATAGGCACATGCATAGACATGATGACATCAGCTGAATTGATCCCAAAATAAGCTACGATATGTGTGAGGGGCAGGGTTTGTTGTGCCTGGCACCACTTGTCGTATATTGACCCATAAAGGCCCAAATAGCCACTGGCACCCAAAAGCATCTGCCGATCTAACTGTTTAATATGTATTGATCCATTAATTCTGTCAATACATATAAACAACTGGTGAAAAATATAGTTTTTCATCTTTTCATGGTCATCAGATATAACTCTGACCTTCAGAGGCTCCATTGTGAACATGGAAACCCAGTTAACTTCTACATGCTTCATTATTAAAACCAATAGAGTTGGCTCAATGACAGTTGATGGATACACCTGTTTTATGTGAAGTTATTGATATTGTTGCAAAAAAAACCTTTTTTCCCAGTTTCCTCTTTCTGATATAATTCTCAACTTTAATCTGAGATTCATGACATACACTGAAAAGAAACACAGAGGATAAAATAATAATTGGTGATAAATCACTTAAGAAAAGTTAAATATAGAAAAAAATAATCTGAACTGCCACAAAAGTAGAATTGGGTCTTTATAGCTTAAATCATGTGCCTTAGTTACTGGCAGCATCTATTCTTAATCCTAATTAAGGTGCTTTAATTGTGTAAACCAGTGGTCCCCAAACTGCGGCCCACCTCCACATTTGGTCCGGTGCCCTGAACAATACCAGAGAACATTTTTATTTATTTTTTTCATATATGTGTATTTGTATTTCATAATAAATTTTGCAATAAAATGTTCCTCAGTTTTGAACTATTTTCATTATTAACTATTAGTTAGTGACTAGTTTAACAGAAGAACTTTGACAGACTGCTCATATGAGTCATTTAAGTCAGAGATTGTGTTCTGACAACTAAGCTGAACTTGGACCTGTTAAGACGAAGTAGTTTATGTTCAATGGACTTTTTTTCTGTGAAGAACCCAGAGAGGGTTATTTAATTGTGGTTTTCTGGAAAACAATACAGTTTTATATTTAGGCACTCCTGCAATCGTCACACTTTTTGTGTTACAAACTGACCCTGGCTCCTCATCAGAGAAGGGAAAAGTTATGTGTCCCCTCACAGAAAAAGTTTGGGGACCCCTGGTGTAAACCAAAAACCTACCAAAATCTAGATGCAAACGGTTCAACTTTGCCCTAAAGTCCTTGATATTTACACATACCATCAACCCCAAACACCTTCAGCCAATCTAGAAAATATAAAAAAGTTGTGTTTCACTTACTACAAATATTGAAAATAAATATATTTGTTGCTCAGAAACATATAGATGAGCTAAGAGAGGGATCTCAAACATGTGGCCCGGGGACCAAATGGGGCCTCCCAATGGTTCCAATGCAGTGCTCCAATGAAGAACATAATAACATATTAAATGACTCCATATGTTCTAATCAGTTTTTTCTTTGCCTATAAATGATGAAAACTTCCAATTTGTGTCATTGTTTTACTGCAATAAACAATATTAAATTATGGAAAATTTTACATTTACAAACTATCCTGCAACAATAAAATGTGAGTAACCTGACCGAATAGGAACAACCTGAAATGTCTAAAGAAAATGAGACACAATTTGAACCATTTTCTGCTTCTGTCACTAAGAGTTTAGTGTCTTTGTAGAACTGACCCATAACTAGAGCACTCTGAGAGCACCGTGAAGCAGCACAAGTCTGCCAAAGTTTGGATCTGGATGTTCGTAACTTATTTGTAAGCTAGTGTTCCGTGTTCGCTAATGATTTATTTTATCTGTGATTAGCAATCCCTTAGAGGGTTTAAAAACAAATTAAAAGAAGTCCTCAGTCCCATTTTTGAATATTCGACCACATATGACGTTACTCTGACGTTATGCGGCGTCGCACAACGACCATATTTCACATTAGATCTAATGTTAATATGAAGCACAATATATTGTTAGATTTAACAAAATATCTCAATAAACCTGCTTTAAGGTAAAGGTCATAAATTTAGCAAATATACCATTTGTCAAAACATGACGGTGTTATCTCATCTGATGTCTGAAGGTAAGATGAAGGGAACGCAAAAACTGCGTGATACCATCTTGTACGGATTCTGAGATATCACCACTTATGTATTTTAGCTGTTGACCTTCACTGTGACCTTGACCTTTATAGCTCAAAATGTAACAGTTTCTGTCTTGACACATTATCAATCATTTCTGAGAGTTTCATCAAAACCCGTCCACAACTTTTTGAGTTATTTTGCTGATACACAAACAAACAGACAAATGTGAGGTAAAACATAACCTCCTTCACACAGGTAATAAAACACATGGACAAGCAGAATATTGTTAAAATTGCCCTTATTTTCCTTATGAAATTTACCTTTTTTGGCTTTTGGATCATTTATAAAAGTATTTTCATAATTTTATGGGGTTTTTTATACTAAAACAATGACCAAAATTTATAGGTTATTGTGTTTTAATTTTACTGGTCCCTAACCCTAACCCATTGGAGATCAAATCAGACTGAATGTGGCCCCTGTAGGAAATTAGTTTGAGACCCCTGATCTAAGATAATATCATAATTGTACAGTATGGTAACAGCTTTTCCAACACATAAGCTAAATGCTTTCTTTAAACATCAGTAGAAACAAACACTAACCTGCAAATTACATTTTGTTTTCAATTTGGAGCTTATTCCATTGTGTTACTTAATGCATTTTAAATACTTTGTGTGTCTTCAGCATTGTGTTTGAATGTTATATTAACAGTGTGCCATTTGCACAGTATTTCTACCTAAAATGCAGTGACTGAATTTATTTTTACATTTGCTACAGAGCTGAGTAAATGTAATCAGAAAAACAGTGTGATGTTTTGTGTGGCAATAATGAAGACACCTTTTTTTCTCCTGAACTGCTATTTTCCACAGCATCTCGTTTGAGTGAAAAACAGTAAACGATGATGAAAATACACCTCTAAGAATTTATAGTATGAAACTTTTTTCCCATAATTTATTAAGTTGAAACAAATCCTCTCAAAATGGCACCGGAATAGGGAGTTTTTACTTCCTCTGTTCTTTAACAGGATGGAAAAAGTAACTTAACAAACAATATGTGAATCGATTGTTCAATGCTTTGTGGTGTGAGTCCACTAGTATGTCTACTGCAGACTAAACTTTTGTGCTTTGTTTTAAATCAGGGGCTTATGAGACATTACTGATGTATTTTATGTTTTAGGTAATGGCAAGTTGGAAAAATTATCTCTCAAAAATAATTTTAAGAATCAATTGTTTCCTAATAACCAACTATTTACATGATGGCTGTAACTGAATACACTCCCTCATTGCACATTCTAAAAGTGTTGATGCCTTCCACTACTACCACAACATAAAAGAGGGTCACACAAACAACAAATGTAGGTTTGTTTTTTTTTTGCCTGACTGCTAACAACCTGTATTTCTTGATAATATGAGTGCTCTTTGGCCCTTTCCTGATCTAAGCCCACATCCTAGACTGCATATTCAAGGTCAAATTGTGAGCAGCAACAAGTCTGTGAGAGTCATGAGCTTCCTGACTGCAGGGCAGTGAAAACTAATGTTGCTCTCATGACATGATGCTTAAGGGCAGCAATCACAACGTGAGATCTCTTGGTGATGAGATATAAAATGTCCTCCTGTATTCCATCAGCTTGAGGTTTCTCCTCCCCATGCACATCCGAGATCCTTTATTTATCCTTCAATCATGCCGGCCTCTCTCCCCCTTTTCAGCCTGTTATCTCTCTCTCCCACTCATTTCACCCAGAACACTTTCCTTTCTTTCATCCTCTTTCCATCTGCTTCCTATTCCTCCCACCTCGTCCTCCCTCCCTCTCCCTCTGTCTTTGGGACATTTCTCTTAGTCCTCTCCCTCCATGCTGCCTTTCCACCCCCTTTTCCCCTCTTTCCCCTGTGATGAATGAGTCTGTCTGCTGGGTGCAGTTCATATTTACTGAGCAGGGGAGGGCACACTGTCAGTCTCTCTCACCCGCCACATCTCTATCCCTCCACTAAAGAGACAGAAAGAGCAAGAGGTTACAGTGGGATGAAAGGAGGAGGGAGGCCGTGGTCAAAAGATCTACTTCAGCAGTCACCACAATACCGACTGACTGGGTGGGAGAAACACATCAGTCTTGACCAACTGAGTTTTTTTACTGTTAAAGTGAGAGGTGGTTTAGGGAGTGAGAAATCTTCCTTACCTCTCGACTAACCTGTCAGCATGGTGATACTAATAGGGAATAAACAGCGTCTTTCCATCCCTTTATGTGTAACTCCGCAGCCCACTCTCAGCACTCAGCAAAACACAATTTAATGGCATTTTCTCTTTTCTGCCTTTGTGTGAGCCATGCTTTTAGGCACATTTGGACTTGAGAGGGAGAGAAGTGAAGGCGCTACCAGCTGCAGCTTCACCAAAGGCCCACAAAATACCCGGTTTCATCTACGCCCACACGCACCAGTGTGTTGCAGAAGAGTCAAACAGTGTGTTTTGACCCGTGTTTTGACCTCTTCATGAATGAGAGAAGTGGATGTGGGCCTGTCAGAGCCCAAAGGGACAGACACAGAGCCGCCGCAAAGCCCTGCAGAGCTACCTTCTCTTCCCACACACTGACCTCTGAGGCCAGCCAACACCAAAACCACCGTTGCGTGACGACACCAGTGACACCCTGCGCCAACGCACACCATGCGTTCCACTGCCAAATTGACAAAAATATAGACAGTAAATACAAGGAAAATTGGATAGCTCAAATTACATCACAAAAAGAAAATCCCCCACAACTGGACCTTTATAAGATTCAATACGGGGTAATTCAATTCTCAGACAGCAACCTAAAACACTACCAACTGTCTGTCAAGGGGAGAAGATTGAAAATGTTTTTGCCATTTGGCTTTGGGACAAGGAAGACTAAATAAATGTAAGGTTTTATGTTTCGATTTACTGATGATTTGCAACGGACTCTAAGCCATCCTAGTGCGTGTATATAAATATATATATATATATATATATATATATATATATATATATATATATATATATATATATATATATATATATCTGCACTGATGAAACATAATATCATTGGAAACATTCACATCATGAAGCCGAATGTCAGAATCCAGAAGGAGTAGGAAAGAGAATCAGGGGAAAATAGGAGCCACAGAGGTAAAAGAGTAGAATACTGAAAGGAGGGAAGGAAAGCATCATGCCATAATCATCTGAATATTAGGGAAAATTGGACACAGGAAAGGTGAAAATTGGATATGAGAAAGATTTTTGAGGAGGAGAGAAAAGGCTGAATGCATCAAATGTGAAAACAATGACAATATCAGAACGGATGGAAACAAATATAGGGCCCTGTGGATAAATCACTGCTGTAAAACATCCTTTAGAGGTTCTAAAAGCCATCTTCAGCAGACAAATGACAGGGTCAGAGGTCTTACATGTGGAGCACTATGAGCTTTTTGTGATGGAGGAGGAGGAGGAGATGTGATGCTGCTTCACATTAGGATATAAAAAGCATTTTCTGTGATCTATGCACTGGCCACAAGGTGATTGGAGTTTTTAAAAATATGGCCCGAACTTCTCAGCCTTCCTGAGTCGCCTATTCCCTGAAGCTTCCTTTTCACAGCTATCCATTTCCCCCTGGTGCCTCAAGAGGGGAACTGCTGCTGTTTCAGCGGTGGCCTCGTAGACGGCATTCACCAGCCTGCTCAGCTCATCTGCTCTCACCCTGATGTGGGCCTCGAACCGTGATGTATCAGCCAGCTGAAGACAAGATATGAAAGGGTAAACACTAACACCTTCATCCTGTGCTGCCCTGTGTGCTAGCGTGTCTTCTGCAGTGTTCCCCCACCACCCCACCACTACCACCACCATCTCCTCATCCCCGGATCATATTTGTCCATCTGCCTGCCACGCCGATGGAACATTCCAAAAACGGCTGCTGTGCAATCTATCTCAATTTTCAAAATCTATTAACTTTCTTTGTGTGGCCTGCCTCTCCTCGAGCCCGATCTTTAAAAACCGTGGTTGTTCAACAATTATGATAACTGCAACAGGGGGAATTAGAGGATCCACCCATTCATCTCTCTGCCCCTCCTCCGCACAGACATGACGCGGCTAAATGAAAAATGGACACGCTTTAAGAAGTATTGATTCCAGCTTTAAACAAAGGTACAGTCAATATTATTTACTCCTAAATATATCTTTGTTATCTGTGCTGGAGTCGTAGTTACTGTTCTGTCCCTCGTAATTGCGGACATAAAAATAATAGACCAATTCCCACTGAATTGACCGAGACAGGTTCGGTTGTGGCCCTTGTCGTAGTGATGCATATCCTGGGTGTAAATGAATGTGTGAGAAAGGTTTTTCCTCTGATGACTTCCCTACAAGAGGTAGATATCTATTCTGATCCAAACCTTGTGGCAGGAGAAACACAGCAGAAAAAGAAAGCCTTAATAAAACACAGAAATGCATTTCAAAGGCAATCTGACGCAACTGAAATGGCCATTCATCTTCCTGCTATTATTGTTTTTATGCATTTTATTTTTAAGAATAGCGTTTCCTCATACATTTTTGTCATACAGTTAGTTTTTTTTCCCACTCCCTTTAAATGTGTTTTGCTGTCAAATATTTCATAAGCCCCCTGGAGTTTCATTGCTCATACGAAGAAGAATCTCTGCCTATTTTCTTTTTTTTTTTTGTAAGAATTTTGTGTGTGCTGTTTTCTTGCTTTGGTATGTGTTATTTAACTACACCAGACTTCCTCCCTTTAGAAGCTTTGTTGCCTAGAGTTCATATTTTCCAAATGCACAAAAATATATAAACTTTATAAAGTATGTATTCAAAATGTTTAGAATACAATTTTATAAAAGTCAAATGTGTTTTTTCAAAAGTAGTGAACTAAGCCTTGATTGATCTCTATTATTTCCTCAAACATGTTTGTATGTCATGAAATTATGGAAAACAAATAGTACTAAAAACTGAAACTACTGTAAGACATCTCCTGCTTCTTCTTTCCAAGTCAACGATGTTCAAAATGTAGCTGTGGACGAACATACAAATAAGCCAAATATACTGATCATATTTTCTCTCCCTACGTACTTCACACCCATGGCTTGAGTCTTGTGTTTATATTAATATTTTCACAGGCACCAAGGCCTTTCCACATTCTGCACAGGCGTAAGGTTTTTCCCAGATTGCAGAAGAATGTTTGTCTTCAGACTTGAAAGGTTTACCAATATCTTTCCACACTCTTGAGAATTAACACTTATTACAAGGGCTTTTGGCTTTGTAAACTCAAATCTGGTTTTGGCCTTCTTAACAACACACTCATGAGGCCCCTGGCCCCAGGTCTTACAAGAACACCTCCTCCCACGGTCTGAGCGCCAAAGATTTAAGGATTTGAAGATATGAACAGGTGTGTTGTGCCAACTCTTACAGTGATTTTTCAGCTTCTTGAGTTAATCAAAGCTTTAGTGAATGCATGTGTGGAGTTTTCTTCGTGCACAGTGGGATGCAATGAGAGCAGCGTCTTCATATTGAGCACAGTAAAGTACACCAGAGACATTTGAGAGTCTATCCTAACACCTAGAGGACTCTCATCCAGCAATATAGTGCTATAATGGTCATGCAATGATAGTACTTGACAAACTGCTTCAAAAAGTCAGCTTCAGTGAAGATGAGTGCACTATGGAAAACAGTCACTGTCAGCTTCCCCTGCACAGGTAACACTAGACAAATAAAAATGTAATCTGATAAAAATTAATAACATTTAATGTGTGTATTAGCAAATATTACAATTCAAATTTTCTATTGGCTTTTAAGGTAATATTATTAAAAAGTGAATTTAAAACAAACTTGTGAAAAGTCACAAAAACTAAAACTAAAAGACAGCAAATTATGTTTTTACTTCCATGAACAGGTTTGGAAAGCATTAACTAAGCTGTTTGGTCTTATCAGAATGTGGTAACAAACACTATTTTACATGAAACTGTAATAAACAGAGTAGAAATAGACTACTGAATAGCTGTTATTGATATATTTTCATTAATACATCTGAGGAATCATTTAATCTCTTTATTAATCAACTCTAATAGCCCTGTCTTAGGTATGGCTTTGCTATGTCATAACTACTATTATCATTATCTGCATTATTTTTCCAAAAAGGGGTTAAACAAAAGGGTAAAAATCTTTATGTGAATCTGAATGAATGTTTTCAAATTGCTAATGTCTGTCTATTAGCAGTGTGACATGTGAAAATGTACATGCAATACTCCTATCAGCATAATTATATGTAATTGATATGGGATGGTGAGAAACTTTACTCCAGGATCTTCAATTCGTACTTCAACGTTCACTCTAAATTAAAACTTACCAGAATTGGATGTCTGAAATTCAGTGTGACAATTAAAAATACATTTCACTTTTAATGAGTGTATCCTTCTTAAAACCCTGCATAACATGATCCCTTTATTCGAGAGGATTTGTAATATGCAATGACAAATGGAATTGGACCAAGATTTCACCTTAATGGGTTCAGTTTTTCTTTAATCAAAACATGCAACAATTTTGGTCTCCTGGCTTTATATTGATGTGACAGAGCCAGGACCATTAACTAACTGTGTGTACAGTTACTTACAATATGTAATCTTATTGAATGCACAAATATACAGTATATATATAAAAAAAAGCTGACAGAAATATCAGAGATTAGATTTCTACAGCAGTGCTTGTTATACGTGACGAAAAACAAAATGGACTACATAGAAGTCCTGTCTCATCATGTGAACTATTATCCTCACTGGGGTAGTGGGGGCCTAATTCAGCTACAATGAGTGAAGGCGGGGTACACCCTGTATGAATCGCCAGTTCATCTTCGGGCTGAACATATACAGACAATCAATCACAACTTAGATAACCAATTAACTTCTTCAGTACATGTCTTTGGATGGTGGGAGGAAACTGGAGTGCCCAGAAAAAAGACACAGGGAGAACACGCAAACTCCACACAGAAAGGTCTGGTGTGGGATTCAAACCAGGGTTCATTGTGTTGTGAGGGACAAGTGCTAACCAGTGCACCACTGTGCCACCTCTACATAGAAGTATCCTTTAAAATATCACCATACTGCCATTGGTTGTTTTGTTCTTAATTTCATTACTTGTAAAAACACAGATGGGTTAGGAAATGGGAAAGGGTTAGGAATATTGGAATATAATGGAATAATGGAATGTACTGAAATATTTAAGGCTATGATCAAGGATTAAGAATGATTGATATATAAATTGTTTTGAGCTTCCTTTAAGGTCAGCTGTTGGCTTTCACTGATATTTAAGTATTGAGTTGGCAAATAGTGGGTGGAGTCTTTAAGATTTTAATAGACTTAGTTTAATAAATTATCCTGATAAAAGTGTAAATACGTTTAAATGCACATACTTGAGAATGTTATAACAACTACTGCATCCTCAGAATATCTACTAATCTGGTAAGGAACTAGTATTCTATTATGAAAAAGGTAAGTTTAGCTGCTGAAGAGTACTAGTAAATGATTACATGAATGTGACTTACTTGTGTTGGTTTGCACTGCTGTTTGTGGTGTGTCTTCCATGTCCAGTTAAGCGCAGCTCTCTCTCCAAATACCTCCAGGGCTTCATATTTCCAATTCCCAAACTTTGTTACATGACAGATTTCATGCATCTCAGATTCCACTGGCTCCTCTTTGAGTTGTTTACACTTACCTTCATTTCAACTTACAGTCTCCTGCTCATTTTTTCAGTCCCTCTCAAGTTTTTGTGGAGCATGGCATTTGTTGTATCCTCATCATCTCAATCCAGATTTGGTGTTATTCACACTGGGATGCCCGTGATTAGGTAGTAAATTAAGCTTTATTGGGTCATCCAGTTTTTCATTTGTACACTGACTTTTCCCTTGACATGACTTTGGATCTTCTTCTCACTCACGACATTAATCTTATCTTCGCTGTGTGCAGTCTTGCCAATGCTGAGGTTCCATTTATGATGTGCACAGTAAACTATGTCAACAGAAAGAAGTGAAAGTTAATGCAAGGTTACAAAAAGAGAAGTTAATTTTGCATCTTCAGCCTTCAGTTATCATGCTAAACTCCCAATTAATTAAATTACAGATTATTAGTAATAAATGTATATATGTACTATGCTGAAAAATAGCCGGTAGCTACTCTCTTACTTACTTATCAGAATTATCTCCAGAATATTTTACATATAAAATATAATAAATCTGGAAGTTTTACACTGAACTACATCGTAGTGAGTCTACATACCACTAGAGGTCTCTATAAAAATGGTTTTACCTATAAAACTGTACAATAGAATAGAAGTACTTTACTGATCTCACAGTTGGGAAATTGCTTAATCTGAGCTCTAACATCGATAAAGTGTGAAACTAACGATTGGCTAGAAAATGTACTCCCATTAATTCTATGATGAAGGGAAAGGACATTGTTACAAAAACAAAAATACATTTAAAAAAATTATATATATATATATATATATATATATATATATATATACATACATACACACACACGCATATATATGTACCTGTCCACTGCCTGGATTGACTACATGAAAAACCTATGACTCAATGAGGCTGTGGAACAGAACTCTGGAGGTCAACTCAAAACCAATTGCACAGGTGAGCATCAGATGTGGCATATATCAAGGAGATTCTCTGCACCCCTGCTGTTCTCCATAGGCCTAAACAACCTCAGCCAGATCATATCGAAGAGTGGCTTTGGATACCAGTTCTGAAGTGGAACAACCATCAGCCACCTCCTCTATATGGATCATCAAGCTGTATGCCAAGAATGAGCATGACATTGACTCCCTGTTTCTCCTCACTCAGATCTGCAGCAAAGGGATGCAATGGGATGTCATTTGGACTAGATAAACGTGGGCGGAGGGTGTCTAGAAGAGAAAAGGTGATCACAACTGAAGCGGTTGATCTACCTGAAGGGAACACTGCAGATGTGCAGGGCATTTACAAATACCTGGGGATCCCACAGGCAAATGGTAACCATAACGTTACCTTAACCCTAACAAAATACCTAAAGAGGGTAAGGTAGGTCCTGAAAAGTCAGCTGAATGACAAAAATAAGATCCAGACCATTAACACCTATACCCTGCTGGCATAACATCCTGGCTACTTGAAGAGATACAAGTAACGGATATTAAAACAAGGAAGCTCCTTATCATTCATGGAGCGGTTCACCTTAAGTCCAGCATCCTGAGGCTGTACACAAAGAAAGAGGGGGGCCAAGGACTAGTAAGTGTCAGAAATACTGTCCAGGAGGAAACTTCGAACCTCCAGGAATATATCAAGAAGATGGCCCCCAATGACCAACTGCTAAGTGAGTGCCTCAGACAACAAAAGCCCAGTAGGGACGAGGAATCAGAGGGGATATCATGGAAGGGCAGGCCCTTGCATGGCATATACCACTGGAAAATTGAGGAAGGGGCTGATATTGAGAAAAGATATGAGTGGCTGGAAAAGGCTGGACTGAAATACAGCACGGAAGCATTACTCATGGCTGCACAAGAACAGGCCGTGAACACCAGAGCAATAGAGGCAGAGGTCTACCACACTAGACAAGACCCAATGTATAGGCTGTGTAGAGCCCATGACAGAGCACATCACATGAAGGTGTAAGATGCTGGCAGGCAAGGTATACATGGAACAACAAAACCAGGTAGTGTGCATAGTGCACAGAAATATCTGTATTAAGTATGGACTGAAGGTCCCAGGGTCAAGATGGGAAACACACCCAAAGGTGACAAACAGGCCAAAATCCTGTGGCACTTCCAGATCGAGAACGACAAGTTGGTGATGGCCAATCAACCTGATATAGTGGTGATTGATAAACATCGGACGACAGTGGGAGTGATAGATGTAGCAATCCCTAGTGATAGCAACATCAGAAAGAAAGAACACGAGAAGCTTTAGAAATACCATGGGCTGAAAGAGGAGTTAGAGGAAATGTGAGGTGTGAAGACAACAATGGTACCAGTAGTGATCGGGGTACAAGGGGCAGTGACCCCCAAGCTGGGAACATGGCTCCAGCAGATAGCAGGTACAACATCAGAGATCTCTGACCAAAAGTGTGCAATACTAAGAACAGCTGACCCTCAGGCTCCCAGACCTGTGGTAGAGAACCCAAGTCCGAAGGAGACACTGCCCAGGGGGCGAGAGAGAGAGAGAGAGAGAGAGATAGATAGATAGATAGATAGATAGATAGATAGATAGATAGATAGATAGATAGATAGATAGATAGATAGATAGATAGATAGATAGATAGATAGATAGATAGATAGATAGATAGATAGATAGATAGATAGATAGATAGATAGATAGATAGATAGATAGATATGTATGGTTGATTTTGCATAGTAATACTAATACTAACTACTGCTAATACTGTATGTATTTAAGGTATCCTCAATACAAGTGACATATGTTCAAGGTTTATTTACTACTATAACTTTGTCTTTTATGTTTGACATCATTTTAACGCTGTAAAATTATTGTAATTTTTGCAGTATTTACTGCCATGTCTACTTTCAGGTTTTTATTCCATATGTTCTGTATGTATGTATGTTTTGTTATATTATTATTATATTATTTCAAGTACCATAACACTGCTGAAAATTAGGGTTTCAGTGAATGCATCTCCTTTGGTTCAAGTAAATAAATGTATGAGTTAATACTAATATATAGTTTAATCTACTGTGATGCACTGTATTCTATAAGGCCACCATTTATTTTAAACATCACTGTCCTGTGAAAATTATATATTTCCAAAACATCAATTTTCTAATGAATGTAAGAGTTTAACAGAGACACAGACATTCTTTCAGCATAAATGAACACGTATTCTGTTTCTAATTAACAATCAAGCCATTTGGAGAGATGTGGTTTTCCCTGGAAAGAACAGGGATGAAAATTGGACAAATGAAAAGTAAGATGTCAGACAAAGTAATGGTGGGAAAAGTACAATATTTTCCTCTGAGGTGCAATAGAGTAACATAGAAGAACTGAAGAGAAGAACCTCGAAATACCTTAATTACAGAACCAGTTTGAGTCGTTAAAAGTACAGTAGTGTACATAACACCACCAGACCCTATATATTGAGCCAAGCAGTAAGGGATATATTTTTATATTTTCTAAACTAAGCGTTAAGATCGTTTTAACACTTATTTAATATACTTAAAAGGCACCGTTTTCCGTTGATGTCACTTCATTAACTAATAACCTCTTTGCTGTAAGTAGTCGCTTGAAAAAAGTTTGTGCAATTTATATTAATACGATGCACCTGCTGTATTTGGCGGTCATTTAGCTGCAGTTCACTTTTACCTAGCTTACAGTTCATTAAAAACATTTACATTGCTCGTCAAAGTATACCTTTTAACCTATTGTTTTCAAAATAACTGTAAAAATACTAAACTAATTACATACCTGTTGTAACTGTACTAGCTCAGGTGCACTTTTATAACATAAGAACAGAATCACTGCCCAATGACTTCGTCAGGCGTCACGTGATCTGTGATTAAACGGCCATATTTGAAGACAACCCACAAAAGTAGACAGAGGAGTGCCAGGATTGATAGACAGATAATTGTACTTAACAATTATAGCCATTGTTAAGTTTGCTAGTGATAATGAGATGATTCCTCATGAGGCATCGAACCGCCAAAACCAGTAGTGTCTGGATGTCTTCATTTACAGTCACAGACATGTTGTCTTGTGTATATTTATTCTGACTCAACTCGCGGGCGGGGCTTCGGTCTACACATGAACAAAAAGTTGAACCGCCCAACCGGGAGACGCCAAGCATCAAATCAACATCCGAACAGATACATCGTAGAAAAAACAACAACAACGTCATGCATTGTAGATTGACCGCTTCCTGCTGAAATCATAAATTAAATTATAAGATGACAGTTTATGTAGGCGAATTCATCACAAGCGTCATCCTTTTACACTCTGACACACCCGCACAAGGTAGTGTTCATGCACTAAGTAAGTATTTATTACACCTCTACAAATAATATACCATTAGTACAGTACAAAATGTCAATATCTGCATGTTCCACAGAAATTTAGCTCAATGCCAAGTCATCAACGTCATAGTAATGTCTTGCAAAACCAAATAAAACTACTGTTGACAAACCTCACAATTGTCCACATAGTGTTAGAAAAAAGTTCCAATTAAGTTCCATTAATGTTAGATATGTACTCAAGTGCCTTCATTCAGTACGAGTTCAGCAACCTCAGCAAAAAAAGTTAGTGACTAGATATAAATATTACTTACAGATAACTTTTTACTTCACATTCAACAAAAACCTAGCAGTAGATTATGTACAGTCTCTATAAATAGTTCATATAGGGGTTATCTTTTAATGAGGACTCAGTGACATTTGGCCACATGACCAGAGAGATGGTGAGAACGAGCAAACCTGCGAAGGCAGTTGGGGCAGGAATATGGCTTCTCCCCTGTGTGAGTTAACATGTGAGTTTTCAAATGACCTGACAAACGAAAGCTCTTTTCACATTCTTTACAAGTGTAAGGGCGCAGGTTAGTGTGACTCCTCCTGTGTTTGCCCAAATCACCAGAAGAAGTGTAACGACGATGACAGTCTGGACATTCAAAGGGCTTTTCCCCAGAGTGTATTCTCTTATGTTTCACTAGGTCACCAGACTGAGTGAAACTCTTATCACATTCAGTGCATTTGTATGGTCTTTCACCAGTGTGAGTGCGCTGGTGGTTTCTCAGATGTGAAAGGCGAATGAACTTGTTGCCACACACGGTGCAGTGGTAAGGCCGCTCTCCAGTGTGTGTTCGCAGGTGGATTTTTAAAGCCCCATAATCACCGATCTTGAGCCCACAGTCCCCACACTGGTGAGCTTTCTCAGTGTTGTGGAGTTTGCTGTGAACCCTCAGGTTTCTGCGTGTGTTAAAGCTCTTCCCACATGTGTTGCAGTGAAAGGGTTTCTCACTAGAATGCGTCCTCACATGGTGATTCAGACTTGACTTGAATCCAAACTCTTTTCCACATTCAGGGCAGGAATATTCCTTCTTGCCTGAGTGGGTGCTTAAGTGGCATCTAAGGTGGTGTGAACGTATAAAGGCTTTTCCACAAACTTCACACTTATATGGCTTCTCCCCAGTGTGTATTTTCATGTGTTGTCGCCAACCACTGCGCTCCACAAACCTTCTGCCACAATCCTTACAGACAAAGGGTCGATCTCCAGTGTGGGTGCGCATGTGGTCCTCCAAGCTCTGAGGTGTACGAAGCTTTTTTCCACATTCTGGACATGGCACACCTATGTCCAGACAAATGGGTTTATCCTCAGGTTCTGAATTGCCTGGTTCATTACATAAATGAGGTCCTTGGCCCCAGGTAGATTTGAAACTTTTACCACAGTCTCTGCAACTCAGATGTCCACCTCGGGTGATCACCCTCATGTTATGCCAGCGCTGACAATGATTCTTCAGGTTCTTCAGGTATTGAAAGCTACGTGCACAGGTGGGGCAAGGATGGAGTCTGCGAGGAGGGGGAGCAGGGTGAGCTTCACGGACATGGATCCGAAGATGGACTTTAGTTTTAAAAGTGCTGCTGCAGATGGTGCAATTGAATGTTGGGACAAGATTTATCGTGCGGCAGCACTTTTTCAGGTTGGCGAGATATTGTTTCTGGTGAACCCACTTTACATGCTTCTCTAAGAAATCGACATCAGTGAAGGAGACGTCACAGTGAGGGCATGGGAAGAACTCAGTGGATGTTTCTAAACAAGGAAGGAAGACAAAAAAGCATGAAATATTAAAAATATACTACATATTTTAGATCAATACAATCAGCAACATAATCAATATTAATAATATTCCATAGTTTTAGGGGTTAGGGCACTGGCACTAAATTACATCTTCACTTGCCTTTAAGTACCAGCATTATTACCATCATGGAATTAACTTTTGTTTTCTTAATTTTGAACAAGCCTCATAAAATTATAAATTTGTTTGGAGCCAGGATAAGCTCCAGCATCCCTGAAACCCTCATGAGGACTAAGTGGTTCAGAAGATGGGTACATGGATAGATACAGTAGATATATTCTCTGTAACTACAACCATTAATGTGATCACTATGCCACAAATCTTTGCTACAATACAGTTTGAGGATAAACATTTTAATTATTCATAAATTATTGCTCTTACCGGTGTCCAGTTGTTCTTTCTCTAAATCATCTTCTCTTAAGTTACTTGTATCCTCTGCTTCACTGTCATTCTCATCCTTAAGCCATGACTCTGTCTCCTCTTTGACAGCTGTCAGAGAGGGTTCACATTCTGAGTCATGATCAGAGTCACATTCGTCCTTCAGATGTTGCTGCTTAAGTGACCTGCATGTCACAAAGTCAGGCTTAATGTCTGATGTCTCTCCGTTGTACTCCTCACTGATCTCATGCACATGTGGCTCCTCCTTGATTTGGATGTTAAGTAAACCTCCATTAATATAAACTTCACTGGAGAATTCTTCTGGTTTATCAGCCAACTGTGACTTACGTTTATCTTTCTTCTTAGCAGAATTCATCTTTGTCTATCTTGTTGTCGGCATCAGGGTTTTGTCTCTATCGCGTGCTGGGAATCAGACACACATTCATGAAAGTGGGCATGTGCGTAAAAGACTAACATAAAAAGTCAGGTCATTTTAGAAGTAAAATTTAGTAACTGAACAATAGAGACAGGCGTCAATCAAAGACATGTTTGTCATTTTCCTTACAGTTTATGCTAGCACCGTAGCTTAGCATAGTTTTAGCACTGGCCTAAAGAAGCAGCATTGCTACCAATGCTTAGCATGCTAGATGTTATTTTTTGTAGCCGTCAATGTCACTGATGCAGTTTTTGGAGTTCACAGATACGACCAACCTAGGTAAAATACACGTATCATCCAACTGTCTTTGAACGATTAGGCTACGGTGTATTAGCTGTTCATATGAACGTGCAACGATAACACAGGAATAGGGTGGTACTTCCTTTTTCTCTGGCCAATCAGCTAAGATCAAGGTTGTCAGGGTTACAATCCACAGCGCAATTAAAGGGACAGTGAAATTAACACTAGCAGTAAAACTATTGTTTGAATTCGTACCAAATTAAGTTTACACGTAGCTTCCCAGTGACCCAGAATGTATCTGACTACATTTTGAAAACAATAAATCAAAGTTTTTCTTAACTTTTTCAATCTTTCATTTTCATGTATTTATAATGGGTGAAAATTCATTTCTCTAGCAGCCAAAGTGCAGCTTTTTGATGATTTTAAAAACTTTTTCTGTTTACTTATAATGGGCAAAATTTCAAATGTCTATAAAACCATCAATTCACTTTCAATTTGCTTCAAACTTGGCACATAAACATAGGTAAGTGATATCCTCCTGACATCACCACATGCATAGATATGACATCAGCTGGATTGATACCAAAATAAGGTATAATACGTGCGAAGGACAGGATTTGCTGTACCTGGCACCACTAGTTTGAGGTGATTTTTTAATATTACTTACTCAGGTGATAACCCTCAAATTTCACCAGTGACTTTTCAGATTCTTAAGATGGTGAAAGTTGTGTGCACAGTTGGGGTAAGGATAGATCGTGGGCATCATCCCACTCATACACAACCACTGCAAGTTTGTCAGGAATAACATGTTCCTGTAACATATAACTATTAGTCATGTACTGGACACCATGCGGTTTGCATTCAAAGAACACATTGGAGTGGATGGCACTGTCCTCTTATGTGCTACAATTTATTAAATTACATCTGGATAAGTCTGGTGGTTATGTAACGATTATGGTCTTGGATTTTGCATTCAACACCATCCATCCACCAACAAGTTCCAAAGGATGGATGTGAATCTTTCCTTTGTTTCATAGATTACAGAATACCTGACAGGAAAACTACAATTCATCAGGTTGAAGAACTGTGTATTTGAAACAGGGGTGGCACGGAGATTGCATGTTCTCCCCGTGTCCACGTGGGTTCTCGCCAGGTACTCCAGTTTCCTCAAACCATCCAAACACATGCACTGATAGGTTAATTGGTTAATCTAAAAAAAAATGTCCATAGGTGTGAATGTGAGAGTGATTGTTTGTCTGTATATGTTCAGCCCTGAGATGAACTGACGTCTCATACAGGGTGTACCCTGCCTTCGCCCATTGTAGCTGGATTAGGCCCCAGTGACCCCCGTGACCCTAGTGAGGATAAAGCAGGTTCAGATGACAAGTATTTGAAACAATAATTAAGCAGGAGTGGGGCTCCACAGAGGGCAACATTGGCTCCCTTTCTGTTCACACTGTACATAGTAAATCAGAAGTACAACTCTGTTCTGCCACATGGAAAAACACTGATGGCAATAGAGGTCTGTGTTTTCCGAGTACTTTTCTAGTTTAATTTTTAGGCCTTCACCGCATACCATGTCGGGTGCAAGGCCTATTGATACTGCTTAGCAGTTTGTTCTGATTCAGCCCTGTGAGCTCTAATTTGAGCCCCTGAACATGCATGAAAACTCACCAAATTTTGCACACACATCGGAAATGTGAAAAATTTCAAGTATTTACAGGTTTCATAAAAGTCAGTAAAGAAATGTGTTTACAGCGCCCCCTAGAAAAGGTGAAATAGTTTGTATTAGGCCAGATCATGCCCTAGTAAAGTTAGAGCTATGAAAATTGGTACATGTATTTGTCATATGATGATGAACAAAAAACCTATTGATGACCACGCCCATAAACAAACAGGAAGTCCGCCATCTTGGATTGAAATTTTAAAATTTTGAGTCATCATTTTTGCTGTTATTGTAATTTATCTATCTCCTCCTTGGCCGTTGGGTCAAATGAGCTCAAAATCGGTGAATGCGATCTAGACAAGTGGGACATAAAAGGTTATCCAATTTATTTGGAAAAGTTGCATCGTTTTTGTGCTACGCTGTCACAAAATTTGCAAAGTTTTCGAGAAAAATTACCACTACATAAATTGCTTCAGCTCGGACATACAAACATCAATTTGGCTGAAATTTGACACAGACGTCTATCTCCCAGGTCTACATCCATTTAGCTAAAGACATTCTGATTTTGTACTATAGCACCCCCTAGAAATGTACTTTTACTACAATGGCTGCCCCTAGAAAAAGTGACATAGTTTGTATTAGGCCAGATCACACCCTAGTGAAGTTAGAGCTATGAAAATCAGTACACATGTTCGTCATATGATGTTGAACAAAAAACCTTGCAATGGCCACGCCCATAAACCAACAGGAAGTCCGTCATCTTGGATTGAAATTAGAAAAATTTTGAGTCGTCGTTTTTACTGTCATTGGAATTTATCTATCTCCTCCCAGGCTGTTGGACCAAATGAGCTCAACATTGGTGAACACGATCTAGACAAGTGGGAATTCAAAAGTTATCCAATTTATTTGGAAAAGTTGCATCGTTTTTGTGCTACGCTGTTGCAAATTTTGCTAAGTTTTTGGGAAAAATTACCACTACATAAATTGCTTCAGCTCAGACATACGAACACTGATTTGGCTGAAATTTGACACAGACGTCTATCTCCCAGGTCTACATCCATTTAACTCAAGCCATTCTGATTTTGTACTACAGTGCCCCCTAGAAATATGCTTTTATTAAAATGGCTGTAGTTCGGACATACGAACACCGATTTGGCTGAAATATGACTCCAATGTCTGTCTCCTGGGTCTACACCTGTTTGTCATAATTGTTATTTTGCACTATAGTGGCCCCTACAGATTCGCCAAATATACTGTTATTAAAATTGCAGTAGATCGGACAGATTTGGCTGAAATTTGACTCGGATGTCGCATCGGGAGGCGGGCTTGAGGAATGGCGAAGGCCTTACAGACTACTTGCAGTTTTAATTTTTTGTATTTTCTTCAACAAACACAAAAAATTCTTTGTATTTGTGTATGTCTACATATTTTTTAAATGCACATTTTTTCCCCCCACAAATATTTCATGATATTTCAGATTGTGTAAAATTTTAAAGGGGTCTGAAAACCTTTTTCCATCACTGTAGAATAGCTTTCATGCCTACTGCTATTAGACCAGATCTACAGCAGATTAGTATGATTCATTATTACCTCCGCTAAGGAGGTTATGTTTTTGCCGGCGTTTATCTGTGTGTCTGTGTTCAAGATAACTCAAAAACTTATGGACGGATTTTGATGAAATTTTCAGGATATGTTAGAAATGTGAACAGGAAGAACTGATTTCATTTTGGGGGTGATCGGGGTGGGTGGGGGTCTACCTTGGGGGAGGTCTGTGCTCTCAGAGTGCTTTTCTAGTTTACTTTATTGATCTGATTAAGAGAATGAAATTCTCCTTGGTGTTCAATAGTCTGCATCTGTAGCCACTTTTGAAAAAATTGCAAAAGCACCACTTTTTTTTTTTTATCATTTATGACTAAGGGATTGGAGTAACATAAAAAGATAATTGCTTAATCTAGAATATTAAAGTAAGCAGCATGCATAGAACCTTTATTTGCAAGAAAGTACAGGAGAAAATTACAAAAAATTATGATCTAAAAAACTGCCTTTACAGAAAACCCAAGGATGTTGCCAGTGATGTAAAACATAGTTTGAATTAAATTGACTTATCAAGGTTAAATCACTTATCCAGCAGTATTTGTCTCATCTTACTTTTCATTGCAGAATTTGACTTAGGGAAAAGAACTCCATTAAAAATCATATATCATGATCCATAGACTTTATTTTAGCTGATCCAGGACAGAGAATCTTCACGCAATTTTCTGTACAACACTGTTCCCTTCTTTGAAAACAAACAAACAAACTAAAACACAAGAAAAGTTATGTACAAAAATAATGTTAAAAAAAACACAAAGATACAGGACAAAAAAAAGCATTAATGCTTATTTAAGGAGGGATGTTTTATATAGTCAAATATTTGTTGGAGCTTACATTACAATGCTTTGAATACTGTTTATGACAGCCTGTTGTTTCATTTGATAAGAATCCAGTAGCACCATTCTGATTTCCTCCATGACAATATGTCTCACTGAAGCTTAGAAACATTACCTCTTTAGTGTTTCACATGAATTATGGGGCTCATCACCTCCATGCAGTGCAAAATAGATAATAAAATGAAAACAAAACAACAACAATAAAAAAAAAAAAAACAACGTAAGCACAAACCAGTGAAATTATTCAGTCTCATTGCAAATAGAAATGCTGTCAAGTCTTCCTAAAAATTTCTCACCAGGAGAACTTTCAAATGCAACCCTCTAATATCAATGCTCATCAGAGTAACGTTTTCCATTCTGCACTGTTGCAACATCCAATTTTTTTTTTCTGCTCGGTATGATTAGTAGCTATGGTTTGCTAATACAATCATTTAGGAAGGCAGGTTGCCAGAAGAAAGCAGTCCAGCAAAACTAGCCAAACACCAATGTACATTTTATATTGTGAAAATGGAATCAAATATTGCAAAAATAACACATTTCTTCATTTATGGACGAGCTCACGTTTGTTGTGACATGATTATTGTGTGAGAAACTGAAGACTAATATTGAAAACATTATCCTTCATTATTTTTCAAAACAAAAAGAAAATGTGTTATCGAGTCCTCCGGGAGCTGCACCAACATTACAGTTAAAACAAGTGTTAAGTGTAAGCCAGTCGACTCACAGACAAGGCAAGAAGTGAAGGCAGATAAGCAGAAGAAACTCAACAATGTCACAGAGCAGGTGAATAAATATGCAAAAATATATTCAGGGTTTCAGTCCGTTTAACATAAACATGTAGCTCCTAAGCCAGCCATACAATGAATTACAATTATAAACCACTCATGTCCACTATGATATAAAAACCGCCTCATGAGCAACTTTTTCTTCCTGCCCAGACAATCAAAGTTTTGCACATTACACTGAACTGCTTTAAACGTCTCTTGTTGTCAATGGCAATTTTGATTGTCACTTTCCGGGTATAAAGCACATGTTGGTTCCAATATGAGCAGGTGTCTTGTCTCAATGCCTTCTGTTGGTTAGTGAAAATATTTTAACAGGCCTAGCTTCAGTCTTTAGTATGAGACTGACTGTCGGGTGTGCTCATACCACATTAGTGATCACAAACAGGACGCGGCGTTGATCTGTTGATACGTATAGTAGTTATAGTGCATTCTAGAGACAGCTGGCTTGGTCATGAGAAGCACTGAAGTACAGTATAGCAATACATAAAACAATAAAGGACACATAATTAATAATACAGTGTATGTACAACTTTGATCAAAACGCTCATCATAATTGACTCTGATGTAACTCTTTTGGACTTATAGCTATGCTTCCTTCAAAAAATGTATTTATTATCTAGAGATTCATTTCTTTTATCTTTTTTTACTCTATATCTTTATTTTTTTTCTCCTCTACATAGCCATAGTGGTCAGGTGCTGATGCCCCAGTAGCCCCTTACGCCCTCCTCCTGCCCCTGGATGGCCCCCACCATTGCCATGGCCACAGTATTCTTGCAGGTTTTGGCGCAATGTAACCAGTGCAGAGCCCAAACAGGCACGATTTGGAGCCAGGACACCCCCAGGCAGCTGAAAGAGCACAGTGGCCACCCCAGCCATGCCATCATCTGTGGGCTCCAGGGTGATGGGCCCCACTTTGAAGGAGGAATAAGAAAAGCCCATGAGCTGAGAGAGGAAGGGGTCGGAGCGGCAGAAGTGCTGATAGCCACTGTAGGTGGAGGGATGGTGGTGATGTGATGCCGGGGTCCCGGCTGTCGTGCTTGCGTAGTGGTGGGTGTTCAGGTAGTGCAGTGGCAAGTGCTGGCCGCTGTTACCCCCTCCACCCAATGTGAGGTGGTGGTGGTGGTGGCCTGTAGGTCCGGAGCCTGGGTCGTGTTTGTAGGAAACAGCTCCCGCCCTGCCCCTCTGGCCCACCACCACTCCCCCCAACTTGCTAGTGCGAGCATGAGCAAGCGAGACAGTGCTACCCCCCACCCCTCCCCCGGCTGAAGGCAGGTATATAAGCTGAGGCTCTTCTGGTTCTAAGTATATAGTGAGCTTGGCAAAGGGCCGTGACGCCATCTTGGTCATCTCCTGGATGTGGCGGCGCTGCTCCCGACGGAAGTCCAGGAACTGCTTAACCTTCCACAGGAGGACGCAGACAGACAAGAAAAGGAAAAAGCAAGAGAAGAAAACAGAGAAAAAGACAAAAAGATCAATGTGGGCTTGGTCCTGACGCAAAAACAGCAGTCCCTGGGACTCTCCCTCCTTCACGTCAGTTCCCACGCCTTTCAAAGCAATGTAGAAACGGCTGGATTTCAGAGAGTGCACCTCATGAGGGAAGGTGATGACCACACGATCCCGAACACCACGGACTATCAGAACAGTCTGTGGTTTCCACACAGTAATGTAGGTGATGAGGCCCTCAGCCCTCTCCTCCCTAATTTCTCTGTCTGCACCTGGGGGTTTAGCTTGCAGTTGCAAAGGGTTGTGGGAGAGCACAGGACCCCCAAGGCTAGATGAGGCATTGGCATAAACTTTTATAGGGGATGGAGGAGAGTCCTTGTCTCCCCCAGTTGTTGTTACGCGCGTCACTGATTCCTCCCCCCGGTCTATATTGATGGTATGTATTCCTGTGTACCGATCGACATCCACGATGAAAGTGTCATGAGAGTTGGACACATACACTTCTACTTCACCAAAAGTAACATCAATTGTGACCCGAATGTCCACATTGGTGAATTTTGGCTGTGCAGCAAAAAACACTGTTCGGCCTTTGGGCAGATTACGAATAGTGGGGTCGTGGAAGCAGTTGGTTTGGGATGTGGGGTCAAAGCAGCACTCGGTGTCCACGTTGAACTGACGGTAGCACTGACGTCCATTCACTGGGGTTCCATTAAAGGAGTCTTTGCACTTAGCACACTGAATAGGATTTAAGACAAAGAAAACAAAAAATAAATGAAATTACACAAAAGCACACAGGACTTCACACAGTAATGTCGTGGGTTGAACCATAAATGCATTAGGCACAAATTAAATTAGATCCCAATTAACAATTATTTCCACAGCATACCTGTTGTCTGTAACAGTCCTTCCGATCACTCTGAGGGCTACTGAGGCAGGACGAGGTCTCAGTGTTGTTTTGGCAGGGGCAGCCTGTGCCATCATGTTCATTACATGTGTCTGCATGACCATTACACTGGCACCTGCACAACAGAGGTCAAAGTCCATAACAGTCAGTTATCAGTTCACATATTAAATCATATTGGTGAGCTACAACCTAGACAACCGACAGCCTAAACTCTAAGGCACCTTCTTTATTATTGCAACCAACTTAAACATGACAAAAACGTTCCTTCGCCTAACATGCTAACTGCTAAGTTTTAAAATGTGTTGATGGCAATTCAAAGTGGAATCATAGTAATTCATCAATTAATTTCAGATGTAGCTCATAAGTATATATGCTGAAGGACACTGAATAGCCAAAATGAGGCCTGAAGTTTGACAATAGAAGTAAATCTAAACTCATTATTTGGCATTTACCCATGATCTGGAATGTGGTCAAACAGCTTATAAAATATCTATAACATGTTAAAAATCTAAATTGAAAACCTAAATATTATGAATTTATCAATTGTTTATAAGAGTACTCTTAAAGTAAAGCATTGTACATTTTTCACATTGTGGAAAAACTTACTTCTCACACTTGCCCTGCAGTAGGAAAAAGCCACTGAGGCAGCTCTCACACTTGTCCCCCACACTGTTATTTTGGCAATTCACACACACAGCGTTTTCTTCTGTGGGACCTTCAGAAACCCAGTTCTGAATCTGATGAAGGGCAAAAGAAACAAACTGTGAAACTTGTCACAGAACAAGAGTTTTTTATATATATATATATATATATATATATATATATATATATATATATATATGTGTAACAGAGGACACACTTACGCTATTGGGGTCTAAAGGGAAAACCCTCGGGTTCTCCAGAGCCTTCTTATGTTCGTCACGTGATAGGCATACAGCACTATTTCCCCTGCAAAACTCTCGGCATGGACGACAAGTGCCACCCCCTTTGGCAGAGCCCACAAACAGAGGTTTGCATTTTTCACAGTGCTTACCCTAGAGATGGAGGCAAAATTGAATCATTAACCCTTTAAATGTAGTTAAATGTTTTGAATACTGTATAGAAATGCTTTAAAGTATGAGCACTTACAATGGTATTATTGTGACACTCGAGGCAAACATCTGGTTTGTTAACACCAGCGCAGTTGCTGTGTTTGTTGCAGCTGCATTGAGATGAGCAGTTATCTCCAACAAAGCCAAAGTGACACTGGCAAACTCCAGGAGACACACATGTCCCATTAACACAACCCTGCGCACAGACTGGCTCACACTGACCAGAAACACTAAACATAGAAAGACACAAGATGTTGGAATTGATAGGAAATCATAGACTGGTCTATATTTCACCTCAGGCATATTTATCAATAAATGATCTTACCTGCTGAGTATGTAACCCTGTTTGCAGGTGCAGTGATACCCCTGGGGCAGGTCGTGGCAGTCCTGCGTACTATTACAGTGGTGATGGCCATTAGCACACTCATCCTCCTCTGGACAGTGGAGGAATGACCAGCTGCTGTTTCTCAAGGGACAAACACCCTCACTCACACCTGGGAGTGAACAATGGTGGGTGGTGAGTGAAGCATGAAGTAAGGAGGTAAGGAATATGTGATATAAGTGGCAACTGAGGACTCCATTTGGTATTAATTGTCATTATTATTTTTATTTACTATTTTCATTTATTTTGTTCACGCTGTTTATGTGTTATGTGTGACATGAGCACCCTCTAGTGGAGCCCTGCTGATTTCAAGGAAATGCTCCAAGTATTTTATACTACACTGTAGTTATATCCTCTCTCTGTGGTACAGTATATGCATTACTGATAAACTGTTAAAATACTTTATGTTTTGTTGCAAGAGTTGTATGTGGTATGTTATAGAGGGCTAACAAATTCAGAATCAAATGCTTTTGTGATGATGGTGATTATCGTATTTAGTTGATTTCAACATGTTCTTTGTGTCTTTGTTAGTGCAACAGGAACTGCAAATCAACTGTTAACATGGCTCCTCACTTTTTGACCATTTTTTGACCCCCCCCCCTATTTTTAACATAAGACTGAGTTTTAGAGAAAAGGACAAGTGGTTAAACATTTAAAGCTTTGCAACATCAGAAATTAGGACTTAAATGCAGAAGAAACCAACTTTACTGAAAAGAAATTAAAAGATGGATAAATAAAATGTCTGAAGCTATTGAAGTCTCGTAAATTCTTATTTAAGCTACAGATTGTCTTCTGGGATCTATCACTTTTTCCCCAAAACACCTGCTGAACTGGAGAACAACCTGGCTCAATAATTTAACAGTGATTTCTTAGCCAAGAGGTTTCCAAATTGTGGGATCTCGAGTGAGCCTCCCCAAAAGCAACTGTCCTACCCCAAGCAATAATTTTTTATAAACATCTTTATTTTCATTTATTTTTTATTTATTATTTCTTAAGCATGTTTTTATTTTATTTTTTATTTTATTTTAAACATCTTTATCTTCATCTTTTTGACATATTTTTAAATATGTGTTTTTAGCATTGTTTTTAACATCTGTGTATTTCTTAACATTTTTGTGTAACAGTTTTTAAATACGATTTAACCATCCCTCCACCCCAATACGTTAACACCTTTGTGTATTTTTAAACATCTACTTTAAAAAAATCACAATTTTTTAAGCTTCCTATCAAAAAAACAAATACTATCATTAATCAACACCTCTGTAAATAACAATAAATGATAAACTTTAAATAATCAGGCTGAGGCTTCCTTCATTTGTTGCTCGCCCCCGACTCCGTGTCCTCTCTCTCTTTCAATTGAGGTGTGATTTTGCCTCTTGTATGTACTGTCGTTAGTTAACCACATATTTACACTTTGTTCTTTTTTTATTCAGGTTTATTTTTTCTCATGCAGCGCCTCCCCCAAACTCCTCTGGTGCCCCCCCAGGGGAGGCCTGCCTCACTATTTGAAAACCACTGTCTAAGCCTGATTTTTCACATTGCAAATAAGAATGCACAACTGCCACATTTGCACCCTACAATCCTAACCAGCTGAGAATATTTTTCTTACCATCTAGTCCTCCTTGCAGGCATCGTCCTGCCCCATTGCCTCCCCGAGCAGCGCACCAGCCACATTGAGGCCTTGCAATGCACTGGGCGCACTGGTTGAGCTGGGAGCACTGAGGAGAGCATGAGTCGCCACCAGACAGCAAACGACCACACTGACCTGCTTCACAACGCAGAGGCACAAACGACGGGCTCATGCACTAGAGGAAGCAGAAAAAAAAAATGTGATGTGCTGTTAAGCTTTTAATGAATGCATGGACATGTCTATATAGCTCACGGTTGTGACTCTTACCTGCTGCAGGGCCATGCTCCACACACAGTGCTGCCAGCCACCATCTGAGCCTCTGGAACCCAGACAGAGGCTGCAGTTCTGAAGAGTATGACAAGGGGGAGGGCATGGAAGAGGTGGAGAGGACTCCACCTGCATGGGTGAGACATTGAGCAGAGCATAACTGAAGCATGTCCAGTCGTAAGTTGGGTTCACACTCAAGATGCGCCGCGTCTCCCCTGGAAGAATCATAAAATAACACGTCTTTTATAAAAAATAACGCGCCACCAAAAGTTTGACCAACTTCAATGTTCAACTCATGGCTATGAAGTAACAGTAACTAATGTTTTCACCTTTTTCTGCGTTAATATCTCATCATGGACACTGTCAAGATTACTGTTCAGTCATGTATCATTCTGGATAAGATTGGTAATGTATTACAGGCTGTTAAACAGTATTGCAGCCTGTACCTGTGCGTTTGAATTGGCGAGTCCACATGCATTTTCCAGAAGCAGTACACTTGGGGCAGTCTGAAGCCTCACAGCTAGTCTCAGTGCAGTTACTGGACAGGAAAATCTCTCTCTGGTTGATCCGACAGTCATGTTCAGACGTGCAACTCACAGAACTGCTGATACAGGCGCCCTCAGGACAGTTGGTGCACCATTTACACTGAAGAGCAGGCTAGGAAATTCAGAACAAGATATATCAGATAAATACAGACTGCTGATTTTTTTAGGTAGTGAGTGAATTCAAGAAGGATTTCAAAACCAACTACTTGATGCTTGTTGAACATTAGCGCTAACGTAATCTTTGAGATGAAGTGTCTTCATGAAATCTGATGAACAAAACTGTGTAATGTAAGATATCTTTTAAACACTTTTAGAATTACTATAATGTTACACAGTTGGGAGATTGGGAAATGTCATGTGTGATTTTACTAAGCCTGTTTATATGACCATACAAATCTGACAAATGTAACTAATACGATAATGGTAATAATCAGATCTGATGCATTTATATGCACGTCAAAAATACAAAACTTGAAAACCCTGGTTTACACACTCCGGTCCATTATCCAAGTATACACATTATAGATATGATGGTAGAATCAAACTTCCTGTTATCATGGTCTCCCTCTCACATTTGACGACATAACTTCTGTTTTCTACATTTAGAATCTGCAAATATAAAAGAATGGGAATAAATCACATTAAACTGTATACATGTAGGACAACATCAGAGTATTGAGGAGAAATCCAGGTGTGTTAATCTGATTTTCTCATAATCAGATGACTGCTGTTATCTGATAAACTATATCAGATTATCCTGTTTCCATGATTACTCCAGATCACACCTGGAGTATTCATGTGCCTATAAATGGAGTAGTTCTAAATGTTGTTTAGTCTTAAGCTGTGCTCAGGCCAGCCTTCAATGACTGTCCCATTATAATACAGAAAAACACTGTCTGATGAAGTTGACATTTGCTGGTAGATGTTTTTGTGGGTCTATAGGTTTTCTGACTTTCAATGTTACTAATAACATAATAATTTGACTCTTTTTTTGAACAAGTTGCAGCAGGCTTTTTTTCCCTTTATGCCACATTAGTCCCTACACCATGACATACAAGTGTGCACCCATGAATACTTAACGGGGTTTAAGGTGTGCATTGGTGGTAATTAGTTCTATGTTTTTTTTGTTGTTGTTGTTTTTTTTTTTTTACTTTTGATGCAGGATCAAGGTAAATAAGCCTATATAACAGTAAAAAGTGAGATTGAATGCATCTTAATCTTTAGATATAACAATTTGTAAGATGTACATAAACCCATTTAGTGTGTGTGTGTGTTACCTGTGATGAACTTGTGAATGTTTTAGGATGCCGGGCAAGACATTCACTGCATGTCTTCAGTCTGCGACACTGGTCTGCTTGACGAGGAGTTGGGGAGCAGGGAGACTGTCCAGGGAAACATCCGATTCTGATGAAAAGTGAGTGGAAAAAGAAGTGAATCGTTAAATTTTTACTGAGTAGTGACACATAATCTCAACCTCAAAATACAAAGTAAGGTGTTCTACATTTTATCTGGTTACCTTTCTGCAATATCTGAGGATGCACAAGTTCCCCTACACCAAACACAACTGCCCGTGGTGGTGTTGCAGGCCTCTGGTGTTGGCAGCAGGGCACAGGGGTCAGAGGGCACAGTCAGGGTTAGGAGTCGCCCCAGTGTGACACCATTGAAGCCTCCTGACACGAAAAAGCGGCCACCCCAGGTTGTCATGGCCAGAGACACTGAACGATTTACTGGATCTCCGACAGCTGACGCTGAAAGAAGAGTATTTAAAAGTAGTCTATGTAGTCTGTGTATGGTCTCATTCGGTCAGGTCATTGTTAAAAACACATATTCAAAGTTGGAATTTCACAAAAACTAAAGCTGCAGAGAGAAGGTTACCTGGCTTTATCCAGGTATTACAATTGATCTGGTACAGAGACACTGAGTTACTGTAGTCCTCAGCGTCTGTCCTTCCCCCAACAATAACCATGGTGTCTTTGATGAGGGCTGCAGCATGGAAGAAACGGGACAGTGGCTGCAAAGAAAAAAAATATAAGTTACTTTTGTAGTGGAATAACGTGAGGGTAATAAATGTCAGGGTACATTAAACTTCTTACCTTATTTCCTTGTGAGGGTACCAGTAAGGACCAGGTGAGGTTGGGGTAATAGAGACTATAGAGCTCTCCTGAAGGCTCCACAGTCTCCACATGAAAGCGATAGCCTCCAAATACATAGATGGCATCAGTTTGCTCATGGTAGACTGCTGAGTGGCCATATAAACCTAAGTGAAAAGCATATAGGAATACAATAGTAAAGTGCTGTAGAAGGATACTGGAGATCACTATGCAAACTTTTTACATAATATAAAAGTCAGAATTTACAAGGTTATTGAATGATCCTGGTTTCATACATACATATACACATTTTTGTAAGTTTTCTTCTGAGTTCATGTTAAGAATAAAACAGATTTTCTCCAAAAATGCATGTGACGCTATGATGTTGATTTCACAGAATCACATACACCTGAGATTTGACATTGGCCATAACCAGCCAAGTTGTAAACTGTATAATTGTGATCACTAACTGATTGTTTAGTGATATACGTAAAACCTTTTAAAAAATAAAGCTTCTAAAACCTGTAGGTGGTGTGCCAGTGTGAGGGGCAATGCTCCAGTTTCCAGAGTGAGGGCTGAACTCTAGCAGGTGATGGTTGAAGCCGTTCTCTGGCGAGTACCCTCCAATTAACAGCACAGAGGTGTCTCTGCGTACAGTAAGAGTGTGGCCTGCCACTGGAGGCAGCACTGCACTCTGTCAACAAAACAAAATAATCATATGTAATTTTTATTATATATTATTTAAAAAAACAACATATGGAAAAGGATGTTAAATAATTCAAGAAACATTAAAATAGTAGAGTGAAATGTGTACTTCTAAAATAAAGTCTGATCCACACCTTGTGCTCCCTCCAAACTAAACTGCTGAGATTTAAACTCCAGGTATCCATGGAAACCCCAATCTGAGTGATGCCGCCCACTACTAGCATGAAGTTGTGACTGGTTCTGTGACTTCCAGAACTAGAGTCGTAACTGGTCAGCAATGCAGTAGCATGGTGATAGCGTGGGCTGGGAGTTGTGCCTTCTTCCACGGAGCTTGTTAACATTTGGGTCCATCGGTGCTCTACAACAGAATATCTGTACCAGGAAAAACACACAACCCAGGCACACACACACGCACGCACACACACACACACGCACACGCATATATAAAAATAAGACATATTACACATAACATATTAGCACAAAACACAGACTTGTATAAAATAATATAAGCATGTATACAATTAAATTATGATTATGTTATATCCACCTACCTATAGACATTTCCCAAAATGCCCTCTGACAAGGAGAGGCCGCCATACATCCAGAGGTTGCCCAGTGGTCCAGACACAAGAGTGTGGCCCATCCTGTGGAGGAACCGATGGGCCTGGTTCTGTGTAGCAAATGAATTGTGATTTAGGTGATGGATGTGTTTCATAGAAGAATCTATTTTTTCTGTTTCTGTGTAGTCCTTACCACAGTCAGCTGTGTGTCCAGTAGTGTTTCCCAAATCAGGCTGTTAGAGTCCCGAGGAACAGAGCAGTCTGAGCCAGCCCAGCTGTCACTGCACACACATACTCCCAAAGACTGCAGACAAGAACATTTAACATCATTTACAGTGATTTATTTGTTCTTGCATGTTGTAGTAATAAAAAAGTCAGTAGGTGTCATCCTGAATTTTAAGGTTAAGGTTTACTCATAGGCTATTCTAACCAGCAGTTTACAACACATGCTCAAAAAGAGGTCTAAACAGATTTATGGTAGCTCAGTTTGCGTATATAATCTACTAGCGATTTGACCCATGGGAAACACAGGTTCTAGATATGGTAGTAATTATGTTGTTGTGTTTTCGGGCATGCTGTACTGCACTTGTCCAGAAATTACTGCCAAAGTGCTTTGGCTCATAGTAATATGGCTATACACATATACATATATACATAGTAAGGCTATTGTATTCCAAAAATACTAATATCTCCCAAAATATCGGAACTATCAACTTGCCATTTTCCCAACTACTTTCCTTGGCCAAAAATACATAAGTATACCAAACTGTAGCAGTCAGCTCTTTCCAGATTTGTGCGATTCCTGAGACACACACGAGCACATACACAGAGGCCATTTGGCTTTTATAACATAGATGAGCAGATACACTCAGCAATGTCTGCGATTGTTCTTGTGACAGCTTATGACTGACAGCTCAAAGCAAAAAAGATAGGAAAAAAAAAAAAAAACTCAAACTTTTTCCCAAAAAATTTGTGACAGAATCAAATGTGAGAACTTTGCCACACAGGACCAAAAAAAACCCCTCAATCATAACCCCGCACTGGCCCTCTTACTGTATTACAGCCTCCTCTTCCATCTGCTATTCCACAGTCCTGTGGACACAGGGGCCGATCACAATGAGGTCCTCCGTATCCCTGAGGGCACTGACACAGCCCCCCCTGACACCGGCCCCCACCTGGACACACCGGTGAGCCTCCTTCACCCTCATCAGTGCTCTGATGACACCGTCGGACCCAGAAAGATGCATTGAAGCCTTGAGGTTTGTTTGAAGAGACGTTGGCCTCAAAATAGACTGATATGATACCTAGTAGTAAGAATGAAAATACAGTGGCGTGTGAGTGACAAACTCTACAGTGTGTAAGCTGACTGCCTAAGATCTCTGAAAGGATACCTGAGGTGGCTTCCACAGTTATAGGCTGAGTCCTTGTTGTGCCACAAAATGCACCAATCAGATTGTGATCTGAATGCACCACACCATTGCCCAGGAAGCGAGGAAGGCCATCAAACACATAGACATACGAGTTCTGCAAAAACAAGAAATGTGGTATAAGTTATGCAGCTGCCAAAATGTTGATACTGTAGTACAATCAATTAAATCCCATCATGTTTTGTGCTCACTTTGCAATGTGTATGGGAGTCAGGATGTAAAGTGAGGGCAACAGGGGGACACAGTTGTCGAGGCAGACATGGTGCCAGGTTCTCCGTTACAGACAGCACCCACAAGCAGTGAGAGAGTCCTCCTTTCCCCTCTGTGCCACTTCGCCAGCCAAGGGAAGAGGAGAGAGGCAGTGCAGACGAAGAAGTGGAGGAGAGCAACACAGAGCGGCCCTGGCACTGGCGATAGCATGTGCCATTGTTCCTGAAGAAAACAGTCATTTAGGGAAAATCAGGATGAAAATACCTGCAAATACATTAAGGCCTGGTATTTTCTAACTAAATCTTTATCTATGCATTTTGACAATCGTTTGCATACAGGGTAAATATACTCAGAAATTGACTACAAATCTCCTCAGCATATACCAAAAACAGTGTGTGTCTTTATGACCTTTGTATTGTTTTTTTAGAACTAGCAGATGTGGCAAAAAAAACTTTGCCATAATTCCAAAACAACTCCTTCCTTGCGAAAGGAAGAAGTTATCAGAATATGCTATGGAAATTATTTTAGGGTAATTTCCCTACCTGTGTGGCTGTTACACCCATAACAATTTCTCAACAGTTTTTTGTATTTAATGTCAGAATTTTCACCTTCAACTGTCTTCATCATTTTCAAGCCCAATTTTTTTCATATAAATTTAACTCCTTACCTTGGATCTCCATAGTAACCAGGCAGACAGGTCTCACAGTGCGGTCCCTGTGTGTTATGTGTACAGTAACATTGGCCCGTCTGGTTGTGGCAGTAACCTCGGAGAGGGTCACCATGTCCATTACACTCACACTGCACACAGCCCCCACCACCAGCTAGAGCTGAACCAAAACTACCAGGACGACAGTGTTCACAGTGGGGACCAGTAGTCCAGTCTGAAAGAAACCGTAGGAAAGTCAATGTACTGAACATAAAGTTATGGAGAGGAAGATACTGAATTTATGTCACCGAGTCAGGCCTCACCCTGACATTCATCACAAATTCCTGGTGCAGTAATGCAGGTGGAGTGGAAGTTACAGCCACAGTCGACATCACATTCAACACCACTCAGGACAAGAGTGGCAGGATCAGATGTCCAGCCCAGGGAACACTCGCACTCAAAACGTGGGCTGCCACTACACTGACCCTCACGGCATTCATTATAGCAACTGGATGAGGGAGATGATAGATGATTCAGACATTTTTTAGACATTATTAAATAGAAAATAGAGTCAGGTTACAAATGAAAAAACTCCCTACGTTTGGTTGCAGTGCAGTGTGCCGTCCCCTGTATAACCTCTCTCACAGTGGCACTCGTAGGAGGTGGGCGTGTTGATACAGGTAGCAAAGGGGTGACAGTTGTGGAGACCCAGCCTACATTCTTCTACGTCAGGGCAGGTCGGGTATGACCAGATTGCATCTTGTTCTGCATCTTCCAGTTGTTCAAGTTCCAGCTCCATCTCCAGAGGTCGAGGTGGAGCTGATGTTTGGGGCTCAGGACTGGCAGAAACAGATGAAGACTTTTGTTATGTGATCATTGTCTACTTATCGTCATGTGTCTGCGTCTCTTTAATGTATGCAGCAATTAAGATTTCAAAAGCCATGAAAAGTGCAAATACATTTTCAGCCCTAGAGAAATACTTCAACAACAATACTTCCACCATAAAAGTATTGATTTTACATTATGTAAGACAAAAAGACATATTTTGATGATGTGGCAATGCAATAAGACATCTTACTTGGCAGCCCGTGCTTCGGCCACAGCCACACTGCAGTTGTACACTGAGGGGTCATCCATCCCTGCCCAGTCTCCTCTCAGACATCTGGAAAGATAAGTGGAAAACATGAAACAAACACAAGAAAATGAAGTAAGAACAATGACAAAGACTGAATAACCTTTCTATAATGCATTTGTTTTACAGTGTAAACTCTAAAGTAGCATTATATATTTTCCCAGACTTACTTTCCAATAGTAGGATTGTTATAGTCACCGCACCAGCCACACTGGAATGTTCGTAAACAGTCCATGCAGGTGTTTAAAGATGAACACTGCTTGCACTGAGGAACTGAGTGAACACTGTTAAGTATGACAAGAATAAAAATATTAGCAATTAAGTGTGTCTTTCAATTTCCTTATCCTAATTGGGATTTGGGTAAAACACAGAAAGATCAATAAACTATCCATGCAATTTCCAAAATATAGAGTGAATTGACAAAAATAACATAACCTTGTTCTCACATTACCTGTCATACCAGTCCCTGCACTCTCCGTAGGGGTATTTTGTGAGGTATGCAGCAAAGTAGAAGCAGGCCTGGGCTGACTCGCACCATGCACACTGACTGGAGTTAGACAAGCACTCGCTACATGTCCTCCTCCTTTCAGGAAATAACATGGGTTTAAAACCTTTTTGAAATGATCACTTATCATTGGTTATTTACTTTCATTAAAATCACAGGTATTCAACTCACTGGTTGCAGACTTTGGGACATCCCTTTGGGTCACGTATTGATCCATCTAACCTTCCCCGTCGACTACACTGATAGTCCCCTTTCTTGCTGGAGTTTATCTGCCACTCACAATATGGGTCCTGAAAGGGAAAAATGCTTCTTAATGGTTCAAAAATAAACAAGTTTAATTTTATCCTTAATATTGTAAGCATCTAACAAAAACAATACTTTTTTTATGCACCTGAGTACAAGCAGAGCAGTCCCTGTACTCTTCACACAGTGTGCAGTGCTGAGGAGCCAACAGCAGATGGCGCTGACCCTCTCCTTTACCATCTGCTTTCTCTGTTTCAGGGCATGGTTCCAGGTCAGGGCTGTCCCGCATCAGGCAACGAGATAGAGATGGGCACCAGCCACAAGACTGGTCAGACAGACAGGCCAGACAGGACATGTACCCTGAGCAGGAACCTGAGCGGTAAGGCTCCAGGAACAGGAAGGAGATCTCCTAGGGAAAAAAGGAATATTTTGTTTTTGTAAAGAAAAATGATGATATATATTTCTGCTCTCATCTTTAACTTCCCTAATGCACTGCCAAATTTCATAGTTGTCCTGCTTAACATTTTTGTCACAGTTCAGTCCTTTGACATGGCCGTAGTGTTTTTTCAGGGGTGCATCCCCATTGGCTCATGTGTTTTAAAGTGAGTCCAAATGGTGTTAAGCGAACTCAACATTCACAACCAATACATATACGATCAATGCTTATACATTAATAATGTTGTATAGATAAGTAGTGAATTCCTGGGCACTGCTTAGGGTGTAAAATTAAAACTTGTTGCTGCTGCACCCATCACCATCCATAAATCTGAGCTATCACTCAAAAACCTCATTAACCAGGGGACTGATTGATTCAATACATGACAGAGAGCTAATAAAGTATACTGTAAAAAATCCTTCCTTTGATGACAGTACTTAAAAAATAATTCAGATGTATGATTTTACTGATGCCATTGACCCGTTATAAGAAATGATATAATTCTCCAGTACTCACACTCCCACCAGGTAATGTTCTGTTCCAGATAAGAGCCATCTCACTAGTCTGTCCTGAGCCTGAGTTGTTTAGATAGCCCTCCGCTTGAACAAGGTAATGGTTTCCTCTGGTGAGATTTGAAAACAGTCTACTTCCATCTGAACGAGCCAGCAGCTTCAACTCCTTGTCCTGCTGGGCAGCCCAACGGCCAACCACCTCCTGCTCAGTCGACAGGTTAAAGATGAAGAAATAGTAAAAGGGTAGAGAAAAGTAAAAGTAAAAATAGAATGAATTAGGCTCATTGATTTAAAACAAGCAAACTTCCAGTCACATTGCTTTAGCATCGTGCTGCACAAAAGCATCATATAACTACTGAGCAGACCCTTTGGGAGAAAGTCAGAATATTCAATTTTAGATTAATAAAATTTGAAAATCTCTTCCTTGGGCATTAATACATAAACTACTGAACTGTGAGGAGTGTTGAAAATATTAACCACAAAGCTAGAACTTTCCAGTAGCTTCTTGTTGTGCTTTTTGGTATACAACTGCATTACCACATTACATAAGTGAAAGGTTGGTAAAAAAAATCCTCAGGTTTAGACAAAACTATAACAAACTTGAAATTAATTAAAAGGAATGATTACATGATAAAATAAAATAAAATAAAATACACACCAGCTGGCTAGAGTTGGGCCCTGTTGCCATTCGAGCTTCAAAATGCAGCCTCTGTATGCGTGCCCACATGGAAACCGTCTCAGTTGGAGGGGATGAAGGTGGTGGGGCGCCCCACAATGGATGGATAAAACCCCTAAACTGCAGCGCTACGTCCATTTCTGTAGTTGGGCTTAGGATGATGTTGGTGCTGCGGAGGATAGATACCTGGCGAAGGGGTGAGGAGGATGGAGGACAGTGGAGGATGGACGGAAGTGGAAACACATCAACAGAAGCGCTATTCTCTACAAACTGGCCCACAAGTTAGACAAGCTACTTTAAAAAGGAATCCTCACTATGAGTGCATTACAAAACAGAGAAACAGAAAAAAAGAGAAATGAGGAAAGGAGTTAAAGTTGAACATCCAAAAGATAAGATAGAAATGACCAACAAAGAAGAAGCAATCATGACAAAAAAGTTGAGGGCCTACAGTAGTGTCAGTGTCTAAGTAGTGTTGGAAGAAGGAAGGAAGGAAGGTGGGGAGGAGGGAAGGAGGGAGGGATAAGTGTTAAGTAGAGAGGGAAGTAATTACAACCACAACTCCGTACCTTGTCAGGCTGGGAGTCGTTGCGAGGGTGCTGGAAGGTGAGCAGGTGCAGTCCCGGGACATAGTTCTCGGTGCGACAGGAGTGGAGGGAGGTTAGGAAAAGGGTACGCTCCCCCCACCAGCCGTACGCCCCTGAGATCTGGTCCACACGGCACGCACTTCGCTCTGTGAGACCGAGAGGGAGAGGTCAGCACACAAGGAATACATCTGACCTCTTAAAAACAGCAGAAAAAAAACTACTGTATGATAACAAATATGATCCCTGATTTCTGTTTGACATGTTCAAGGGACATGAAACAATGTGACCTGACCACATCCAAGGAAATGTGTAATTGGAGAGACAAGTCAAACCATGGGCCAACTAGTCTGTCCAATCTGAGCTCAGTGCAGTCACTTCACAGTGTGTCACCTAAAACACATCCAACATGAGTAAAGACCCTCCCATGTCAACTCCCAACATTTTTTATTTCAGTCTGAGGCTGAACCATTCTGGATAGCCCTCCTTCCTCCCTCCCTGGGTCTCACCTGACACTGGGAGGCAGGACTCATTCTGAACACACCAGCCAAATTCACCAGGGGCACGGGCTAAAGATGCCGGAGTACCACTGAACACCACACATGACTGGCAGTCAGACAAGAAACGTGCCAGGCCCAGGCATCCAGTACTGCCACACTGTGAACACAACACAAAAACACAATTTCTGTCATATTCAATCTAACATTTTGAGATAATAAATCTTTATTGTAATTTTGTATGATTCAAACATAAACTAAATACTGTATTGTTAAATTAAACAACTACATTAAATCTGATTTAATATTTAATCCACATGGCTAAAAAGAATGTTACCGGATTAGTGGGCTCGTACTCTCGACAACGACCTTCACACCAACTGCACGCTGGGTTCTTAAGGCACATACTTTCATCTAAAGCTTCAGCACAAACAGCATCCTGTTGAGGCAACATACACACAGGAAAAAAAGAAAGAAAGTGGCTTTGTCTTCTAATACTCATGATTTTAAGTCTTCACATAGTTTGACTAGTTTTAAGATTCAGATTCACTTCATTAATCCCATACAAGGAATTCAGTTAAATCCATAATATATATATATATATATATATATATATATATATATATATATATATATATATATATTACTTAACTGAATTACAGTTCATTCTTTAAACACCCCACATTTTTGGAGTTTCCTTAAAGACATCTTTGCTAAGACATTACTCACCCTGTTACCTTGATCACCACTGACAAATAGTGGAACTTTGTAAGCTACCAGGTCTCCACGGGCAACGCCACTGTAGCCCCCAGCGATAAGCAGGACTTGTCCCTCCATTACAGCAGCAACATGCGAGTAACGTCCCCTCACTGTCTCCCCACCTTAGCAGATAAAAAAAAATATATACATAATTATATCTATAAATGTGTATATATATATATATATATATATATATATATATATTACGGCATTAACAGACTCGTCGACATATCGACTCCTGTAGCACAAGTCGATTTAAATTTGGAGGAGTCGACAAGTCGCATGTTATTTTTTCTGTTTCTGTGAGTGTGTGTTTCTCTCTCTCTCTCTGCGCGTAAACACAGCTAGACCTACACAAGACGTGGCTACTGCAGCTAAGACAGTTGTGGTAGGCAGACACATTGACATGTGTGTCTGTCACTCTCTTTTACTTCACCTTAGTTCACCTGAGATGAAAAAAAAAATAGCACGACCATCTGAAGAGGCTAGCTAATTTGCATGATATAAGCAGCATACGCTAGCTAACCTGAGTGAGCAGCAGCGCAGGCGCCCTCATTTTATCCAGGCATGATGTGGACAGTGGTGTGTGTCTTATCGGTCACTGACTTAAACGTTTTGCACTTAATATGAAACCTGAGGATGTGTGACAGACGTGTGGACAGTCCGGTTTTAGAGCCGTGGGTCCAGACAAAATGTGGACATATGTTCACCTACTGTTGTGCAGTTAAACTTAACAGGAAACTCTTTGCTAACGTTAGCCTTTGTTTTGTTGGGGTTAAAATGCTGATGATTGTGTCTTCTCAGTGGACATTTTTAGGTTGCAGTGAACATTAATACAAGTTGCTCATTGCTGGACAGACGTATGTCCGTGTGTTGTTTTTTTAGTCGCGTGTCTGTGTTGTTCCTCAGCTGACAATGTCATGACGTCATCACGACAAGTCGACTCGACTCCGAATTTATTGACAGATAAGTCGACTTGAAAAAACCTGAAGTCGTTAATGCCCTAATATATATATATATATATATATATATATATATATATATATATATATATATATATATATATATATATATATACATACAAATATATATACATATATATGATCTCTGTGAACATGGTCGCCACCAATAAGCTACCTGTTCATGAAAGAAACTGAGAATATATGAACATACTGTGTGACAAGCTCTCCCCAGCAGACACCCACTGGTGACACCCCAGGTGGTAAAAGAATATCTCTTCATCATAACATTTTTCCTCTTGGTAGTGAATATGAACATTCCCCCCTGGAAATGAAAAATACAACAACAACAAAAAAAAAGATTAATTAACACGGACATCTCTTATTGAAGTGGCCTGACTATTAGATCCTACAGACACTCACCATAGACTACCATATAGTTTCCAATGACAGTAGCTGAGTGGAAGGCTCTTTCTCTGGGACCTGTTGCTGGGAAACGGGAACGGAAGGAAGTCCAAAACCGCCTGTCAACGTGGAACACGTCGGTGTTGTTCACCCTCACACTGAACCTTAAAAAAGTAAACCAAAAGTAAACACAATTTACATTTAAAGTAAAATTTAACACTATAATACATGACCCTTTGTTACCTTTTGCTAAATAATATCTACCTGTTATTTTAGTAAATTAGTTTAAATGAAGACGAACCTTATAGTCTAGGTCCTGGAGACATTGCTGATAGATGTTCAAATGTCAGTTAATAATAATTACTGAGAATTTTAAACAAAAATCAAAAGAACAAAAAGATTACGTTTATGTTTTGTATAACAACAAAAGGCACTCAGGTAGATACAAAAATTACAGCATCATTCTACTCAACAATTTGTTACTGCACAACACCAAAGTTACCTTGACACTGCCTACTCACACTAAATGATTCATGAAACATAAACACTGATAGTGTTTGCATTTAATAATTTGGTTATAACAGCATTCAATTTGGAAAATCACTACCATTCTTTTTTGTGGTATTTGAGTTGTATTAATTAGCTACATTTTACTTATAAGCAGTAAATAATGTACCTGTCATATACAGCTAGGTGTACATTTACCAAGCCTTCCTTTCATATGCATATTCTGCAGAAGTGTGTGACTGATAAATTGATTGTCATTCATGTTTCATATTCTGAAATTACTCTACAGATGCATAATGATGGTCCATCTGAAAAACCCATCTGCTAAGTGAAACACTACCGGACAGCTTTTTCTAAATCACTATTCACCTGGGCCCATTACAATCCACTGTATACATATGAGAATACCCTCCAAGGTATCTGCAGCAGAGTGACATACCGAGCTGTGGTGGGCCTATGACCCCCATAGACCAGAAGTGTTCTGGATGGGCTGTGGAAAACCATAGAGTGTCCAGCAGTGGCTGGTGGTTTTCCACCAGTGGGTGTAACAGTTTCCCAACGGCCAGAACCACGCAGACTGAAACGATATAGTGAAGAAGAGAACATATCCTCCTCAGTGCGACCTGGGAAACAAGCAGAGAAAGAAATAAAGAAATGTTGATCAGAAATAATTCATTCATCTAGCAAATGTAACTCCACCAACACTATATCAACACTTCCATGTAACAATGTAATATAAAGCCCCACCTCCAAACACATAGAGATGGTTGTCCACTACAGCTGCAGCATGATTGGCCAGTTTAGGAGCACCACGTGAGTTTGACAATCCAAGCTGCTGCCAGTCATCATGGAGCGGCCGATACATCCAGACATCACTGGCCAGGGAGCCATTGGCAAGCTCTCCTCCAAAGATGACCATATTACCTGACCACTCCACCGCTGTGTGGGAATGACGAGCCACCTGGAGGACATTACACAAGACAATAGGACACATCCTAATAAATATCTTTAAGATCCCATCTATAATGAACAACATTTCACTCTGCATTTCCTGTATGACTCTCTTTGTGTCATGGAGTATATTTCGAAGAACATATTGTTCATCGAGCTATGTTCTGATTACAAATGATCATGTTACTAGAATGCATGCAGTATCCTACTAATTACCAATTTTGGGTCTGTGTTGTAGCTATAAATCACTTACAGGGGAGTGACCATAAGACCTGCTTTCCCATTGGTTGGATGTGAAGTTGTATTTAATTAAGTCACCAAGAGCTCTGTTTAGGTCAAACCCTGGAGGGAATGAAATACATGTTAGAAAGATAAACAAAGGGAAGACATAATAAAATTGATTGTACTGCTGGCTTAAATCTAACCTTAATAAATCTTCTCTGGAATAGATGCAAACATCTGTTTGCTAAATACAGAACAACAGCACATTACTCTCACCACCAAAGAGGTACATAGCTCCAGATGAAGAAAGGTAAACTCCAGCAGAACCAGTCCTGGGGGGTGTGTAAGGGTTTCCGTCACTCACACGCCACCACTGTCCTGACCCATTCTCGCCATGGAGACCAAGTTGGCAGCTATGGCCCAGGAAGCCTGGTTCACACAGACATCGCTCTCCCTTCTAAGACAGAACATGACAAATAAGAATATTTCAACCAAGTCAAATTATTTAAGGTTGTAACTTTTGCCTTCAGTTCTCTAACCTTGTCACACTGTCCATGCACTGAACAAGCTTGAGAGCACAGCGGGGTTGTACAAGAGGCTCCTCCCCAACCCTGATGGCAGTGGCACTTTGATGTCGATGAATCACAGCGGCCATGGCCGCCACAGGCCCCAGGACACTGAGAGAAAGTGTATGTTGCGTTGAAGCCCAGGAGGTTGTAATTAGCATCACTGAAGAGATGGAGCAGCATCTAAAACAAGGAATTAAAATAAAGACACACAGTAAACATCTCACATAGTTTGAATATGCATCAGAGTACATTGTGATATGCTAACTAAATACCTTGCCAGATTTTGCCTCAATGGGTTGTGGTAGAGTGTTGCCACTCAGGCTGGCTAGCAGAGGGCTTTGGTAGGAGTCCCCATCATACACAAACAGGTAGTCATAGGTACACTCAGTGTCCATAAAGGTGAAATTTAGGACAATTCGGTGACTATTACTAGGAGCTAGAAGAAAAAAAGAGAAGTAGTGAAGATTTCTGTTATTAAAACCTATCATGAACATCATAACACATTCAAACAGATGACAAGACAAAATTAAAATACAGTTCCTCTTTTACTTGACTGGGTCAATACTGTTATCACTGCGACAAGTTAAGAAAATAAACATTCCACTATGTAGTTTATGATAATCTTAGAAACATTCCAATTGACTCAGCAATTACATAAAACAGGCTTTTACTAAATATGTCCTCACTTCAAAGGTACTGCAAAAAACACACAAATGTATGCATAAAGCTTTTGCTCATACTATTAGTAAATGAAAAAGCCTGAGAGTCTGTGCCTTTTCTCATGTAAACAACAACAGATTTAGATTGTTTTACCTTTGATAAGCCACTCGCAATTCCCATTGACAGAGTAGTTTCCTGGTCCATCGGTGACATAGCCTGGCGGACCCCTCAAAACCTGCCTGTGGCCCTTACAGTCCCCTGCATGGCACACAGGTGACTGGGCCAACAGAGCCAGGAGGATGACGGAAACAGGGAGGGGGAGGGCCATCACTGGCACAGCCTGAAAAATTACAAGAAAGTGATTTATTAGATAAAAAAAAGTCTTTGTGAACAAAATAAACTTGCATTCAGTGTTTCATTCTATAAATACGTGGTGCAGAGATTTAACTAAATATTCTCCTTGTCATGTAGTTTTTTTATTTGACAAAATCTGACACTCCAAGGACTGTGTGTCAGCAGAATGAAGGGGGTTATTAATTTAAAAAATGTCACTTTACTTAATGACGTTTAAACGCTACTTTACGAGGCATAAATAACACAACCGCGGAGAATCTGCAGCTTGATGCGCAGCACAAGTCCCAGCTTGTTCCTCATAAATTACCTTATAGATGAACAGGGCAGAAATACACTGGAGGACACATCAAACGCACAGCAAGAAAACGGACAACACTGGTCTCGAACCCTAAGGCATTCCAGGAGTCCACATCTCCTGCTAACTAGAAAAATAAACTACTACATTCTGTAGGATAGGAGCTAGTCACTGCCTTTCCGGTTAACTTTAACTTGTCACTGTAGCTCAAATGCAAGACACTAGAGTACAGAGCCAAGCTAGGGACAGGCGGCGCAGTCAAAGATTCTGTCAAGCCCAGAAAAACTCATTATTGACGGATATTTAGTTAGCAATTGTTAAAGCTATGTGTAGTGACGTTAGCCCGGTAGCCATCTGCAAATGCACCAATTCTCACAAAAGATGGTGTTAATAAAAGAAAAGCATCAGCATACAACAATATAATGTAGTGTATATTAATGAGACGTCTTACATACAACAAGTGACATGATAAACAGACTACTGTGTCAGCAACAATGTTTCCGCAGGCTATCACAACAGAGCTAACGGAACGGGCTGCTAATACAGGGTAGTTAACCGAATACCGTTAACATCCCGGGGCCATTAGCTGGCTAAGTCTGCAGAATAGCATTATCATACTCACCAGTTCCCGTCTCTTCGGGCCCATGGTAATTTACATCTTCGAGTATCCCCTGAACACTAGCTACCACATGAGCTAATATTTCCTTAGTAAGTGTTCAATAACAGTTAGCTAAATAAGCTAACTACTAGCTAGGAGACGGAGACACAGCAGAGGCTGCCCGTGGCTGCAGCTCTCACCCTCTAATCTACGAGCTAGCCTGTTCGCTAGCTAGCATTAGCAACCTCAGCCAAATCCAGATGCGCAGTCTTCAATGCCCGCAGAATCAGTAAATCAATTCCAGCCCTATGTTTTGGCGTTAATACGTTTCCTAATGACAGCCATTACAGTAGAAGAGAATGCTGCCATGTGTGTAGAAAGTCTTTCAGGTCCATTGGTGCTTTCAGTGGTCTGTGCTACAGGCAGATGCCGTTGTTTTGGTGTTTATGGTAGGCTAACAGTAACCGGTGGTTGGCAACACAAAAGGCAGTGTATATAAAGTGCACTACTGCCACCCAGTGGACTTAAACAATAATCAAACATCTGGATCGAAGTCACATTTGGACTGCACTAACCATTCATGTAACGTAAGTGTTGACCGCAATAAATCATTCAGTTCAACTTTATGGACTAATCCAGTGATTGCAGTTAATAGAAAATCTGTATTTATAAATTGCAGGTACCACACCAAATTTATATTTATTATGGATGGCGATAGCCACCTTCTAAAATATGCAGATTTAGTTGAAAATTACAATTTCAAAAATATAACAAAATCTGTAAGTGGTCCCTTTAGCTTTACTCCATTTGATTCAAAGCTTCTTAGTTAAATTTTGTATACGTTAGTTATACATTTATACCATCATTACCAAAAGTATTGATTGGTGAATGTAATCTGTGTGAAAGAAAATACAACAAGAGATTCATTAGTATGGTTTTGGAGTCTAAGTTGTACCATTATTGCCGAGAGATCAAACAGCAGATCCACCTCACTGACATCTTGTATATTGATCAAAGCACAGTCTAAATTTATGAAATGGTCAAATTTGCCAAAGGTTAAAGAAACCACTTTAAAATCATAGACAGGATTTATCCTGTGGTAGTTTTTTAAGACAAGATTTAAGTTTGAGGTGGATCAATGTTCCTTCTGCAGTGGTGATGAAACCTTAGAACACTTATTTTTCTTTTCCCCTGCATCACACTATTTTTTGGTCAAAAATAAAACATTGGATTTCACAAAAAACAAGATTGTTCCATGTTTTGAACTCTACCATATATTTTTATATGGACAATTTGGCCTGATCAGTTTCACATACCTTTAACATAAGTTTAATATTGGGTAAGTATCATATCCACACTGCAAAAATGGAGAAATAACAAGGCTTCCTTTTAAATTTAAAATGTTTGCCCTCTCCCTAAAATTGCAATGAAAATAAGCCAGAACATTGCTTGACACTATTTTAATTCAAAAAGCCTTCTCTGCTCCTAAACATGAATTTAAAAATGCCTAAACCATTTTGTATTTGAATATAAGCTTGGATCTTGCCTATCCAGTACGTCTATATATGTGTATATATCTATATCCGTCTTCCCACAACTTTTACACTTCATTCTATACTTATTTTCATTTGTAGGACTATCCTTAATGAGTTTTACTTTTCAATTGTTTTTTTTAACTGTGGTTTTTATGTACTGGTAACTAGATTACTGGTTTTGTATCCGATAGACCTATTCAATTTTTCAAATATAAAACTTCTTAACTGAACAACAAAGCATTTTAATAACAATTTTCCATTTGGTTAGAAGCTTTAAAAACAACCTAAACAAACATTTCATTTTAAGGTATTTTAATTTATTATGAAGGGACTGAAGAAAGTGACAAAACCCAATGACAGATATAAAGAATATATGAAAAAATACAACTATTAGAATATAATGTTCATTTTTGGAGTGAATAACTTTCCTCATTTGTAAATATACATCCATTCCTCATATTCAGATTACACTTAAATACAAATCAAAGACATGAAATTGCACCACATTGGACAAAGCAAAGTTTAGTAAAACAAATTGAATAGTGAGTGATCAGCTGTAACAGTGTCAACCAAACAACAAACCAGCACAAACATGTTTGGAAATACTGTATTTGAACCGAATTGTCATAATAATTTAAAAGTTTAAAAGTGACTAAAAATGAAACTGGAACCTGTTGGGATGTTCTGATATTTTTAAGACTTCAATACATTGCTGTCCATCTTTTTTGTCCATCATCTTCTGTCTTCTGTGTATATATGTAGATATAGATGTATATTTAGTCTTTTGCATGATTTGTCTACTGTCTTACTTCTTACCTATTGTCATCTTTTTTTCCCATTATGACTATTTTCTTTTTTTTGTACTTTTGCCCCTTTATTTTTTCTGACTTGTTTCTTTTGATTAAGTAAAAAAACAGTGTACATAATGTGCCCCAAAAATGTATTCCATTTAATCCTACCACAATACACTGCCAACATATGCAGATGTTCAAAATACCCACTGCCAGAAAGGTGAAAAAAGTGGTAGCTCTGTTCTCTAAATACATTCATATTTAATAAATAAGCCACTGAAGTGATGACACTCAATGATACACCAAGTTCAAGGTTAGCGTTTATCCATATTAGTATTAAAACCATGCCATGCAACCTGTAAGGATTAATGGCACTTTTTTTTTTAATGCGATTTGTCTGTGGATATCCACATATCACATTTAAACACTTTGGATTTAATTCTTCCCAACTTATTTGCAAAGTCAGTTTTTGCCATTACTCATTAAAAAACAAAAACAAAAAAAAACATCCAGCATACTGTAAAACTGATGGAGAAAGAGCACGCACTTTACTCTCTATGGTAGTGCAATACCCAACTAACTGAAATTCTGCTATCAAAACATTTTTGACCCTAGTTATTCATGTTCACTTGAAAGGTCATCTTGTTATAATCTCTTCATCAATCCAATCACATGAAGCATTCATTCTCTACGGTTGACTGCAGTTGGCTGTTGTGCATATTTGTACAAGTTTAACAAAATCATGTTACTGTTGTAAAAATAGCCATCACTCTTATGTTAAATCTGCAGCAACCATGCAGCGCACACTGGGCCATTAGGAGGTGTGTACAGCTATTTTTCCTGCTACTACACTCATCGGTGTAGTGTGGAGCCCTGGGCCAAATATGGGAAACATTTCCTCCTCAAATTTGTGTGTAAAACTGACAAGGTGCTTTGCCGTTCCACCATCCCAAAATGACACCTCTCCTTTATCCATATTCAGCTTGACACGGATCCTTTCTGGACGCTGGTTCACTTGCAGCTCCGTGCGTTCAGGTGTTAAGGCGGAGTACACTCCTTTACTGAACCCTATGGCCCACACACCACGGTTTGTGGAGACCGTGAACTTCTTTTTACGTGCCACTGAATGTTTGCACACTCCCACAATCCACTTGGGGTTGTCACCAATAATGATGTCCCATCTGTGTTTCCCTGCAGTGTAACCTTCAGCTCCTAAGACGAAGACACAGGGATCGAAGCGCTCCGGGTTTTCAGGGACAGTCAGACGCTCTGGACTTTCCTTCACATTGGTCAGGTCAGGACTCAGGCTCAGCCATGGAGAGGCTGTGTTTGGGTCGAACACAACTGGATCTACAGAACCACAAGGACAATATGAATGTACAGGCAAGTATTACACCCTTATTCAATTGAAATAAACCTTAGAAACCAAGGCTGGAGGTAACAGTTAAAATCTACCTAAGAGTTTTCCGACATCAGTATTTATTTATTTTTCTTCTCTTTTTTAATTTTTGTTTTACTCTAAAAGTTCAACACATCGATACTTTTTACTCCAAATTCTCAAACAACCTAAACAAAGGACAAGGGCACATCTAAAATACATTGCCTTTTTGTATCCAGGTGAAAATAATCTAACAAGACAAAAATACCACAGACACAAAAGTACTATACAAAACAACATTTAAAAACAAATAGTAATTGTAAAGATTGTGCTGTTTCACCAAAAGGCAATTGGCACATCAAAGTTAAGTAAAATGATTGTAATATTGAGTACAGATTTTTATTCAGTTTGAAGTTTAATAGTCTTTATATCCAATTTACATGACATGAAGTTAAATCAGCTTTTTCCCCCCAGACAGAGCTACTAGACATGTCTTTTGAAGAAACATTTTTTATTTTCAGTGTAGTGTGGCTGATTCAAAGCACTGATAGAATACAAGTCAGTGTACACCTTATGCAGATGTAGAACTGTCATTGTCAGCTGTGTGTTTGGGAAAGATTCGAAGAAAACGTGTGATAAACGGGCCGACGATGCGGTTCTGTTTTTGAGTTAATAGTGTTGTTTGTGTTCTATTTTGAGTTGGAGCTATGAAATTAACATACCTAGTATCACCTGCCACTGGAATTTTCATCTCCTAACTCTCTCTGTAATTTGACAATCACCCTTTAAAAAAAATGTCGGAATTAAATAATCTGATTTCAATTAATCAAGCTTGATCCGTTGGTGCTGGAGGACTGGTTGAAAATTGTTGGTGAAATAAAAAAATAAATTAAAAAAATGTTTTATGTTCCATTTATGCTGAGGCTGCAAACTGAACTTTACATTAAGTAGGACAAATAATTTATTTATTTATATTAATACAATTAATGTGTGGTTTGTCTCATAGTAACATGAAATACTATGTAAACTCATGCTCTAAAAACGTAATTAGGTAATTTGATTGTCATTTCATAAGTGTAACCTAAATTAATTACTCTTAAATTGTGACCATTATCTGTTGCCAATTATGTTCCGTTATGACAAAATGATGACTAAAAAAAACTAAGGGTCCAAAAAACAAACAAAATAGAAAAAGTAAATTAATCATGCAGCCCTAGCCTCTACAGTACTGGAACACAGCTAACCAAGTGTGGTGATATATATGCATATGTGAGACAGTTGAGAGTCTGCGCATCTTCACCCAGGACGTCATTAGCCTGACTATGATATGAATACATGGTCTGGATATGATCCATAGACTGAGTTTAAACGTATGAGTGGGATCAACGGCTGTCTTTCAAACTGTTTTGCATGTAATAGGCCAGCACCATGACCAACCTGGCGTATACAGAACAATGAAAACAAGTCTAAACTAGTGTCTATCTCATTGTTTTAACATTCTAAAGGCTAGGCCAATTAACGTTAAGACACCGATAACAGTAGAGGAAAAATATTCAACCGGGTCCGCTCACATGCTGCTTAACCGACCATAGACTGTTTATAAGTTTGTTCTTCTTCAACCCTGTCGTCATTATGTTAAGCCTGCCCTACAATGTCGCTACACAAACGGAGCGTTGGGATTGGATTGGTTAACTGGAACTGGTCTACGGAAGCTCCACGGAATGTGGCCAGACCAATGATTTAGGCAAAAAATATTTTTTGTCACTAGAGACAGGCTAGTCCTCCATGGCCTTGTTAACACAAAAATGCGCACCTGTGTTTGTGTATCGACTGTGTAATTTACTCACTGAACCGAATATTGTTCTTCATGTTCTTCCAGATGTTGAAGGCTAAAGCACCAACATGTTGGCCCATGTCCAGAAGACAGCCACGAGGAATATGTGGCTCCATTGTCACCCACTGAGCTCTAAAGAAAACATGTGGGTGAGGATGAGATCTAACATGATATCAACACACATTTAACACTACTTTGTAATACTTACTCTCTTTTTAAATTCTGGAAATTCTAGAGAAGAGACACAGAATGAAGATAAAAGAGTGAACACATGTGAAAATACTACGATTATATTATTCCCCAATGTGTGGATAAGTTGTTTCCCATTACCATCAGCAGAGGAAGATCTTCATTACCAATCTCTTTTTTAAGAGTCTCAATAAGCTCCTTGAGAGTTTTTATATCATTTTCTGCGCTGTCTATCATATCTTGTATGCTAGACATTTTCTGGGCTTCCTCAGCCTCCAGAGATTTCAAACGTCGTGCTTCTTCAGTATATAGAAGTGTATGAAGTCGCTCAAATTCTGCCTTTATTTGCTTCTCTGCCTGCCCCGCTTGATACTGCAATAGAAAACAGAGAGGAGAAAATGACAGATTAATAAAACGTCTGTATTTGATTTCCCATTTTGCCGTTTCATTGTAGTGTATGTATTCTCTATGTTAACATTTTGAGCAGTGAACTAGTCTGAACTACAGTGACCTTCATTTCAGAAACTAAATGCAAGGCATGGTAAATGGAAATGAAAAATAAATTAGGAAGAGGTGCATGTTTTGAAATCAGTGAATGTTGTGTGCATTCTGTCTACAATGAAATTCAAGTTTAAGAACATTTCAATAACACTGCTTTTTTCCATGTTCCATGCTGTGCCATTTTTTTTGTTACCTGGGGGTGAGTAGAAGTGTAACCCAGGGTATGTGGTGGTATACAGAGTATCTCTACTTATTTTTCAGTCAGCATTAAGTATACCCACTTCTAAATCCCACTGATGCACATCATTTAGTAGTATTTGAGAGTCCAACTGTCTATTTTCCCCCCAGGATGATGAACACTCATGCGCTCAGGCAGACGGTACAGAGCCATGAGCAGCAGCACCAACAGACTCAGAGACAGTTTTTACCCCAGAGCAATAACTGCCCTGAACACACCTGTACCCCGGCAAAGGTGACTACTTGTATACTATGTATACCGCACTGAACAAGTCTACCTCAATGTTTATATACTGTACATTTGTATTCTACAATGTTTACTTTTTATCTAGTATTTAATTTATTTTTACAATGTACTTATCTAATATTTAAATTTGAAGTGCACCTTAAGGAAGGACCGGAAATACAATTTCGTTGTTCTGTAAACATGTTTATTGTAACAATGACAATAAAGGAAGTCTAAGTCTAAGTGAAGCCATGCCCTGCCCTACATTGCCTCTAATTGGCCTGTCCTCACTGCCGTCACTTATTAGATTAGAAAATATTCATAACTAGTACTGGTGATCTCTGCAACCTGACTAGACAACTCAGGTGCCAGTTGAGGGTCACTGCATGGTCACTAAAAGATTATTGGAAATGTGAATGAGAAAGGCAGAATAAGCATTTTTCAAGCGAGTGACACATATTGAGAGAACCTACGTTCATGGAATACATGATTCATGGTAATGTTTAACGTGGTTTCCAAATGGGTCACTGTTAAACTACTGGGAATATGACTGCATGTGTACAAGAGAGATGTCACCAATAGACAAACTATGTGAGTAGGCTAACATTATGAAAGGCTACACTTCTGTTGACTTCATGTTGAATACATTCACATTCTTGCAGCTGCTAGTGTAACCTAGCCTAGTAAACTAGATAAACCTTTCTAGCGAGTCGCGACCAAAAGTATTTTTTACCTGGTGTGTTATAGACTCGCTATAAGATAAGACAGTACTTTATTGTCATCATACAATTTGTACAACGAAGTTTGTCCTCTGCATTTAACCCATCCTTCTGAAGAGCAGTGGGTGGTGCCCGGGGACCAATCTCCAGACGTGGAGCCAGGCTCATGGTCAGTTACCTGGCTGGAGGATTTTATCCTAACAAACATGTTTTTGGGTTGGGTATGCCTAGCATGAGCCACACCAGGCCGGCTAACCCAGCTTACACCCCCCCACCCCCCGCTTGAGTCTTTGGGGGTGGGACTTGGCCAGATGATGACACAGTCCTGCAACAGTGGAATCAGCACAACAAGGAAGATGGCTATGGCTAGAAAGCAACGGCTGTTTGACTCTGCTTTGGAATCGGTTTTAGACCTTTTTTATTCCAATAAATATTAACAGAAAGAGACACTCTGTTCATTTCTTTTGAAGGACATTTTTGGTGTTTTGCCAACTGGTTAGAGACAAGTTTAATATTCCAGCTCGCTCCACTGGTCGCAAAAAAGGTCAATCTGACTTGTTTATCTCCAGGTTACGCCACCTCCCACTGCTTTCTGTCGCTCTGAGAAAATATCACTGTCACTGTTGCGCTGATTGGTCACAGCGTTGGCCTATACCTGCACAGACAGTTTGAATGACAGGCCTTTTGGTCCCACCCACAGCCCTTAGCAGCTGCTATCCTTTTGCCCATGCGGGTCCACAATATAATTTGCGATTTTATAGTCTGGCTTGCCAAGGCTAAGTGTGACCAGCAAAACCTACAAAATGTTCCTGATGAACTTATGATAATGTTATAATAGGGAGCAAATATTACTGATGGGTTTTTGGGGAATAACTAAATAGAGTAGTCTTGTATGTCACTGGTGTCAGGCAAAATATGAGCATACCCACTTCTCTAGGGACCGCTACACCACTGATGTGTGTAATGCAAACATCCTGAAAAACTAATAGACATCAATTGTTCAAAAATGTCACTACGACCAACCACAACAAAAATTTTTTTTAGATATTTTTAGTCATTTTTTTCTGACAATGCAAGACACACATGGTATTGAAACTCTACCTTGATGAACTCCATTGTGTTGCTGAGTTTATGGCTCGTTTTTCTGAAAGACTCCAGTTTCTTTTCAAAAATCTCAACTTTGTAGTTCAGCTCATTCTGCAGAGTGAAAAGGAAACAGAAATCAAACAGTATTTTAAGATATTACTAAGAAACTTCACCCCAAAATCAATCTTCTTTCTACACGTATCAACATTACTTCCTTCTTTCTCATTATTAATCATGTGAATGAGCTTTTGACATGCACTCCATTTCCCATTTTCTAGGAGAGAGTGGACATGTCTGGACAACGAGGAACAAAGACAACATATTGAAAAAAAAAGATTTTTATTTATTTATTTTAAATAACATTTTCATTTTCAGCCTAGATTAAACGTGACATTAATACCACAGCAGGGGTGGTGTTAATGTTTGTTGTTTCATGTCAATGGGACCTTTCATTGGAGTGCATATATTAGGCAGTAAGTGAACAGGACTTCAGGGATCTGCTTTTACATCTTAGTCCAGGTAGAGTCTAGGCCTTGGGTCAGAGCAGTTTTTGTGGGAAAATAGTAATTTAAAGAATATTAGATAGATGGTAACAATATGATCCTATAGATGTTCAAGTGGTAACCACTTGGTTGTTCTTCAGATATATTTGGTAGGTACTAATCACTTGACATTAGGAATGAACAACAAGATCTGGAAATGTCTAAATGGTCACTTGATGCCTTATATTATACATCACTGCCCAGTGACAGGTCCCAGTGTAATGTTGTCTGCATTTGTATATACTCCACCCCCCAAAGGTGGGGGTCTCTGTCTGTCAGTAACCTTACAGAAATACTATTGAACCACTTTCCATGAAATTTTCAGGAAAAGCGTGAGGTGGTCGAGAATAGATCCATTAAATGTTAGTCAATCAAAAACATGCTCTTGTAATAATGATAAGAGAGAGAGAAAATAAAGTAAATCATTTGTGAGGTGCAGGGTTTGTTGTAGTTAAAAAAAAAAGTATCTTATGTGTAACATGTTTTACAACTGGTTGTAGGATGCAGTGTTCCCGCTACGTTAGTCAGGGAGGAGCAGTGGAAGAAAGTGATGGAGAGGAGAGTGATGGAAGAAGAGAAAGGGGATAAGACTGTCAGGCTGGGACCCTAAATGGGTGGAAAAAAACAGCAGGTTTCATTCACCATACAGACAATGGTGAGTTTTTAACTTTTTTCCATTGTTACTTTGCATAATATAGCTTCATGCCAATATTTATTTTAAATAAAATTAATTCAATGTCACTCTGTCCCTATAGGAATGTTCTGTATGTTGCTCAGTATCAATGAGCCAAGGCTGACAGAATTTGACCAAAGAGCCTTAGAGCTTTTCTACAAAAAACCTAGAAAGATCTGATGCTCTCAGGCTGGGTGCAAACTTTGCCACCGAGCTATTTATTTACATTTTTATTATGGTTAAAATTTTGTTAGATTTATTTTTTTGGCTTGTTTTCATTATACCATTTGGTTGTTAAAAGTCTCATAAATCAGTTCTAGAAATAAAATCTGCAATGAAGTGTAATTTAGCTACGCCCCCATGACTCCCCAGCACGTCTGCTGCCGCTGCAGAAAAAAATTCTAGCATGGGATGACAATGCGTAACACTGTGCATTGTATTGTTTTATATATACATATATAAATAAAAAGACACAAAAGTGTAGTGTCAATATTTCAGTCAAGCTATTTTAACCTAGTCTTTAGAGCTCTATGGAGAGTAAACCAGCTCTTACAGGAGAGTTAAAAGTCAGTTTAAAGTTCTGCATGGATGCAGTGTTAAATTCAACTCTACAGAGTGGTGATTAGTGCCAGTCTGCTGCATTGCATTGTGGGTACAGGACATTTTACTCATTGCGTTCCATTTTATGTGCAAGGGTTAAAGAGGGGGTTTGTGTTGATGCTTATTTAGATTATTATACTTGTTTTTCAATGTTTATTGGCCTTTATATGTTTTTCCTTTTTGTTGTTTTTATTCTTTTTTATTAATATGACATGGTTAGTCAAACATGTAGAAAACCAATGTCCTATATGACTGTTGCTATGAAGCTATGAGTAATTTCAGTACAGGTTGGCATTTCTTTAAAAAAAAAAAGAAAAAAAAGAAAAGAAAACATCTTTCTCGGGTGACAGACACTCAGAGTGAAATGTTAGCCTCCACGACCCCCACCTTGGAAACTGAAATAGGGCGTAAACTGATAAAGAAAATGACACTGCAGAGAAATAAATATTAAAATAGTTAATTTTCAAACTACAGTTGGATTATAAAAATCTTTATTCAGTGTAATCATATTACTCTTGACAGTGTGAAAACATCAGTGTCAAATATTTTAATATATTGTTAATTTTGACATTGAATTGAATTGAATTAACTCTGAAGAACTGACACTGACCATGGAGTTAATTTTGAATGGGACCAAATGTTATCTGAAACAGTTAAACTCAACTCTATGAGAGTTAAATTGATTTTTTTTTTTACTGTGTATGTGACAAAACTAATTTTATTTCATGAAATAATCCTACATTGCCTGTCAGTGGTCAAAATGTCACAGCTGATCAGTGTGTGTTAACTATTAATCATATAAATATATTGATTAACCAATTATGATGAGCTTCCTCTAATTAGCAGTTAAATGGCAAATTAAGACACATGAAAGGAGGGAGTGGTCATTTCCATATAGACCGTGTGTGTGTGTGTGTGTGTGTGTGTGTGTGTGTTCACAGGTCAGTTGGGGACATTACCCTACACAGTGGAGCTCCGTCCTTGAGGCTGAGCAGTCTGTGTGTGCCGTGCAGAGTGACACAGTCCACGCACACGGGCTCCTCGTCCTTCTCGCAGTACAGCTCCAGAGGCTTGAAATGGATGTGACACACGTGCCCACGAGGTTTGGTGCCCCAGCTCTTTAGTTTAAGGAAGGACTCGCACGCGGAACTGAGCGAACGGTTGGCAGTGATCTGATCCTCCTCGTACTCCGTCCGACACACCGGACATTTCCTGACTCTCGTCGTCTGCCAGCTTCTCTCCACGCACTCCCGACAGAAGGAGTGGGTACAGGGTAGCAGTACGGGGTCCCTGAAGACGTCCTGACAGACCGGGCATGTCAGGTCCTGCTGAAGCGGAAGGGCTTCCTGTGGCAGATCTTCATCCATGTTGTCAGCCATGACTTCACACAGGCCCCTTTTTCACTTCACTTTCAATTCTTCAACTAATATCACACTGCTTATACACATAAAGGAGTACGGACTCACCGATATGTGACGCTTTACCATCGAATGAAGTCTTTTAAAGGGTTATACGAGTTAGAAACACGGGAAGAAAAAAAACCATGTCAGAGAACAAACTTCGTTTCAGTTGAGGCCAACTCCTTTTCCGTCTCAAAGCAAACGTCAATTTACTGATAAGAGGTAACCCCTCCCCCCAGTAAATATGGAGGTTAATGCAAACACTGCCCCCTAGTGGATATGGAGGTTAATGCAAACACTGCCCTCTAGTGGATATGGAGGTTAATGCAAACACTGCCCTCTAGTGGATATGGAGGTTAATGCAAACACTGCCCTCTAGTGGATATGGAGGTTAATGCAAACACTGCCCCCTAGTGGATATGGAGGTTAATGCACACACTGGCTTCTAGTGGTGGATATAGAGGTTAATGCAATACTGCAACACTCTCCTCCAGGGGATATGGAGTTTTCAATAATATCCTCATATTCACACACTTGTGTCAAACAGAAACACAATTGTAAGACATGTCATTGATTTGACTTGAATCTTTATTTTGAACGTGCTTCACACAAGTGATCTAAAACATAACAGAAATAAGCAAAGAAATTCCTAATTTAGTTGTAAAATATTCTTATAGATGTTCTGATGTAATTGCATTTAGTCAAATATTAGTTCAGCTTTTGTTTTGTTTGTTTGTTGTTGTTGTTGTTGTTGTTGTTGTTTTTACAAATGTAGCCAATTTTCACACCAATACACTTTAAAAAAAACCATCTATGCTAAATAGGTTTTCCATTTCAACAATAAAGTACTTTTGAAAAGATATAATTTGGTACTTTTTTAGTACAAGGTGGCTGTGGCTCAGTTAATAGAGCAGGGTTGGCCGTTCGCATTCCCGCCTCTGGCTGTTCACATGCCATCAACTTTGAACCCAGTTTAAAAAAAAAACGTATCAACTACATGTTCACGTAAGGAGGCAAGTAGCAAAAAGCTACAACTGGGTTAGCCAGGCTATGACAGAACTCCAATTAATTAATCAATAATTGAAACTACTCAAACACGATATCACAACTGTACAGTTAAAAGTAATTTCAAATACACACAATAACACACCAGCTCTGGAGGCTACCAGAGAGGTTCATTTTGTCTGGTCTTGAGCGTCAGAGCTCACTCGTTATTTGTATCAATTTCTTATTCTACATACCGTAGCATTGTTCAGCAGTGCTCCCAAAAGTAGGAGACGTCTTCGCCTAATGGCTTTCCTCCGATTCAATGCAGACATATACAAATAGCTGAACAGCCATGACAACCACATCAGCTGGATTGTTTTCTTACTTCTGGTTATAATTGTCACGTTCAGTTATGTCATAACTGGTGGCGTGAACTGATGACGTATGCGAGTGTTGGAGCGTTGTCCCATTTCGTAGCCCTTTCAAGCCCTACGCCGTACCCCTCCATTTGAAGGGGTAGGGGTAAGGGGTAAGGGGTATAAAATAGAAATGGGATGGGCCCTTTAACCCCCCCTAATTTTCATACTTTACATAAACTTCCTTCACAGCCCTTCATTGTTAGTTGTCATTTCCACAATATCATAACAATTTATTTACACACAGCCATTTAACAATGTATATTTTCTTTTACAATCCTCCACTCCATAATTGCACATATCATAAATATATTCCATAGTCGACTACTTCCCTTCAGTGTACTTTGTGATTTTTATTTTTTTATTTTGTCTTGGAACATTACATTTTTAAAAAATTTAAATGGCTCAAATATTGCAAGATGTGACAAAACTCAACCCATTTTTTTTTCTTTTTTCATCTCAAATGTCCCCTAATGGGCTCCGTAGCTCCATGTTCTTTTAAGACATAGTGTTAATATATGGTGCAAATATATCCTACAGATGGAGCCAGTGTGCCATTGATCCAAATGCATTTTAATTGTCAGGGCAACGTGTTACATTGTTTGAATACATCTTCTAAGAATGTGCAAGTCAACCACATCCTGACATCAAGGTGACATGCATCTGCACATAGGTTGACATATAGTTTAATTCTTGTTAAAATGTGGAGGGTGCAGGTATCAGTGCACTACAGGTCTGAACTTAATTTTGTCACGAAAAAAGACACATTTTGTTCTACCCCCTAAACAAGTCATCATAAAAAGACTTTAGTTAGTGTGACAGAAGCATGACAGGTCTTTAAATGTAATCTAATTGGCTTTTCCTTTTACTTCGTGCACAGACTCCTTTAAACCATACAAATTGATCTGTTATTGGAAAATGTTTCCAAAGTCACTGAAGGAACATGAAAGGCTCTGCTACAAACTTTATCCCAGCTTCAAATCTTCCTTTTAGAGCCTGCAAAAGTCATTTTATGCAATTCAACAATTATGTTTATTTCAAGTAGTCCTTTTGACAAATGTCATTGAGGTGTTGAGCTTTTCTAAAAGTGAAAATTACCTAAAGTTCAATACTGCGTCAGAGGAAGTATCAGTTCTTTTTTAATGTTTTAGATCTCCATCTGAGGCCCAGCATTAGACATGTATGAGTTCCTAACGTCTTGCTTCACTAGCTGTCAGTCAAAACAGACACAGACCACATATTTGGGTGTGATACAATCTACACACATGATTTAGGTGAAAATAAACTAAAGAGATCATTGATTTTTTTTTTTAGGTCAGGTCCTTAATATGTTTATTTCTGCTGTAGTCAGTCATTTTACCATGGGGGTCTATGGGTATTGACTTATTTTTTCAAGTTAATGCAGATACATTCTTCCTGCTTCACCTTTCAGCCCTGGAGGTTAACACTTAGATAATACACAGGCATATTATGTATGTAGATTTGATGACTGCAGTAATAGACTCAGACCAACAGTCATAGGCGTGAACAGATAGACCCGAGGTGGTGCTAGGTGGTCCTTTGTCCTTTGGAATATAGTTTTATTTATTTATTTATTTATTTATCATATTCGTCTGAACCTGATTGGAGTACTGACTCATTCAATACTATTTTTTTTACTTATCATTTCCTGTACATCAGTGAAACTAGACAGAGAGGAAGGCCATGGTGATACAAAGTGACACTAAAATAATAAAATGACAGTGAAATAAGTCAGTGCAGCAGGTTAATTTTTTTAACAAGTCAGACATGTTTGAAAATGTTCAGTCAGTTATATTTAAGAACTTGTGTTTAATTATATTATACAGTCATTTATACACTAATAAATGATGGTACATGCTTTTGATTCTGTGAGCATTGCACTTTGTAAATCTATCTGTTAATTTGAACATTTTCTTTCGTGTAGGTTTTGTACGCGGGTAACATAAATGAACACATAAACAAGAAACATTTAATCTACAAATGACCCAATTTCCTGAGAAAATATCCTCATATAGGACATGACAGAAGATGCTGCTTTAGAGTATAGTCCACTTTACTACAGTCTGTTATTAGAGTATAGTCCACTTTACTACAGTCTGTTATTAGAGTATAGTCCACTTTACTACAGTCTGTTATTAGTAAGGACTGCAGTGAAGGGTAAACAGACATTTATCTAATTTGAAAAGATACCATTTACACACCTCTTTCCAGAGTTTATCCAAACATTTGAGAATGACTGTATATAGATAATATAGGATAAAGACTTTATCAGACTTTATAAAGATAATATAGGATATACACTTCATCAGACTTTTTAACCATTGAAAACAGGTTGAAAACTAACGTTTATAGAATGTTACAAATAAAAATCAAATTGCACTCAACGTGCGTGTAATGCTTTTTCTTTTAATCTCACACTATAATAACATGTGTGCAAAATAGTGCCCCCCCCCCCCCCCCCCCCCGCCTCCAGAGCACTTGCCTCCCAAAATGTCTGTGCACACCACTGCCAACAGTGTTCTGCAGAGATTATAGCTTTTGCATTGATTAACACTTAAAATCAGGATGTCATTAGTGATGTGATTGTACAAAAGCAACACACCAAAACATCTCTCTATTATGTTACAGGCATCAACAATCTAGGATTTTGTGAACTAGAAAGACAAAGAGACGCATCACTGCTTTCACATCCTGTTGTATCAGGGACTATAGTGGTTCTCTAACTGTTTTTTTTTCAAACAGAGCATGAAACACTTTTAGGTCATTCACAATGTTGTTAGTTTGATTCAGTGACGAGACAAGAAAGCACATTATTAAATGTTCATCTGTTCATCTTCGTTGCCAGTGGATAACAGAATACATGTGATTGTGGAGCTACTTTACTACAAATGAGTAATACACGTGTTCTTAGAGCTACTGAACCAGGTCTGTGTGCTGACTTTACAATCCAACGTAAAACTGGTAAACAAATTAAATTTTAGTTGTAGCATAAATGTATGAATTAAAAACACGTGTCTGTGATTAAAATCTTAAAACTTAAACTATATTAATCATATCCATACTGCTTTTTATTGTACTATCATACTATGTTGTTCCTCTTGATGCTTTTGTTAAAACATTCTTTATATAAAATGCATCATATACAGGGCCGTTGACAGCTTTGGCTGGGCCCTGGACAAAATAATCTGAGTGCCCCCCCCCCCCCCCCCCCATACACACATGCACACCACACAGTAAATTTTGCAGTGTTAAATCAACACTTAGAGAGTTTATTTAACTTCTTCTAGAGTGTATTTGGTCCCATTGTCTCCAAATTAACACTGCAAAATCTACAGTGCACCATACAGCAACCACCCCCTCTTTTCATAGTATCTATTCACTCCAACCCTTAAATAACATGTATTTCAAACCCATTACAACAGTCAACAGTTTTATTTCAAAATTTCATCATAAAAAAGCAACAAAAAACCTCAACATCCAAGCCAAATGTCTCGCCCTGGATTTGAACCCCTGGCAAAATAAAGGAACTAACACTATTGGTCCAACACCTAAACCACTTACTATCTGATACAGCTAACAGGTAAGTTTTACATAACAGCTCTGGTTGTGTTTACTAAGGTACAGGCTGCTAAAATTGTTTTAAGTACAAAATGTGGGAGGGTAAATGTTTTATTTTCTTAAGTGTTGTCTTGAAACAACAACACATTTCACATCTGGACTAAACAAGGCTTTAGTTTTGGCCAAACTGACAAACGGCTCTGACAAAAGCTGAGTCTGAGAACTTCTATTTGATCAGTGAAGGAGACTATGTTCTACTCTTCTGGTCTGTTTGCTTTGGTGACTGATTGGCTGAAAGCATTTGAACTAGAAGTCTGCATGGGACACAATTTCCACTCCCGCTTCCACCTGCTCCTGCATTGTGCACACCTGTCATATTTTATCCCGCAGGTCCCACAAGATTCAGTATTGAGTTGAAATGTGGCGTATGGAAGACCCTCTGATCAAGGCTCAGCCCGTGGATGGTGTGAGGCCGGTAACAGACCCTGTCACGCCAGAGTCTGGTGTTCTTGGAGTCGGGTTGTTTAGGAATACAGCAGTGGACGGTAAACTAAGGCTAAATACCAGCAGGAGACCGATAGTCAAGAAGTGGTGGTGGTGGTGGTGGGGGGGGCAAAATAAAGGCAAAAGAACCACGAATCATTTATTGAATGCAAATATAGCACATTTTGTCCCCCAATACAAGATATTTTGTAATGAAACAGACTGATTAATGGCATCTTCATGAGGGACCAGTTCAGCACCCCCCCCCCCCCCCCCCCCACCCCCCCCCCCACCCCCCATGCCTGGGCCCAAGACAAAATACTCATTTGTCTCCGACCTGTCGACGGCCCAGATCATATCACTAAAGTAACTTTCCCTTGTTTTTGCTATTTCATAACAAATTAAACTCTTCAGAGAAGTTATGTTTCTATTAATGAGGATAATGTGCTAAATTTATTCACACCGTTGCCACAAAATGACTTACATAGAAAAGAATAATACACGTGTCAGCTTTTCTTCTATGTTAAATATAGCTTAAAACATTAAACAGCCTATTCTGCAGGAAATCCACAAGTATATGTGACATTCTTTCTTTTTCAACTTGTACAAAGATCCTCTTTCTTGAGAAATGTGTTTTTGTCAGGGTGTTACGCATGCAGGCATAATATAATATGTATGCAAAGTCCTATAGAGAAACATACAGAGGTAAATAGTACACTACATTATCATATAATCGTATATAAAATTGTAGTAGTAACCTTGTAGTATAGTTTTGACTAAAAACATTTGAGCCTGATTTAATGAACCATGACTAAAGTACATACATGTATAGATGATGCAAAATTCAATGTATCATTTGATGATTCATTCTCACATTATCGTTGGTAGTAATTTGACACAGTGACCTACAATGTGGTAACTCTAACCACTTTGAGTCAAAACCAGAAGCTACAAGAAGTTAAAATGCCTCTAACTACAGGTGGAAAAAAAACACTTCTGCAGGTGTTTATACATGCATTTAATATTTTCTGTCCGCTTTAACACATTTATATATATATATACATACATATATATATATATATATATATATATATATATATATAAAAACAATAATTGCTTGTGACAATGACCTGGCACTGTCACTGTTGAATCAGAACGGTTATATTAAGTGGATGTTAAAAAACAAAATCAAACTAGCATATGATTTTTCTTTCAGTTCCTCAGTGTACATAACATCTCCATAGTTTCCTACTTCCATTTGAAAAACATATACTTTGGGATACACTCACATGCCTGTTACAAAAGCATATATACTTTCAGTGTGTCTAAATAACATCATAAAAGAAAACATTTATACTCAGCATATGACTAGGATGGTAAGAAAGGCTCAGGCTAAATTCAAAAGCAGCTCTTCCCTTTTTAAGTTAAGTCTAACAAAACACAGAAAGTCACGACTTATATTCAGTTAGAGCACGTGGAAAGTGGAACATATTGCTATGACGATCTAAATCAAAACAGTTCCATTTCCCTTTTGAAACTGTTATAAAATTAAACCATGTCCCCAAATTATATAATGTGCTTATGTTTGTACATACTAAAGTAGAAATTCAGAACATCTGCTCCAGTGTTTGTAACTGAAAATCTCATTGTTTTAACTTTCATGGCCAAATGCTTGCACTTCCATCAGCCTGTACACGACAACAACAGCACGTATGCAGCTAAATAGAGGGGAAAGGTGTGAAAACAACAGGAACAGGTTTTGAAGTTTTTGCATCAGGCAAGGGGAAACAGACAAATGTAAAGCCACTGACTGCACAGGTGCAAACCTTTGCAAGTTTGAGCACCACGAACCGAAAAGTGCTTTGGGGATATTTGAGGTTTTGGAGATGATATCTGTAGTGTGGTTAGTGATGATTTTTGAAAAAGATTTTTACAGTGATACGATCGTAGAAATGTTATTAAGAGGAACAATGAATGTAAGAAGGTAATTAATGAGAAATTAAGAGACAGTGAAGTAACACGTACAGCTCATTCATCTGATGGATATGAACTATTGTTTCTGTTGTTATTGAAAACCACAACTATAGACAACTGTAGTTTTGTTTCTGTACACTGATGGATAGAAAATTTCAGTTCAATCACTTCACTGAGCCCTACTGTGTCGATTTATTATGAAAACCCTGAACTGCACATTGAAAAAATAAATAAAATTGTGTTTAAAAAAGTTGTGTGGGGGGGGTTCTTCCACATAACTTCCTCTCTCCTAATAACAAGGTAATTATTTCACTATTGTGAGATAATTATCTTGTTATTTCAAAATAATTATCTTATTATTTCGTGATAATATTATGTTGTCTCAGATAAGCTGACTAGGATGACATGTTTCGGTGCACATTACCTGTTGGCGTTTAAAAGAAATACACAAAGCTGGGTGGAGAACTGTTTAAAATATAGTAGAATGATAAAATTAAAAAGTCATCTACATGACTGAATAAGAAATATGAAATGTTATAAAATGGAATAAATAAGAAGAAATGCTAAAAAAAAATGCATTAAATAAGTAAGACATTAATAAGTAAGACCAATGAAATACTGTATGTAACACAAGTTAAAGAAAAACCTGAAGAATCATTATATACATAACGATTGTGTGTGTATATAAACTATGTATATATATATATATAAACTACCTGAAATATACATTGAAAAAAAAAAAGTGTAATAAAAGATTTTTTTTTTTTGGGGGGGGGGTTCCCAAAAACATCATGTCATAATTACAAGATAATTATCTCATTATTTGGAGATGACATTATGCTGTTGCAGATAAGATGACTGAACTGCTTGGACACACAATAATGGCAGATGGAAGAGACAGCCATATTGGTCTCTACTCTGTGTTGCCCCACCCCACCCCCTCCACCCCACCCCCACAGCCCACACACCCTAATCCCCAAAATGTGTGCAAAAATTGTAAAGTTGTTTACACTCCGAACACATCTTGCGGCTACGCCTGTCTGAGGGTTGCTTTGCCATCGATCGGCACATCACTGCCTCACCTGCTGGGTCCTGCATGAGTGGGGAGTAGCTGCTGGTGGTTTCCTTATGCATGCGAGGGCACGGACAGCAGTGCACCTGTGGCCAGGCATTAGGCTTTGGTTCACTCTCCAGCCGGCGTCAGATCAAACTGAATGCGTGAGACCCAATCCCTGGACCAGGAAGGATCAGGGGGTGAAGGTGGCTCATGGCTCCAGTGACACCTTCCGCCCGGACTTCGTCACTTCCCAGGCCGTGGACTTGATGCTTGTAGCACCCTCTGTCTCCCACCTAGGTGAAGGACGGGGTGTCTCTGCTCCTGGTGTGACTGTTGACCAGAGGGACTGTCCTCGGTGCACCCCAACTGCATCACTGTCAGGTTTAGATCTGTAAGAAAGAAACACAAACATAAATGACACAGGAGAGAGTATGTCTTTCTTGCAAAGCAGAGCAAAATCCAGTTCCATTTGTTCTAACTTACTCTGAATTCATCTCTGCTTGCAAACCTCTTTTTATTTGGAAAGGGTGGCCCTAATTTAAATGGTTCCAATTAGTCTAAGGTTTCACAGGTTTTTCCTAGTGAGAGGTTTACATTCTTGATTGTTGGATCATCTTCATCTTCGGCTCCTGTCTCTTCATCACTTGCAAAGTCACCTTTGGCTCCGACAGCGTCCTGTGACATAATTAACTGCAGACATTCCCAATAGCACAGAACAACACTTTACCACCACCATCCAAACACATGCACTGATAGGTTAATTGGTTAATCTAAATTGGCCATAGGTGTGAATGTGAGAGTGATTGTCTATATATGTTCAGCCCTGAGATGAACTGGCGTCTCATACAGGGTGTACCCCGCCCTCGCCCATTGTAGCTGGATTAGGCCCCCAGTGACCCCCGTGACCCCTGTGACCCAAGTGTGGACAAAGCAGGTTCAGATAATGAAGGAATGAACACTTTACCCAATAAACATTAGAACAATAATATAATTACATATTACTTTAACAATCATCAGAGTGGGGACAGACCCACGTACAACAGTGACGGTAACCCACCCTGACCCGTCTGGAAACATGGACCAAAAAGTCTAAGGCACCTGCGAGTCAGAGGGTCTACCATAAACCCCACAGCACAATGAAAGTGAGGGCAAACGCACGACCCCCCAGCAAAATATTATCACGAAATAACAAGATAATTATCTCAAAATCATGAGATAATTATAGGATTATTACCAGATAATGTTTTTTCGGGGAAAAAAATTACCCTTTTTTTTAAAAAAATGTGCAGTTCAGGGCTTCTATAATTTATGTACACACACACACACACACACACACACACACACTCACACACACACAAAGAAAGAAATCATTACGTATATACAGATTTTTAAGGTTTTTCTTTCATCTGTGTTATATATTTCATTGGTCTTACTTATATTTAATGCATTTCTTTCTAATTTATTCAATTTCATAACATTTCATATTTATTATTCAGTCATGTGGATGATGCCTTAATTGAATCATCCTACTATATTTTAAACAACAGTTCTACATGTTAATCTCCACTCAGCTTTATGTATTTCTTTTAAATGCCAACAGGTAATGTGTACCGAAACATGCCATCCTAGTCAAATGAAATTCATTAGAAATGAAAGTTTTTGTATATGTGGGTTTAAATTGTGTTTTTCATGAGTGTCTGTGGAAATGTTCCCCACCTACTCATGTACTATGGTTCTGAATGTGTCTCTGATAAGTTCATATTTTAACTTTGGTGAAAACAAGAAAATTCTCTCAAATGAATGGAAAATATAGGGACATTTTTTGTATAATTTTCAAGAAAATTAATGAAGTGGGACCATTTATTTATAGTTTTTCATATATAGTCATCTGATAATATGTTGTTCATTTGTTGAAGTATATTGTATATAAAGGAAAATAAAATGAAAATTTACCATAAATATAAAAAAATATTTTGGCAATTTAAAACTAGCAATAATATTTCAAAATAAAGTCAAAATGAACAGAATTATGTTCATGTTTATCAATATAAAATCCATACATGGGTGAGGGTTAGGGTTTTTTTTGTGTGTGTGTGTTTCTGCTTCCTCTCCTGACACTGGTCTTGGTGACAGCAGGCAAGTGTTTCATTTGCCTCTGCTCAGTGAAGGATACTGTCTCACATCTGAGTAAGTTACACAATCTGCAATTACATCTTGTCATTTATGTGCTGTTTCTATTATTCTTAATTTGGAGGGTTTGGATATTATGCATGTATTGTCCTTAACCATAATGGTCACTACAGTGAGCAGTTATTCTACAGTTGTTCACTTGTATATTCATGGATTTTCTTGTTTTAGTTCTATATCAGTCAGTTCATGTCATTACTGTAACTGGTCTGTTCTTAATACCTGATCTGCACTAACATGTTTATGTATAAATCAATTGATAGTACTTATTAGACTGTAATTAACAGACTTTTTAAACAAAAACCGCCTTAAAAATATTTAATTTCATAGTGTTCTGACATTGCATTTGAAATGCACATTTCTTTGCTTCAAAGCACATGTTTTTCCAGCTGAGTGGACATTTTTGTAACTCTACTGTATAAAAAAATTGGTTGATTAAAAAGATTTCAATTATATTGATTTTTTTGAATGCATAAAAACAGTTAGGAAAAAAATCTCGACTAAGGTTCTCATAATTGATATATCAAAGAGTGAAATATTTTTATTTTAGAATTATCAATATACATTTTGTATGGAGCTCTTGCTTTAACTAATCACTGATAAATGCAAATAACATGTGATACAGCACAATCTGTTTAATTTAACTTCATTCAATCCTTTTTGGGTGTTTTTGATCAACTGAGTTCAAAGCAGCAACCACAATGTAGACTGTGATGTGGTTGGCAAGTTGGTACTGGGTCCCATTTTTGCCATTTACTAGAAGCATGCAGTATTTGTAGAATGATTAACAAACTGGAAATGGCAGCAGGAACCCACTTTTATTTTTTTACACTCTGAATGTGGCTCAGTGTGGCTAAAATAGTTACACTATATACACTACTACAAATGGTGCCTCATGGTGGTGCAAACGGTGCAAAAACACAGCTTCCGTTTGTTCTTGTGCAGTTGATCTCTCTTCCTCAAATGCTAAATGAGTATATAATGGTCCAGGCAAATGACACTTAAACATGGAAATAAGATTTTAGTGAAGGAGGCAAAAAGCATGTCAGATGTCATACCATAACCCATTAGATTTTTAGCAATGAAGGTCAAAGGTTAAGGTCACACTAAAGGTCAACATATATTATATTATAAATAACTTATAAATAATGACAGAAAATCTTGATGTAATTGTAGATAAAATACTGAAATATCTTCAACAAATGTTCATTTCTTGTGTTGTAGACCCTGTTCAATGATGACCAACAAGATAGAGATATCTGGGGATTTCCTCGAGGGATTCTATGACATCTATGATAATGTGAGCGATCCGGAAAACTGTTGTGAAGGAGGGGATGTGTGTGACTTGGATGATGGCATACAGTTCGGGGCTTTGTTCATCCCAGTTCTGTATTCTATCGCATTTGTTGTTGGAGTTTTGGGAAACGGAATTCTCCTGGGAGTTTTGGCTCGTAGCAGGAAGTCCTGGAGTGTGACAGACACCTTCATCCTACACCTGTGCATCGCAGACGTCCTGCTGCTGGTGACGCTGCCCTTCTGGGCTGCAGAGTATGCACATGCTGATGGATGGATCTTTGGGACACCCCTGTGCAAGATCAATGGGGTTGTTTTTACCGTAAGTCATATGCAATCAGTCAGTATGTGGAGAGTGAGTTAAATTTTGTTATCTTGTCTCTGTACACCACCATGATGGATTTGAAATGAAGGCTTTAACCCATATGACCCTAGTGTGACATTTGTGTCTGCTTTCTTTCCTCCCTCAGATCAATTTTTACTGTGGTATCTTTCTCCTGGCCTGCATCAGTCTGGACCGTTACTTGTCAATCGTGCATGCTACCCAGATGTACTCCCGTAGGAACCCCTTGGTGGTTCACGTCAGCTGCCTGGGGGTGTGGCTCTTATCCCTGTTCCTGTCCATCCCTGACTGGATCTTTCTGAGCGCCGCCATTGACGAACGCCGCAACAGAACCCAGTGTATCCGTGATTACTCCATTTATGGCACTAAAGCGGTCGACAACTGGCGGTTTGCATCACGCCTGCTCTACCACATCATAGGCTTCCTCCTGCCTTCAGCCATCCTCATCTTCTGTTACTCCTGCATCCTGAGGAGGCTGCGGTGCGGTTCCCAAGGCCTCCAGAAGCAGAAGGCCTTCAGGGTCATAGTGTCTGTGGTGGTGGTCTTCTTTCTTTGCTGGCTACCTTACAACATCACGCTCATGGTAGATACTCTTAGATACAACAACGGCACTGACGGATGTGGAGTCAGAACATCTCTGGAGAAAGCCACCATAATCACCTCATCTGTGGGTTACATGCACTGCAGCCTCAATCCCATCTTGTACGCATTTGTAGGGGTTAAGTTTAGGCGTCAGCTTGTGGACATCCTGAGGGCTTTCGGGTGTAAGATGAAGATAAGTGTCCGCTCTGCTACAAACAGTAGAAGAAGCTCCTTTTGGTCTGAGTCGGCAGACACTTCTAACTCAGTGGCTGTCTGAGAGAAGCAAAGAGATGTAGAAACTGAACAAGCTCAAAGGAAATGATCTCACTTATAAGATATGATCACGCCTTGTGCTTTGGTATTCTTCTACTCAGTGTGTAAACCATACTGTGGCCATGGGGGGGTCCCTATAAACACACACACATGCACATTATACGTGTCATACACAATATAACAAATGTATAGATATCAGCTCTGAAAGTAAATGACTATGAGCTATTTTTGTTGGTATCATATTTTTCCAAACAAATGGACCTTTAGTTGGACCAGACATTAAAACGAACAACAAAGACAATTAAACAAGGCCAGGACAAGACGTTTTTCTGCAACTGAATTTTTTTTTAGTACATTTTACTCTGTCTTTAGTTCATTTTAGTGTAATTTTAAGAATATTTTAGTATATTCTTAATGCATTTTACTCAATTTTAGTCAATTTTGCTCCATCCCTAATGCATTTTACTCTTGCATTTTAGTGTATTTTTCTGCACATTTTTGTATTTTTTAAATGCATTTTATCTCCAGAAGATTTTGAAACAAACAGGCATCTTTGCTTCCTTTATTTTATTTTTGTTCACAATATTTTGTATATATCCGACTGCAGCCCTGGGCCTCGAGGCACACTATCCTGCATGTTTTAGATGTTTCCCTCTTTGAACACACCTGACGGTCATTATCATTCTTCTGCAGAGCTGGATAAAAGGTTGATCTCTTGAATCAGGTGTCGCTGGAGAATGAAACATCTAAAACATGTAGGATAGTGTGCCTCGAGGACCAGGGTTGGGAAACATTGGCCTAATGTAGGCCGAAAGACAAATGTAACTGGTAACATCGCCACACTTCAGTGGTCAGAGTAGGTGTCCACACCATCGTGATAAAATTAGGCTACAGTGAATTTGGAGAAATCATATGAATCATACATTTGTTTGTTTGATCTAGTTAAATGTCCAGGCAGATGCTTTTGTTCAGTTAGTGCTGTAATATAGTGCACATGGCATTGGTGGCTTAACATGAATGCAAGTTTTTGGTGAAAGAATATTAAAATAATGGTTTAAAAATTATATACACCAGAGGAACATGTGAGAGTGAATGAATAATGGATTACTAATGTAAAGTGCTTTAGGTGTCTTGAAAAGTGCTATATAAAATCTAATCCGTTAATACCTTTTTTTATTATTATCTTTTTTTTTTACTTTTCTTCTCAAATGTCCTCTAAATTGTGTGGCTTTTTTTCCACACACAGGTGTGTTTGAAGGGTGGCATGGTGGTGCAGTGGTTAGCACTCGTGTAGTACAGACAGAAGGACCCTGGTTCAAATCCCACACCAGACCTTTCTGTGTGGAGTTTCCATGTTCTCCCCGTGTCTGTGTGGGTTTTCTCCAGGTATTCCAGTTTCCTCCCACCATCCAAACACATGCACTGATAGGTTAATTGGTTAATCTAAATTGCCCATAGTTGTGAATGTGAGAGTGATTGTTTGTCTATATATGTTCAGCCCTGAGATGAACTGGAGACTCACACAGGGTGTACCCCACCTTCACCCATTGTAGCTGGATTAGGCCCCCAGTGACCCCTGTGACCCTAGTGAGGATAAAGCGGGTTCAGATGACGAGACGAGGTGTGTGTGTGTGTGTGTGTGTGGGGGGGGGGTTCTTGCTTGGAACCCCATCACCATCAGACCCTAGCAATGCCTCTGATAGCTATTCTACAGCTCTTCTTTTGTATATTCATGGGTTTTATTATTTCAGTTCCATATCAGTAAACACATATGCTTCATCCCATACACTGTCATTCATACTGTTAGTGTAACTATACTGATCTGCAATGACCTGTTTAAATGTAAATCAACAAAACAAAACTTTTTTTTTAAATTCACATTAGCTTCATTAAGTGAATAATAACTAATATTTGCATATGTTAAAATGTAGGAAAACAGCATTAAACCTTTTCTTACCACAGTTTTCCTTATCACATTCTGAAAGCAGGTTTTAAATACATCTTTCTTTGCTTCAGAAATTAAATACATGATGTCCAGCTGAGTGGACATTTTTGTAACTCCTTAAAAAAAAACTCCATTGCATTAAAAAAAATGTTTACCTAAAAACGAATAAAAACAGTCAGGAAAAAATATCTTGACTAAGGTTGTCATAATTCATGCATGAAAGGGTTAATGTGGCCCAGCCTGAAAAGTCTCTACCTCCAGCGACCCTCAGGGAAAGTGAGTTTGAGACACCTGATGTATTATACAAACTGTATGATAGAATGATATTTTTCCTCAGTTCTGAGTTTGGTTTCAGTCTTGAATATTTTTTTTTTTTTTATAAATATGGAATGATTAACAGTGCTTAATAAGTGAAGCCAAAAACATTTCAATCTCAGCCTGATGGATGGCTGCAGTAAAGCCGTTAACTCCAACCCCCTCCTTGGAACAGTTATAATGTTTAACTATGCTCTTTAATATTTAACACATAGACAGGAAACCAATCAGAGGGTACATACAGATTTGACTTCCTGTCTCTACTCTGAGACCCTGGTTTAAAATTGTGTCCTGGAACCACAGCATTTTGAGTTTATTTTATACAAGAAGAAGTGATATTGGATCATCTATCTTTATGGTTGTGTTATCGATATTTTTTCCTGCATTTTTTTCTATCATGTTTGTTGTATCTACACAGTCAATATGTCATTTAACAAAAACAAAAAAGGGTTTGGTCTGTGTGGTGTATATAACTGAAAATATGCACTGTATTAATATACTAATAGAGCGTCTTTGTGTATATGTATAATTTTGAATCACAATAAACGTTTTAAATAACTTTTTCAATTCATTTTTCTGATTTCATGAGACACTTTCACAAACACATATTGACATTTTTTAAAAATCTTTTTCTTATAATACAACATAATCACAGAACTACAACATCTTTCCAATTCTTTGTGTTGTTTTTCTCTTCACAGAAAAAAAAAACAAAAAACCCAAACACATTTATTGGTATATATTTTATTAGTACTGAACAATGTCTGAGTGTGCATTTTTAAAGTCAGCCATACCACTGACTGGAAATGTCTTCACATACCGTACAGCTCAATGATAATACACAAAATAGTGGAAGTTACAACAGAGGTGAAAGAACTGTAGGTAATAGTTATTAACTGTCACAGCTTAATAGTACATGTTGCTTCCCTTTATTTCCCATGTACCTAACTTATTTTAATTTATTGCCTTAAAATGTTGTACTTTCTAAGATTTCCTATAGGTAAACGAAGCCAGGTTATATTATGCAGGTAATTAAAGGCATGAACAGAAACGAGAACTGCATACCAACATATAGTGGTTTTAGAGGAAACATCTTTCCTACACGCTTAGCAGGAAATTGAAACAAACACACATACCTTCACAGAAGTGGTTTAAACCAAAAAGTGACACGTAATTCATGAACAAAGAACACAGACGAACACTAATTCTACAACCAAGTGTGTAATGATGCTTAAACCATGTATTTTACTCAGATTGAGGGGAAATTATTACATTTTAGTGAGGTTGTTCAGGATCCACTTTTATTCCAAACAAATGTCTTCAACACTTCTTAAACAGTAGTTTTATTGTTTCATTTCAGTGACTGTGCACTGCTCAACATACATACATTGCCAAAATGAACACGTAAACACCAATTAATTCATCATTATGGTTAATCTGATTTTTTTTTTTATGCAATTGAATGGTACAGTTGTTTTGTTTCAACTTGTTTTGTTGAAACTATTGAATAAACATATTAATTACATATATATTCATATTTTTGCATGTTTTGGATGTTTTATCACATATTTTGGTGTTTTCTTTCTGTAATTTCGAATAGTTTTTGAATATGTTTGGTTTTTTTTTCATTGCTTTTTTGTGTTTTTTTTTTTTTTGGTGAATTCTTTGAGCACCATGAAGGTGGAAAAGTGCTACATAAGTGCAGACCATTTACCATTAAGTGCAGAAATACTCTATTCTTTCTTGAATCTGTTTGCTCATGAAAAATGAGAGGCAATTAATTACAAATGGATATTTAATCATGATTCATCAAAATGAATCCACAGCAACCCTGTGATGAATCTGATTTAAAACTGTAATAATTTGTCAACCTTATTTTTGAAGCCTCAAAGTTATAGGAAAAGTTGTTGTGTTTTTTTAAATTGATCTATTTATTTTACATTTTTTCAGACTGATACAAATTGTACAATAGTCCCTTCCTGTTTAGATAATGGCCTCTCTCTTTTAACAGATGAAAGGAAACAGCTTATCAGTATGTGTTAGACTTATTGCTATTTATAACTATTACTAGCATAACTGTGACATGCAGCTGCTGTTACCGACAGCAATTATCAGATTGATATTTTTCACCAGGCCTCAAACTTAAAATACATTTCCGCTAGCACATGAAGAGGAATAAAATAGACATGTGGCTCAAAAGAATGAACAAAACTGTCTTTTTAGGCAAGGTTTTATTTTGGGAACCACATACATGGTAAAATGCTTATCTTGACTTGAGCAATGTTCAGGCTTGTGTGGCGTGCCATAACCTGCTCAACAATTCAAAAGTAAAACCACAGTATCAACCACAAAATTAGCACTTGGCACAAACATGTTCTTCTGAAAAACTTTTTCACCCTCTTCTTCTTAGCTTTTCTTTTTTTTTTTTTCTATGCGCCACCTACAGTTTTTTCCAATTGACTGCACAAAGCACAGCACAGTCCTCTCATCATCAAACAAAAAAACAAAACAGACAAGTGTCAACAGAGTCATGAGAGCTGCAAACAAGAGAGCCATTTCTCTCTTCTTCTTCTTCCTCCTCCAAACTTGAGCTGTGTCACCTGACTGATGACATCACATACATAATGTCTGTGTCACCCCACAGCCTACAGTCCAAACACTAATGTCCCAACAGTGAAGTCAACAATGAAGAGAAGGGCAGGATTCAACCAGGGGGAAATTCCCTGAGCTGTGTTAACCCTCAAAAAGCAGACATATGGATTATACAATCATGGAGTCTTACTGAACTCTTTACTCCATGAAGATACGAAGAAGTAAAATAAATATATGAATGACTCTGGTTCAGTTTGAGTTTATAGGTAAAGAAGCCATAAACACTGACGGCTTGATTTATGATAAGCTCACAATGACACCATAAAGATAACAGCTTATATTCTGTTTTACTGCAAACGGCATCAGATTTACAGTAAATGTACAATACCTGTTTTATTTCACCTTACAATAATGCATATAATATGTGGGTAACACTTTATAATCCCTACACACAATTAACTATGTATTAACCATTTATTATCCATTTATAAATGGGTTGTTTATTATGTATTAACCATCCGTTACCTGTTTGTTAATGTCTTGTAAAAGTTCATACTAGTGTCTTCCAAAGATAAATGTCAAATTAGAGTATTTTTAACCAACAGGTGCAGTGTTTGTATATCTGCTTTACAGGTAAACAAAGAAGCAGTTGTAAACACTGCACCTGTTGGTTAAAATAATCACATTTTACATTTACAATAGTATGAACCTTTACAAGACATTAACAAATAGGTAACAAATGGTTAATACATATGAACAACCCATTTATAAATGGGTAATAAATGGTTAATACATAGTCAATTGTGTGTAGGTATTATAAAGTGTTACCAAAATATGTAATGCTGTACAATACTTAGAATATACTTGATGCACCATGGCACCAGAGATACTTGTTCCATTTTGTGTTTCTTATTCGTTCCTATCTCCTAGAAGCAGCATTGACAGAAAGCATTGCATCATGGGTTGTTTATAGCAGTGTTTCTCAACCCTGGTCCTCGAGGCATCCTGCATGTCTTAGATGTTTCCCTCTTTGAACACACCTGACGGTCGTTATCATTCTTCTGCAGAGCTGGATGATAGGCTGATAATTTGAATCAGGTGTGGTTGGAGAGAGAAACATCTAAAACATGTAGGATCGTGTGTCCCGAGGACCAGGGTTGGGAAACACTGGTTTATAGCGTCAATAATGCTAGGCTGTTTATTTAAGTCTCTTTGCAATGAGTTTTAACAACTCTGTAAAGTCAGTGCTTTTGCTCTGTAAAAATGTAACATAACGGAGTAAAAAACTGGCATATACAGTACAGTAAAACACTTCCTCGGTTTGTTGGTTTAGTAAAATGTGTATTTCTGACAATCTGTATTAACTAGAGCTGTCAAAATGAACACATAAAGTGGATTAAGCCACCATCATGATTAATGTGATTAACAATTGTTATAATTTGACAGCCCTAGTATTAACCTTTGTCATTTTAACCTTTAGAACCCATTTAGTTCATCTTTTGTAACTCTTTGACACTGTGCATATAATTCCTGTTTTTTGCATCTGAGGAAATAGAACAAGAAATAATAAATAAGTACGCTCATTTGAACCCTGCCAAAAAAACAAAAACAAAACAAAGCTAATGCTCAGACTTCTGCACAGAACTGTATATTGTATATTCAATTTAAATATATCACTTTATATCTATAATCAGCCAGCCCTATAATTGTATACCTACACAAATACACACAAGTGATAGAAAAATAAATCAGTAACTTTAAAAATATGAACTGAGTTGCGGTGATTAGGATAAAAATTTAAATTAAATAAAAATAGCACATATCACCATTGTGATGCGGCGCTGCTATGTGAATATTAAATGAGATGCGAAAGTCATGTTTATAAATATCCATTTCTCATCATTGCACAGAATACGACACCTCACCCTACAACCCCATGACATGACTTCAGCCTACAGTAACTTCCCCTTTGTGTGGAAAATGTACAGGTCAGTGTTGAGTCACTGAAAAGCTGCCGTGTCCTTTTATCAGCACTGTGATGACTGCACCTGATGCTCAACACTTGTCATCTGTCTCATCTCCTCACCCTCATGACACTGACTGGGGTCTGTTTTATCACCCACTCCCAACTCCCAAAGAGAACCCTTAGAGTCAATATTTCGACATCTGAGCAAAGCTAGTGTGCTTTGTCTAAAGTTTCCACACAGGCCCATGTAGATCAGAGGCCTGAGGGCGGCGTGAACACTACACAGAGCAGAAGTGACCATCAGGGTGGTTTTTAGGGACACCCCAGAAGTTACAGACACAGTTTTATGAGATATTTCTGAAGGGCTCATGTAGGTGTCCACAAGGAGTGTGATGTTGTATGGTAACCAGGAGAGAACAGACACCACAAACAGAACCAGGAAGACCAGGACAGCTCTCTGTTTCTTGAAGCCTTTTTTGCAAATCTGCAGCTGCTGGATGATATAATAGAAGAAGATCACGAAGGCGACAGGCAGCAGAAAGCTCAGCACTAGGTGGATCAGGCGTGATGCCAGCTGCCACTTTGACAGGTTGAAGTTGGATACACACACTGTCTGATCTTCTTTATATCCTTGTTTTTGGGACACTGCTGAAGCCCAGTCTGGGATACTGAAAAGCAGTGAGGCGAGCCATATGACGACATAGCAGACATGAGCAAACCGGAGTCTTTCATGGGAGAAGAGCTGGATGTTACGGACAATGGAAAGGTAACGGTCTAGAATCAGACAAACCAGCAAGAAGTTCCCACAGTAGAAGCTCACCTAGAAAAGAGAATAACAGAAAAAAGTGATCTACTGCCACAAAAGCATCCATCAGCATCTTATGCTTTCACTTCTCCCCTAATCTGATCCCATCCTCCCCTCCTTATGAGCCTTCCCAGAAATGCTTAAGTTACTGGAAAAATGTGCAATTCACTGTGACATGACTTTGGCACACTAACAACTAATTAGAATGGTTTCACTTAGCAAACATAATAATGGTCTTAAGTTTAACATCGTTTCTCACAGCCCCTTCTTTCACTTTCAGTATCTGTCTGTTGGTGGTACTCACATTAAAAACAGCCCAGCTGATCCCACAGGTGACACCTCTGTAGCACCATTCACACTGAAGGTCAGCCTGTGAGGCCCAGATGGGCAGCGTCAGCAGCAAAAGGACATCGGCCAGTCCCAGGTGGCATATAAAGATGTCAGACATACTCCAAGATTGTCTCTTCAGTGCCAGAACAGCCAGGAGGATCCCATTCATCAACAGACCAAGGACAAACACGACAGAGTATATCAATGGAATCAGCACCACCTTGCTCCTTCTTGGCTCAACGTCCTCTTCATTTAAATAGTCGTCATCATAGTTATAGGTGGTGTTAGAGTTAAATATTCCATCTAGCTCCACGTCCATGTCTGCCGGCTGTGGAGACAAAATAACTTTTAATTCCAGAAACAATCAGTCCAAACACAGAGACGAACTAAACATGCAGCAGTGACTGAGAGACTGACAAACTGTGCTTTTATCTTCACTCGTAGCCTAATGAGAGTGAAGTAACTTCTTAAAACCCCCGTGGGAAGCCCAGGAATGGCTTTGCAAAAACACTCACACTAAACTCACATGGTGGTGATGTCAGAGGATGAGGCAACAGCTGTGGGTTGAAGCGGAAAGCCCAGCTCTGAGGTCAAACACACACAAGACTAACACTATTAGCGTTTCTTTCTGCACAGTTTATGTGAACTGGTGTTAGTTTAATCTGGGTAAGATAGATATGCAAACATACCACATGAGTTTGAGCGGAGGTGAGATAAGACATGTTTATATCTACAGTAATATGCATGCTGTTTCGAAATTATCATTAAACCGGAAACACAAGACATGATCAAATAATAACCTTCTGCAAAACTAGCACAAGTGAGCGGATAGTTATAACATAAGTGCATATGTTGGAATTTTTACACACACTTTGCAGTTCATTTTGAAAAACTTCATACTGTGATCCGATTTCTATGTAATATTTTAATGGGGGGCACTTTTTTTTTTGCATCCAAAAATGTTTTGTTTAAATTAAAAAACACAGTATTTAAATAGTTAATTTTTTAAAAATCACAGCTCAAGTTGATGAAATAGAAAACATGTTTAAAACAGTACAAAATAAAAGGTATATATCTTTTTAAATATATTATTCCACGGTTACTAAGGGCCTTTCTGGACAGAACAGCCATGTTATACACTGTGTCTCAAAACTATTAAACTCTGGAGTTTGAAGGAAAGCTCTGAACTGATTAAAAACTCTACTAAATAAATGATTATTTAACACACATTTACACGTATTCACGGATGTAACCAGCAGACATGAATATCTCTGCTGTTTTTGGAGAGACACCCCAGCTGTCTGCCACCGTCAACACCGCCGAGAAAACCCACAAAAGCTTTATTTATGTTTTTATTTTTACCAAAACTGAAAATTAGACCAACTTCTATTTAAAGAGGAAGTTCACGTTTAAAAAGACTAATGCACAAATCCACATTGAAGTAGAAGGAAAAGACAATAGCATAAACAAGACTTTAGTCCTGACGGTGCGCGCGCTAGTACTAAGTTTTAAGCACAGTAAAAGCGTGAATGTGTGAATTACTGTTTATAACATGGACAAACGGACTTACGCGGACTTTAATTTATTCCCACTGGCTTGTCTCGGTCAACCAAACGTCACCATGTCCACACATTTCTACTTTCGTTTTATTGTTTGCCAATACACATGAAAAACTGCAGAGCCTAATGGATGATTTTCAAAGTAAAGTTATCATTGAGATTCAATGCACCGCCTGAAGACATACTCTGGGTAAAAAGACGAAAAATAGACTGAGTTTATCCAGTTTTAAACTTATTATCTTCTCTGAAGCTACATATGTCACATAACTCATTATACAAACATTACACTTTGGAATGCAGTTTTTTATTTTGAAAGAAACATTACCTAAGTTCCGGCTTCTTCACTGTGCACGTTTGACTTGATGCATATGAAAAAAAACAAGCGCCAGACAAAAAGCAGACAATGAACTGTACTGAAAACTCAGCGCCACTGAGCGGTGCTATTGGATTTAGGTTTCTTAAACCAAAAATCACCAGAACTCCAGATAAACTGCAATTAAATGTATAATAATAATAATAATAATAATAATAATAATAATAATAATAATAATAATAATAATAATAATAATAATAATAATAATTATTATTATTATTATTATTATTAGTAGTAGTAGTAGTAGTACACACACACACACACACACACACACACACATATATATATATATATATATATATATATATATATATATATATATATATATATATATATATATATATATATATATATATTTATATATTCGTACTCGTCATCTGAACCCGCTTTATCCTCACTAGGGTCATGGGGGTCACTGGGGGCCTAATCCAGCTACAATAGGTGAAGGTAGGGTACATCCTGTATGAGACTCCGTTCATCTCAGGGCTGAACATATATAGACAAACCATTACTTTCACATTCACACCTATGGGCGGTTTAGATTAACCAATTAACCTATCAGTGCATGTCTTTGGATGGTGGGAGGAAACTGGAGTACCTGGAGAAAACCCACACAGACACGGGGAGAACATGCAAACTCCACACAGAAAGGTCTGGTGTAGGATTCAAACCAGGGACCTTCTTGCTGTGAGGCACAAGTGCTAACCACTGCACCACTGTGACGCTCACACCTGCATGGTTTTACATTAAATATAGGAAAATACCTAAATATCACTGAACAATACAGAAAATAGATGTTAAAAAAATTTCGATGAATTGTTTAGGAAAGATCACATATGGAGAAAATGTTTTTCTGAAGTCACCACAAAAATGATTCTAGGTCTTCAAGGGTCTTTATGTGTAAGTAGTATACTTACTAATTATAGACATAGATGAAAGTCAAGCCAATTTAGATAGAACGAACATGAAGAAAACAACATTGATGGATACATGATAGTTTGTTTTTATTTCAAGATTTGCACTTCTTGTAATTCTACTACTTACGATGAAAACTCATACATGAAGTGAAACAGGAATAGTTCCTCTGCACTTCCTGTTACTGCAGAACACCACAGTGAACAGCTATGAATGAAAAACGGACAAATTACAAAAAATAAACATGAATTTAATACAAAATTAATTTGAAATGATTAAGATTACATGTACATTCTTTTCAGTCTTATGAATTTAAACAAACAACATTAAATTCAGTCGCTGCATGTGTTGTCAGAAAATGTGAGACATGAGTTTGACTTGATCTTGATAAACAAACAAGTTAAGTGCTGAACAAGCTTTTTCTCTGGAATGTTATGAATTCCAGGTATTACTCAAGAATTGACATAGGCATAAAAAATACAAGTTCAAACAAAGTTCTGAGATGCTGAATGTGCATCAGCATGTGGATGATGATGTAATTATACAAGCATCACAACATTCTGCTCATTTTACAACAATCTCTTAAAAAGCTTTAATAAAATACAAGCTTGAAAGCTGCGCCACTGTGACATTTCTGTCTTTGAGAACATATTTGACACAAGGAACCATTTTTTAAAGCCCTGGATGTTTTTTTCATAAACATACATTATATGATGAAAGTATTGGGATACATTGAATTCAAGTGTTTCTTTTCTAACGGGGTCTGGGATATGAAAAAATGATGCCAAATATCACAATATAATTTGATATTGTGATAAAGGTCATTGTATTGTATTGGTTAGTTTAGTTTAAGTTGTCATTTTTGTTTCCATAACACTTCAGAGTTGGGTTTTAACTTAACCCATAAAGACCCAGTGCAACTTTAGTGAATGTTCCCAAATGAACTTTTGTCCACATTTAACATTTTTTCAGTGATTTATCACCATATATCACAATATTATCTTCTACATTTGACTTTTTTTCAGTGAAAATCTGATATTTTCCTATATTTAATTTACTCATCGTGTACTTTAATCATCATGATAATATTACATGTGGGGGTTATTATATGAAAACAGGGAAAACTTACAAAAATGTACTTTTTCAACAAATGCTTCATGAATTGAACATAAAACAAGTGCGTCCATCCACTCTCATTAATCCAACTCTATGGGTTTTACTGGTAAATCAATGTTTCCATGGTTAACTGTGAAGCTTCTGAACATTCACATGGGTCATATCTGATGACCACGAAAAGATTAATAACTGCATTTTACACTAATTATTTACATGTATTGATAGGATTAAAATGATCAATCATAGTAAATTGTTTAGATGAGTAGATTAATTTGGTTTCTAGTGGCTGTTTGGGTCTTTATGGGTTAATTTCGTCATGAACAGGGTATCTTACAACTTGGTACCATGGTGCATTCCAATATTTTGACATTAACATCAATTAAATTTGACAACAATATTTTCCTAAGATTTTAATAGGAGACTTTTGAGATGAAGAATACAGATGGATAATTGCTGTTTAAAATCTACAGAATGTTTTATTTATTTATTTATTATTTTAATTTAGAGAACATTTAAAATTACAGTCGTGGATAAAATAATGTTGAGGGAAATGAAATTAAAAAAACATCTGAGGCATTTTAGAAGCAGACTAAACTAGCCGATGTAATGATATTTATCACAATAAAGAACTATTAGGGCTGTCAAAATTAATGCATTACTGCAAATTAATGCAACATCATGTTTAATCTGATAAAAAAAAAATAATGCAATTAAATGGAAAAGTTGTTTTGTTGAAATAGTTGAAGGTGTTCAATAAACATGTATATAACATATACATATATATATTCACATTTTCGCATTATGTTTTTGTTATTTTTTTAGTCACTTTTTGTGTCAGGTGTTTACTTTTTGTGTTAGATGTTTTTTGCTGTTTTTTTTAAGACTTTTTGAACATATTTAGATTTTTTTTTAAAAAATCACTTTTTGTGTGAGATTGAAATTTTTCAAGAATTTTGTGGATTTTAACACGTTTTGGATTTTTTGTTTTACTGTCCAAATTTTTTGTTTCTTAGTGTATAGCTATTGGTGTATTTTGTGGGAAGTTTGAGTAAAAACACACACACACACACACACACACACACACACACACTGAAGACAGAACAGTGGATCAACATAAAACATTTTGATGATGATTAATCCAAATTAATCCAAAGCATCCCTGTGATTAATCTCATTAACAATTGTACTCATTTGACATCTTTACAAACTATATCATAATATTAGCCACTATTGTTTTATATCCCAGATCCCTGAGCACCTGAATTCAACATTTCCAAATCATTTTGTCCATATCACTCCTCATTCTTTTCCTTTCCAGTTTCTTCAACCAGCTTCACACCATGACAGAATAGGAGGTGTTTTCACTGTCTCCAGACACGATTGAGCTATGAGCTCTTCTCCTTGGCCTGGATCCACCCATCCCTCTCCACCCTTGGTGTCCCAGAAGCTCTTTGCACATTTGCACTAGCTCCCTCCTGAACTTCACCCCCACAAATCCATACAGCAGTGGGTTGAGGGCACAGTGAGACAGCCCCACACTCTCAGTGATCAGAGTCCCAAAGTCTAGCACACGTCCTAAATGACAATGTTCAGCGATGACACCCAGCTTCACCAGACTGTCTGCCAGCTGGAAAGCATTGTACGGCGCCCAGCAGATGACAAACACAGTTACCAGGGAGATGATGAGGCGGAGGGATTTACGTTTTTGCCTGCGTGTGGCATTGCACAGTGACCTGAAGATCTGGATGTAGCAGTAGAGCATAATCAGCAGGGGGAGTCCAAACCCCAGGACCACACTGAGCAACTGCTGCCCCACCTGCCACTGGATGGAGTTCTCTGGGAACCACACCTGACATAGGAGGAGCCTCTGATTGTCTAGAGTGTGCACCTTCACTACCTCTTTGAAGGTAATATCCACTCCACTCAAGCCAAGGCACCCCACCCAAATGATGACGCAAGCAATCTGTGCATGGCAGGTGGTACGCTTCCAGCCAGAGCTAATGGCGTGAACTATAGCCAGGTATCTGTCAAAACTAATGCAAGCCAAGAACAGGATACCACTGTAGCGATTGAGTGAGAAGAGAGCACCGGATATCTTACAGGCAGCCAAACCGAACACCCACTGGTGAGCCCACTGCACTGCAAACAGGGGCAGGGTGAAGGCCAGCAGCAGGTCAGAGACAGCCAGGTGAAGAAGGAAGGTGTCAGTCAGGGAGAAGGCACAAGCTCCACTGCTTTGAGAGTTTCGGTAGCGCCGGATTACACACAGCACCAGCACGTTTCCTGCAAAAGCCAGGATGAAAACCAGGCTGTACACAACTGGAGAGTATGTCTGTGCAAAACTGTAGATGTTGTCTTGGGTACAGGGGGCTGCGTTAGGGACATCGGTGTAATTCTCATCTTCATAAATCTGCTGACAAGAAAGAACATAAAAATGTAGTGTTTTTTTTTTTTTTTTAGCTCTTCACAGTATACCATTCTGGAGATGATTGTTAGATTTAACCAGTGTGTGAATGTGTGTGTGTCTGAAATTAAACTACTAGTTATTTTTGTTGGTATATTTGTCCAAACAAGTGGACCTTTAATTGGACCAGACATTAAAATTAACAACAAACTGAACTAAAAAAGGACAAGAAATATATTAACTGTAACTTCTTAATGCATTTTAGTATATTTTTAAGTACATTTTACTGTATTTTTAGTGCTTATTACTGTATTATTTTTAGTGCATTTTATCATATTTTTTAGTCCATTTTACTCTATTTTTGTGCATTTTTGTGTATTTTAAGTGCATTTTACTCTATTCTTAATGCATTTTATTATATCTTTAAGTACATTTTACTCTATTTTTAGTGCATTTTATTATATTTTTTTATTCATTTTACTCTATCCTTAATAAATTTTATTATATTTTTAAGCACATTTTAGTGCATTTCACTCTATGTTTAGCACTTTTTAGTGTATTATTTAGTGTAATGTATGTTTACGTTTGTCACGTGCTGTGTGTGCTTCTGCTTATTCGTGCAATTGCTTGTTTTTCTTTTTCTGTTTATTGATTAGTAATCAATATCAAAGAGGCAGCGCCTGACACAGGCTGCAAGACCTGACCTTTGACCTGGGAGGGGCCAGGCAACCTGCATCTCATTTTGATGTGTCCTCGGATATGCCAAATGACAAATAAAGTGATTCTGATTCTATTTTTTTCCCCAATTTTACTCTATTCATAGTGTATTTTAGTTTATTTTTAAGTACAGGTTAGTGTATTTTTACTATATTTTACTTTGTTTTTAGTGCATTTTAGTCTAGTCCCCCCTAGTTCTATTTTATTCTTTGTATATTTTTTTCCTGGTTTTGTACTGAGGCCTTACAATGCTGTAATTTCAGTTTCTGTATGCAATGAATATGGCAAAACTGACAGTAAAGGTGACTTTGACTTTTGACTTTGACTTGATAAGCCAATGAAGAGAAAGAAATGATGTAGTGGAAAAGATGAGTTTTTCAGAGCTTGTTGAAATTAGTACACTACCAATACACTTTTTATTTAATCTGTAGAAGAAAATGCACCACGATGCACAAAGGAAGATGATGCATTTCAAATACAAATTTCCACTAATGTCTAATAATAATTTCCACAAATAAATATGATATACAAATTGATTAATTTCTCTCTATTTCAAGAACTAAAAAAATAAGTAAAAAATAAGTGATGTATTGTGTATGTTAGTACTGATTTATGAAAAAAATGCTGCTTTTCTATGTATGTATATTTTCTTTATATTTCTACTTTACTTTGACTCATTGTCTTTATGCCCAGTGATGCCACAGCTGCAAACAAACAAACAAAAAAATAGACACTCACCCAATAATCGTCTGTGGTTGGCGTGACACGATCCATATTTGTAGTGATGATGTAGGCTGCAGGACACCTGAAACCTTCCAAAAGTTAGGAAAACACACTCTGCTCATAAACACAAAGGCTAAAGATCCCGTTTTACCATCTATCTTTGCACGAGAGAGAATCAGAAAGAAGAAGTTATCATTTCAGGAACTGAATCTCTGCACATCTGAGACAAGATGCCAATAACGGCTCCAGTAGACGCCGATGACTATGTCTGGGAAATTGTGACATACATTTGAAAAATAAACTCCTGTCAGACAGATGTATGACTGTTGTGCTCTATATGGAAAAAAATATTCTCTTCTATAATTGTGCTTCTGTTGAAAACCAATTTCTTTAATGTTACAGCAAAGACAAAAATGCTTATTAATCATAAAAATGGACTAATAATAAAAAGCTGGAGTACTATAACCTTTTACAAACATAAATGTGTCTCAGAAAGCATTTTTACAGACTGGAGAAGAAGTGAAAGTGCTTGATTTGCAATAATTTGACATTAGTATATGAATGATATTTATAGAATACACAAACTAGATACTTAAGAGTCAATCATTGTTTGCAATTTATACAAAGGCCTGATGATGTAGAAGCTATTTATGTTGACCAGATAAAACAATTAAGAATATTTTAACATATTAATTAAAGTAGACTGAAGGGTGGTTTACTTACCTCACAAGATAAAAGAAGACCTGAAAACAGTGTGAGGGGTTGAAGGGGGACATTAGATCAGTTTAATGTGCACTTAAAAAGCCACAACAGGAAATATCAAAATTGCGGTGTTAAAAAGCAGCCTTTTTAGAGGTGAACATGAGTTACTTTGACAACACAGCACTTTCACACATGATAAAGAAGCGACTTGAAGATTTCACACCTCTCTGCAGGTTTCTGAGAAGTTAGAGAAGAAGAGTAGAGTCTAAGAACAGAACAACACTTTTTTACTTCAACAACTGTGAAGGGATGAGGCAGGGATATCAATTTTTTTTTTTTTTTTCATGGGCCACAGTTTGATGTCAAGAGGGCGACACCAGTATAGTAATATAAATCCTAATAGCCTATAAATAATCATTTTCTTCTTGATTTAAAAAAAAAAAAATAATATAATATAAATAAAATATAATAATATAAATAAAAATACAATAATATGAACTATGAACAAACTATGAAAGCATTTACATTTACAAACTACCCAGGCAAAAAAAGATATGAATAGCTTGAAAAGGCAATAAGTACAATTCTAATGATATTATGCCTCAACCTATCATTTATATATTTCCATTAATAAACAGATCTATAAATGCACTAAACATTTGGTAACAAGCAGAATAATAAAAATGCCCTCATTAGATATTTTACACACATCACAAGACAGTGGCAGCAACAATTCCAGTGAGGACAATGACTCTAGAATCTCAGGTCCAATGTGGTCTACAGGGTCTGTAAGGTCCACCTCTGCACGAACAGTGAGTGTATCTGCTTTGTTAGGTATCCTGAAGTAATGGTACTAATGTAAGGAACGATGCTGAAAGGGTTAACGTGGGTGTGGACACGGGTCTGGATCAGTACTTACCATTGGTCTAATATTATAAAAGTGATGTTCTAATGTTCTAAAATAAGTTTTCCTATATTGTATGTATACTTCTTGGATTTATTTTATTTTATTGTTATTCATTCACTCATTTCTGAACCTGCTTCATCCTCACTATAGGGTCACAGGGGTCACTTTGAGCTTATTTCAGCCATTAATGGGTAAAGGTGGGGTACACCCTGGACATGTCACCAGGTTATTCCAGGGCTGAACATGTAGAGACAAACAATCACTCTCACATTCACACCTACAGGAATCTTTAAATGAACCAATTAACCTATCAGTGCAAGTGTTTGGATGATGGGAGAAAGCCAGAGTACAGAACAGCAGCCAGTGAACAGCAGCCAGTGAAATGAGACAAGTCATGAGGGGGGCCTGGGCAATCATCCTAATATGGCATTTCTGTTTAAAAATTTTTTTACAACCACACTATATCATAAAAATATATATTCTAATTTTGTTATGTATATTGTTAATGTATATTTAAATTTTAATGAACACTGGCTATAGGAAAACATTTTTAACTGCCAGTTCTCTTAGTTTGCTTACGTCATGTCAAAACTATTGGTGAATGCCAGTGATAGCATTAATAGCGCTCAGACACCGTCGAACCAAGATGGAGAGAAAAAAAACATCCGGCTTTCAGTTCAGAAAAAGGAGAGAAGAGGAGGCAGAGAGGAGAGCAATAGATACAGGTAGGCCTAAATTACACAAAGTTACTTTGCAAACATGGCAAGTGTCGAGTGTGAATGTGATGATGACCCCGAAGCTAATAAGGTCAACAAAAGGCAAAAACAAGCCCAAATCCTAAGCAAATGTGCTCCAGACACAACTGGGTTATTTTAATAACCTATTGACCTGCTAACCAACAAATGCTTTATTAATACAACGTTACACTGTTACACATTAGACTAGTCCAAGGGATCATTAGGCCTAACGTTACACATGATCATCTAGCCTCCCCTATGCCACATTAATAATATAAATAAAACCACTATTACCATTTAAGGATTTTCCCCCATCTTTTATGCATTTTTCCATTGCTGGTTAGTGGGCTGTAGAGATACTTGTGTGTTTCACAGGATTGCTAATAAGCCCAAATTAATTGATCATAACGGGCCCATATGGGGATTTGGTGCTATCTTTGGTCAGTTGGTGAGTCCACAAATAGGCTAAAGAAATGAGACAGTGAGTCCATGGTTTAAGAAAGTTTATAAAGTGATTAACTAAAAAATAAATAATTAAATGGGACGTGTGCTGTTAAATGTGTTTACTTTTTAAAATCTCCATATTCCTTCATATATATTTACTGACATTTATTACAGGGATGTAATTGAGGATTTTGGATCAAAGAAGGCAAGAAAGGTCCAGTTTTAGATGGCATCTTTACAGCTGCTGCTGCTGCACCTTTACTTTTACTGCTAGTTTTTTTTGTTTGTTGTGGTGAACCCTAAGGGAAAAGCCATTACTTAATTATAGTTAACATTGGTTTTGCTTCTTGAAAAGGTTTGTGCAATTTGCAATGTTATTATGTTTACATTTGTGTGCAATTTTAGAATATTTATATTTACAAATTTCTCAATTTTATTTATTTATTTTTATCACAATTTTTACTTTGTATTTTTTAAATTGTAATTAAAAATAAGCATTGATATGTACATTGGTGTTTGTCGTATAATCTGTCTTTGAAGGATATGGTTCCGTGTGTGTATGTGTGTGTGTGTGTGGGGGGTGGGGGGGGCGCCGAAGACATGTCTCGCCCAGGGTGCAAATCAGGCTAGGTCCAGCCCTGCTTGAGTGTTCATGGTTGTTACCACGTGTGTGCCTATTTCTATGCTAAGTCGATAGCTAAAGCTAATGTAAGAGTTCATGTCCGTCACACGTGCTGTGTTGGTTAAAACTATAAAGGAACTGTGTTACGAGAGAATACATCAGATATAAGAATAAGAGATAATAGAGGTATTGAATGATAGGTTATACTTATAATACATAATGATACATTTGGTTTAAGATAAGAGTTCATATGGTTTATTAGATATTAAAAATGGCAAATACAACAGGTAAAATTTTGTTTTAGTAGTAACTAGAAAAGCACTCTGAGAGCGCAGACCTCCGCCAAGGTAGACCCCCCCACACCCCGATCACCCCCAAAATGAAATAAGTTCTTCCTGTTCACATTTCCAACATATCCTGAAAATGTCATCAAAATCCGTCCATAAGTTTTCAAGTTATCTTGAACACAGACAAACAAACAGATAAACACCGGCAAAACCATAACCTCCTTGGCGGAGATAATAATAATTTAAACTGCAAGCAGTCTCAAAGGCCTTTGCCATTCCCCTGGCGAACGCCTCCCCATGCGACGTCCGAGTCAAATTTCAGCCCAATTGGTGTTTGTATGCCCGATCTGCAGGCATTTTAGTAATGGCGATTTTGTAGGGAGCGGTATAGAGCAAAATCGTAACTTCTATTGATAAACTGGTGTAGACGTCTGAGTCAAATTTCAGCCAAATCCGTGTTCGTATATTCGATCTACGGCCATTTTGCTAACGGTGTATTTGGCAAATCTGTAGGGGGCGCTATAGTGCGAAATGACAATTTTGTATGACAAACAGTTGTAGACCCGGGAGACAGACATCGGAGTCAAATTTCCGCCAAATTGGTGTTTGTATGTCTGAACTACAGCCATTGAGGTAAAAGTACATTTCTAGGGGGCGCTATAGTACAAAATCAGAATGTCTTTATCTAAATGGATGTAGACCTGGGAGATAGACGTCTGTGCCAAATTTCAGCCAAATCGGTGTTCGTATGTCAGAACTGAAGCAATTTATGTAGTGGCAATTTTTCCTGAAATCTTTGCAAAATTTGCGACAGTGTAGCACAAAAACGATGCAACTTTTCCAAATAAATTGGATGATTTTTGATGTCCTACTTGTCTAGATCGTGTTCACTGATTTTGAGCTAATTTGGCCCAACAGCCATTGAGGAGATAGATAAATTCCAATGACAGTGAAAACAACTTCAAATTTTTCAAATTTCAATCTAAGATGGTGGACTTCGTGTTGGTTTATGTGGTCATCATTAGGGTTTTTGTTCATCATCATATGATGAACACGTTTTCATAGCTCTAACTTCACTAGGGCGTGATCTGGCCTAATACAAACTATTTCACCTCTTCTTGGGCGCGCTGTAGACACATTTCTTTACTGACCTTCATGAAACCTATAAATACTTGCAATTTTTCACACTTCTGATGTGTGTGCAAAATTTGGTGAGTTTTCATGCATGTTCAGGGGGTCAAATTAGAGCTCAAAGGTCTGAATCAGAACAAACTGCAAGCAGTATCAATAGGCCTTGCTCCCGACGTGGTACGCGGCGAAGGCATAATAAAGAAAGAAAGAAAGAAAGAAAGAAAGAAAGAAAGAAAGAAAGAAAGAAAGAAAGAAAAATTCTGAAACCGAGCAAGAACAATATAACGATTTTGTGACCCCCCTGAACTCGCCCTCAAATAAAATTTTTCGATCTTCCCCATGTCCCTGGGGGATCAGAGGTCACATTTGACACAATTACACTCATGTCAGTGACCCTGAGTGGGTGTGGCCCATAGACTCCCATTCATTCTGAGCTGGAGCAAATATGCGGTGCGTGTGTGTGACGTGCACATGCTTGGACACGGCTCGCTACCATGAATGTATGAGTGTGTGTGAGTGGTGCGAGTCGTCCCTGGCGACCGCGTTCCTGGCATATTTCGTCACCTGGCCATCACAGCGGACTCAATAGGCCTTCCGCCGATGTTGTCCGTGGCGAAGGCCTAATTAAGTGAGTTAATGCTTTGTTTTGGGGTAAAATGCATAGAGTGAATGTAGTATGTGTCCATCTGATGCAATGTATAGATGTGTCTTTTGGGACGCCACGTGTCATGTGAATTAACCAGTACAAGTAATGTGTTGTCTGTAACAGTATGTGGTTATGCAAAGTGAGTTCAGTCAGTATGTGATGAGCTGAATGTGTCACCAAGTCCGCTCCGGGTTACTAACTGCTTTTTGTGTTTTGCAGCCTTTGCAAACAAAATAAATATGTTGCATGCAGAATGAGTTGGCCCATCAGTCCTGTATGTGTAACACAGGCATACCGTATACATGCTTCAAGTTTCAAAAACCAGTTGTTGAGGTTTTCTTTACATGAGTACAAGGGAGTTGTGAGTCACACAGACCCTCTCACTTCCACAAAAGGCGCCAAAGACTGAGAGGATGGACAGAAGTGAACAAACCAAATCCCCTTTCAGTTATGTCCTTACAACAATAATTATTATGCTCATTTTATGAGGAACTAAATACTGTTGTGGGTATTCCCGTCCCAAATGAAGGGTCTTCTGGTAACTTAATTATTGTGAAAGATTACAGTTTGCGTCATTCTGTGACTTTGACCCAAAGTCCACATCCAACCATGTTTACTTCAAGCTGATTTCAGTGCCTCTGTGATCTTTTATCAATATTGTTTTAGTTTTTATGTTTTAGTAACCTTTGGTATAATGTTTACCATGTTATATTATCTGGGTTCATTTCGCCGGTGGGGGTTTTCTGGTTCTGGTTTTGGACGTTACCTTTAGGGTCCTGTGGTCTATGAGTCTTTCTGACAGTGTGAACACAAAATGCCTGAAAGAGGAACTTGACATACACACATAAAATATCTGCCAGTCCAGTGATAGAGATTAGCAGAGGACGAGTGCATGCTGGGAGCCTCACTGCCAGACAATGTACAATGTCTGTCTGTCACACCAATCACATTGCTGTGATTGATGTGTACGCTGTGCTGTGGCCCTCGAACTGCCAAAGGATGAGGACGATCGAGCACATAGTGTTGGTGATTACAAAGTCATTATTCAAAAAGCCATTGGTGCTGGGGGGCAGTAAAATCAGTGATGAAAAATTGCCCCCATTTTTATTTCCCTAAATTCCCATTCATGAGCAAATGAACTGCAGAAAAAGACCCGTTTTGAAATTGGAAATGGGTTTGTCGCTTGTTTCCCATTGTTTTCTAGCCTAGCCATGCTAGACTCTTCGCAGCAGCACTTATAATGTGCTGCAGTAGTAGTCTAGTTACGCTCAATTCAACTTTTGGCTAGATTTCCCTGAAACTGGCGATGAATCACAGTGAAGTATAGAGTCAGAGGGCAGTCATAACAAAGTGATGCTGCAACGATTCAGAGACAAACAACTGGAAGCAACCATAGAAGAAGAACAACGGGTGGCGATTTTCTTTTATCAAAGATGAGTGAAAAATGGGAGAAAACGTCAGCAATCTTTAATTTTTTTTTTTTTTTTTACAGAAGCGACAACAGTCGTTAAGCTCCATAATCCCCAATTTTGTTTAGTCATTCGTAACCTCTGTGAAGTTTCCGACGTATAACTACATCATCCTAAAGATTACGCTGATTGGTTGTAGAACCGTCCTATTGCATACAGAGGATTTAAAAGACAACCTTTTAGCCCACCTCCCCTGACTATGAAGCGTTCCTAGACATGATATATGTAATGAATAGGGATAGTGCGGCTAGGCTAATGGGGAGGCTAAGTTACGTGTTTTTACTTCTGGGCCATGGGTGCTTAGCTTGCAAACAAATTGAATGGGAGTGAATGGAGCTAGTCAAGCTAAATTCTGATTCTGTTTGACAAGTACTCTGAAATTCACATATGATAGCGGTTAATTAAAAATATTTGATGTGGCATAGGCAGACCACCCGTTTTTTTTGGGAATCAAATGTGATGAATTGAATATCATTCAATAATTTTCCAATCGCAGGCCCCATGAGCCTCCCAGAAGGGGCGGAGACTTAAGCTCCCCATTATTTTCCACTTCTTGATTTGTAAACAGAAATTGAATGGCCACCAAGTACATGGACTCATAACAGCGAGCTTTTTGTATCGGGAGAACCCCCCGCCCAATCTATTTTTTGATAAATCGCACCCTGTATATTATCATTAAGGTTGTCAAACGATTAAACATTTTAATCAGATTAATCACAGGTTTGCTTTGGATTAATTTTTACTAACCATGATCAAAACACTTTGTCAGTCCACTGTCCTGTCTCACAATTTTTTGTACTTAAATTTTTCACAAAATACATAAAAAAAATTACCAAAAAAATACGGTCGGAAAATATACAAAACATGCTAAAGTCAAGTAAAAATCACAATAAATAAATTCTGGATAAAAAAAAATGAAAAAATTTGATAGAATATTCAAACCATATGCAAAAATATGAATATATATTATAGAATCAACATGTTTATTCATCACCTTCAACAGTTTCCACAAAACAACCATGAACAAATGTTCCATTTAATTGTTAAAATTTTAAACCAGATTATTCATGATGATGGTTTAATCTGTGTTAATGCATTAATTTTGACAACCCTAATTATCATGTATATGAATGTTTTTTATGGTGTTAAAAAAGCTGTTAAAGCAATGGAAACAGATTTCATTGAATTGTTAGTTTGTATAAAGGGATGGGACTCAATAAGTTATTCTTCTTCACAGTCCTTTTTGAGTGCAGAGACATTTTGACCATGTTGTGTGATTCATTGTTATCTGATGATTCTATGTGCTTGAAAGAACACTACACTACTACAGCTACTCCTACTATGTATACTCATGTTCAGAAACAGTTTTTGTTCTAGTTGTCACTGCTTTAGTCATCACAGGAAGTTTGAATTGAATTAGGCAATAGGACATGAGCTGTGTATGGATTTCTTTAGGTTTGCACTTTTAAACATATTGCTCAAGTCTGTGAGTGAGGGCATAGAAAATAATTTAAATGCACATGTTGTGTTACCTGCAGTTGAAGAGTGAGTCATAGAAGAACATAAAGCATGGGCGTGTCATGTCTCACCTCAGCAGGTGTTATTGTCCACCATCGCTGGCGGGGGACATAGAAATTCTCTTCGTCCCTGCGTCCATTCAGGAACACTGTACTCTCAATAACTTTTGACAGCTTTGTTGGAGGATCACCAAATTCACCCCACAAATGACTTGCTCAAAATTGATTCGTGACCTTGATCATACAGCAACAAAATGGGAGGAATACGTTCTCTCAGCTTTGATGTTGAATCAACCAATTCACACCATAAACAGCAGCAGTTTAGTGACTACATTGATAACATTTTATGCAGTATACTGGTGGTCCCTGTCCCGCACACCCAATTGCTAGTTTTGGACAAAGTTATTTATCTCGTTTACCATAATGGGGTCCCTATTGGAACTCGTTCAATAAGGTAGCACTATCAATGCTTATGGCATGTTTGCATCTTTAATCTTGCATTGTGCAACAGTTGTGCCACGGGACCCCCCCCCTCCCCTGTAAAAAATAATCCCTATGACCGTTCATCATAATTATGACTTCTGATTCAATGGATTACTGTGATGTGTGCTGTATCTCGCTCACGTCACAATGATGCACCCCTCAGCCATCTCCGTGTCCAATGTCAAACCCAGTCAGCTACAGTGTCATCAATTCTGTAACGGGCAGCAGGGAACCCAAGTGCAGAACCACAGACAATTCTTAAAAGATTAAGATAGTCAGATTAAGTCCGATTAAGGAACCAAGTCCGATTAGTCCGATTAATAAAACAATACAACAGATGGAAGGGAAACCCCCTTTTAAGTCTTTCAGAGTTCTGTACTGAAAGTACAGACTGGTATCAGTAGACCTTCTCACGTCCATGGGCGTAAGCTGGGTCGTGGTCGGATCCGGTCCAGGGTCGGGGCTGCCGGCATGGCTCATAACAGGAATCCAGTCCGGGGTCAGTACCAAAAAGCCGAGGCAGAAGACGGAGGCAGGAGACGGAGTCAGGCGAAACGGGTCGGAACACAGGCAGGAAACGGAGATCAGGAAAAACAGGTTTGCTACACAGAACTTCAGAACAGGATAACAGGTGGGAAAATCAGAGGATTAGATCGTCTGGCAAGGGACAGAACATAGAATGAGGGTTTATATACTCTCCACCTGATGAGCTCAGCTGAGCTCCTCAATCAGCCTCGGAAGGCAAGAACTGGGTGAAAGGTGAATGAGACCAGGAAGAGAGACAGCAGAGCAGAGTGGAAGAGAAAGAGACACAGAGACAGAGAGAGAGACTGAAAAAAAGGACTCAGAGATACTGGATATGACAGACTTTTTTACACATGCTTTTTGTCACTTGTGGGACAGGGGACACATGGCCTTCAGGTCAACACTAGGCTATTTTTTTTATAATTGGAGCCATGTTAATATCATGCATCAAATTGAACTGTGTGTTTATATATGAGGTGTGTGAATCACACAGGTGTTAATTTGTTTAAATATTTGTATTATATGCTTTAATTATTTGTCTGGAATAGTATATGCCTTTAGTGGTGGTGTTATTTTGTGTGCTGTGAATACATGCAAACCCGATAAGGAGTAGCATTTACTAAAACACAACAAAAACTACAATAAAAGAAATAAAAATTTATTATTTTTAACTGACTTTAACTAACAAAAGAATGAAGGTGATATTTCCAATGTTTTCACTTTTAGATTATGAGTCAGAATAGAATAGAATAGAATAGAATAGAATAGAATAGAATAGAATAGAATAGAATAGAATAGAATAGAATAACTTCACTGTAAGCCAAGGAGACAACTACATTATTTGTGCATCTCAACTCGTGTTTAAAACACAGGACATTGAACCAGTCGCACCAGGCACCACCCACCCCTTGCATGTTGCAGCTTATTTTGTCGTCAATCCAGTTGATCATGTCAAATCAAACAAAACAAAACAAAACCAATTTACTAGAAGTGAATATGGTTGTGGCTTTGTGGTCAGACAGTGCATGGGCTGGACTGTCTTGCTTAAGTTCACATGTCAAATACTGAAAATACTGTATAAAAATTTCCTGAATAGGTATCAGTTAACAAAGAAGTTTTGTCAACAGCAACAATGGAGAGAAAAAAAATCCACTTTCAAAGGTGCAACAGTTGGCCTACATCTACACTGCCAGCCTCAGTGCTCAGGTTTCATTTGTGAACATGAACACATGTACAAAAACAGTGCAGATGGCTGGTCATAACAGGCATTAATACAGTACATCAGTCACTAATGCACATAGACTGTTACTGCAAGTTAAAAAAAGGCAAATATATCAATATTCAATGTAAAATAAAGTCTCTGTTGGTTTCTTCATATCATAGACCAATTTTCATTTGGTTTAATGTCTATGTTACGTTAACACAATAACTGTACATCATGCAAGAGAATCCATCCAAAAATGATTAATCTGAATCTGTAGTGAAGTAAAGGGCACATAAATTCTGATCTGCCCATTCACACTCAGGACACACTGAACAGATCAGATCTGATTCAGGATCACATATGGAAGGGGCCAAAATCAGAACTGAAAAGGTCAGATTGCGTGTGGTATGTGCTGTTCATACTATTACGGAAAAAACCCAGATTTAAATGACACTTGAGTGAAAACCACAGATTTGGGACACTTGCCTGTAGTGTGAATGAAACTGCTGCGTTCTTAGGTTCACACCCTGTTTAAAAGTGAGTAGAAATGTAATATCTCTGTCCCTACATGTTTTGATTGAGTTTCTGCACTCAAAGTTGTACCTACAGTTTGTATATATTTTACATTGTAGCTTCTGTAAATTGAATTTGTATATGGGTGCAACTGGGCTTACTTTAATACCTGGCATTTTGCCAGCATTTTAGACCCAAAAATAAAACTTAAATGTACACATAGAATGCACCTAATGACCTCAGTTAAGTGTAAAAAATATATATATATTCTTGCTCTGAATCATCTCTTGATTAATGAATCTTTAATTAAATATCGGGGCCAAAAATAGGACAAAAATATGGACATGAAAAATTACCTACAGTAGGTGTCAGTTAATTTGATCTAGAATACATGGCTGTAAAAGGTCTTATATAGTATAAATAAAGACATTATTAAATTTGACATCCTAGTGGTTTTTCTAATCCAGACGTGTGGGTGTCTGATGCATCAGCAGTGTCATTCCAGGTTTTGCATGTACCTATTGTGTCCACCAACTTACATGCATATAAATCGCAATACTACAGCTTAATTTTTGTGTCCATTTGACCATGTTACAAGCAATTTTTTACATTAAAGATAAAGTAATAGAAAAATATGTGCTTAGCATTAGTCTATTGATTCGGTCAAGCTGCTGCTTTGTAATTATTACCAAAATGAATGTATATGTAGTATTTATACACAACAATCTGATGAGGTTGTCGAACCGTGTTAAATAATAAATAAATAAATAAATAATAAAAGCACATACTTTCTGCCCCGCTCTCCTTCTATTTAGTCACATATTCACACCTCCCAGCCAGCATGCCCATGTGGGCCCCAGAAGGGATATGTTTGGGCTTCATATACTGTAAGAGTCTGAGGTGGGTTTGTCCACAGTTTCCATGGTGACCCCAAATGTGTTTACCCATTTCAGAATAAGAATCTCTTCATCCTCAGTGTACTAAGGACAATGAAACTGAGGTAGAGCTGTCAGGTTCAGAGGAATAGTTTATAGAAAGAAAACAAAAATCAGTATAACAACAAACATCAGTAAAAGGCAGTGATTTACATTTAAAAAAGTATTGCAAACTAGAATAGAAGTACTTTATTGATCCAAAAATTGGGAAATTACTTTCGTAACAAGAGCAGCATTCACATAGAAGTAAGACAGACACAGACAGACAGACAGACAGTAAGGTGCAAAACAAGTAAGCTGCAATAACATATTTAAGTAACAATGCAGATAACTGAAGTAAAGTAGCAAATAATGTAGCTACAGTATTATTTACAGAAAGTGCAGAGTGTAAAACAGAAATAAAATGTGTGATTATGATTTTCATTTATTGTACAATGCGATGGCTTGTGGGAGGAAGGATTTCCTGAATCTGTCCATTCGACAGTGAAGCTGTAACAGTCTGTTGGAGAAAGTGCTCCTCTGTCTGTCCAGTGTGTGGTGGAGAAGGTGCTCGGTGTCCATGATTGTCTTTAGTTTTTCCGAAGCATCCTCCTCTCCACCATGGTCTGAAACTTGTTCAGCCTCAGATTGATAACAGATGGAGCTGGCCACCACAGACTGGTGGGACATCTCCACCACAGATGGGTGGGACATCTCCACCACAGACAGGTGGGACATCTCCACCACAGACGGGTGGGACATCTCCACCACAGATGGGTGGGACATCTCCACCACAGACAGGTGGGACATCTCCACCACAGACGGGTGGGACATCTCCACCACAGACAGGTGGGACATCTCCACCACAGACGGGTGGGACATCTCCACCACAGACAGGTGGGACATCTCTACCACAGACAGGTGGGACATCTCCACCACAGATGGGTGGGACATCTCCACCACAGATGGGTGGGACATCTCCAACATCTTGGTGCACACACCAAAGGATCTGAGCTTCTGCTCAGATGCTGACAGTCTGTTCATCCCCTTCTTGTATGCAGCCTCGGTGTTGGAGCTCCAGTCCAGTCTGTTATTGATGACCACTCCTAAGTATTTGTACTCCTCCACCTCCACCATCCTTTAGTCCTCAGTGGCTGTAGAGGCGTCCTCTTCTTCCTGAAGTCAACCACCATCTCCTTGGTCTTGTTGACATTCAGTCTCAGATGGTTCTTCTCTGTCCACTCCACAAATTCACTCACTAGTTTCCTTTACTCCCCTTACTCTCCATCTCTTACACACCCCACAACTGCTGAGTCACCAGATAACTTCTGAAGGTGGAATGACTCAGAGTTTTGTTGGAAATGTGTGGTGTATAATGTGAAGAGGAAAGGGGACGGTACAGTTCCCTGTGGAGCTCCTGTGTCACTGACCACCACATCAGACAGGACACTGCCCACACATACAAGCTGTGGCTTGTCAGGTAATCAGTGATCCAGGAGATCAATGAGCCGCTGACATCCATCACTGCAGCTTCTCCCCCAGTAGCAGAGGTTGGATGGTGTTAAAAGAACCGGCGAAATCAAAGAATGTCATCGTCACAGTGCTTCCTCCACCATCCAGGTGCATATGGGCTCATTACAGCAGGTAGATGATAGTGTCTTCAACTCCTAAGTGGGGCTGGTACACAAACTGCACAGGGTCCAGAAACATTGTCCCCTGAGACCAGAGCTGTGATAAGACCAGGACCTTCATTACATGAGACTATGATACTAAACTAAGATACTTGTGCAACATAGAATTTAAGTGTAAATGACATGGACTCTAAATATCATGGGATAAATAGTGTGAAAAATAAACATAATATTCAGATCTCTGATTATGATGATATAGCCAAACACATGCAGGGTCACCAAAAGCTGTAGACAAACCCACTTGGGACCCTTATATGGAGCCCAAATGTAACCCGTCTGGGGCCTATGTGGACATGCTGGCTGGGTTGTTAAGGTACAGTTTGTTGTATTGAATTGTACTAAATGACTAAACATCATGTTTGTGTCCTTTTTGACTGTTACATGCAGATGTTTTAAATTAAATGTCATGTAAAATAACATAAAAATGCATTTTATCACAAAAATTGTTTCTGTTTTTTCTCAGTAAGCGTTTATTTTTAAATATACTCAAAATGCTTCCAAACTTCCTCCAGAACATTAGTATTTGTTTCATAGAAACAACCAGTGATTTTGTTGTATGTAAACTGAAGGTACAATATTCCTAGTTTGTAAATCTCATACATTGTGAATTCAACCTGTGTTTTAAATGATATACTGTAAATCATTGCACCTTGAACTCAGTACATAAAGGGTGACAGGTCGGTTTTGTCATTCATAAATCTGTGCCCACAGTGAGTACACATACCACACCTGTACTAAAGGCAGAAACTCATTTACAAGCCACAGGAATGCAAATTTGCACTATGCATCTGCTTTGTTCGTCAATTATAAAATGCTGATAAAAATCACATTGCCGCTGGTGCACCCAGTTCAAGGGTGGAGTACGCCCCGAAGACAAACATTTGAGATTTATCTTTACACGGCCTGACTGGTCATTGTTCACCACACCACAGAAACTGGCCAGGTGTGAGTGTGAGGCTGATGTCATGTCACGGTGGGTATAAGAGCTGTGGCCACGCCCCCCCCCCTTTTTTTTTGTGTGTTTTTACCCTGTGACTCTGAAACGTCAGACCACCATTTCAGCAGCTACAGCAGGTGAGGTTTGAACTTTCTAAGGCCTTTTTTTACTAAAGCTAAAGAAATATTCTAACCTGAAAATACTTAAAGTGCTATATTTAACCCATAAAAACCCAGTACTACTTTTGTGGCTGTTCCTAAATTAATTAATTCATTATTTTAAAAAAAAATCTATTCATACCTTTCATAACGGATTTATCACCATATTACACTCAGTGTTTTGCTTTTTATTGTTATTGGTGTAAATATTTTTTTTTCCTATATTTAATCTGCAGGTCATGTAGATATCCATCAAAACTCAGTAAATTCAAAGTTCCATATATTAAAACAGAAACAAATGAATAAAAAAAGCAATGTTTTAGTAAAGATATTGCTAGCTGAATGTAAAAACAAGTGTGTCCATTCTCTGTCATTGATTCAACTCCATGGGTTTTAATGGTGAATCAATGTTGTAGAAGATGACAGTGTTTCTGCGGTAACTACAAAGAGCCTCTGAACATCCAATATTATATATATATATGATAACCATGACAAGACGACAAAGTGTATTTTACAGTAATTATTGACATGTTTTGACAGAAGTAGTGGATCAACAGGTATTAGACCAGTAGATGGTTTGTGGCACCAGTTACTTTTTGGGTTTTCATGGGTTAACAGTACAAAATTGTGTGTGCATGTGCAAAATACTTAATATTGGAACAATAAACTCTAGACAGTGGGGATATTTTTTTTTATAAAGTTGTTGTACCTCCTTGCAGCCATGGCATTCCAGTCAAATGTGGTCATGTCCCAGCCTCAGGTCTCTGTGACACAGTACACTGTATCGTCTGGATCATCAGAGTGGAATACAAATGTGTGTGACTGCATGAACGACTGCGGAATCTGTACGTGTTTTTTTTTCCTCTTCTTAGAAGCTAAACGTTACTTTAGAATTGTTCAATAAATGTGAAAATATACTGAGTACCCTTTCATTCCATGCCCCCAGGTCTGTGTGCAACCTTTATCCCCTGCATCCTGGCGTGTAAAGTGTCCCAGGACAGTGGGGACAGCTGCTGTGTTGGCTGCCTCCCTGGGGCCTGGATTGCTCTAAGGACAAGCATACGCAGCAGATACCACATTAGTGTAAGTTGTCTGAAGCTCTCCAGTTCTAGATCAGAAAAAAATAATGATTGATCCTTCATTTCAAGTATACTGATTCTTTAGGTTTAGACAGGATTTTTATGGCCCAGTTTGTTTTAATTGTTTAGTCTTTTATTCTCGATACTGTATTTTACTTTGTTTTTTTTATTGGATTGTCTTCTCTGTAGAAATTTGAGATTTTACCCAATGAAGAGTTTTATAAATCCTAATATTATTAATTATTATTATTTAGGGCTGTCAAAATTAATGCATTAATGCAGATTAATCCTTTAATCTTAACCCTTCCGCAAAAGATCTGTTTTCAAAGGAGGGGCCTCATCTAAAATCCTTGGATGTGATTAGATGAAAATTCTGTCCGTCATCTAGACTGACGCCCTGCTTCAGCCACTCACGTTGAAGTCAAGCCGCTTAATCAGTGCAAATAGTTTGCATCAGGTATATACACATCAACAGAAGGGGTTTAAACTTACCATTTATATGTGATGCTTATTATTATATAACCTCGTCTACTACGATGCCCACCAAGTTCTTCTGGTAAACGTCGTAGGTTCTCCATTCAGCCTTCAGCCATAATTTGGGGCTACAGAACCCCCTTAGCAACATCCATTGTGGATATGGTTGTCATTTCTTCCTCCCAGTTCCATTACTGTCAGTCCAAGTTTACCAGCCTCTTTGACTTGGTCCTCTAGCAACACAGCCAGGGGGGGGGGGGGGTACCACAATAATCATGGGCTTCTGCACTGGTACTATTTCTTTATCCACCAGTGGAGACATCTGATAGATCAAACTCTTACCAAACCCGGTTGGAAGAAGAGTGAAAACATCATTTCCATTAATAAACGTGTCCAAAGCCGTCCTCTGTTCATCTTTTAAGGGATTGGAAATAGTCGAGTCTATATGGACCCTGGGATACCGAACGTATGCTGCCATTGTTATGTATCTGAAAAGACTACGCTGCCATCACTTCTGCTTTACGTCACATCAGCCACAACACTGCCGGGTAGTCACTGATTGGCTCCTTCGTTTTTAAGTAAATTTGATGCCCGTGCTACTCAGATGGTTGTGTGAGCGTAGCGTAATGCAGCCAGATGGCGTAAATCAGGTTAGATTAATCCATCATCAAGATTAATCTAATTGAAATTTTTAATGCAATTAAATGGAACAGTTGTTTTCAGTTGTTTTGTTGAAACTGTTAAGGTGTTGAACATGTTTATTGTATATATATTTATATTTTTGCATATATTTTGGATATTTTATCACATTTTTTTGTGTTTCTTAGTGTATTTTGTTGGAAATTTGATTACTAAAAAAATTTGCACAAAAAACTAAGTAAAACAAAACAGTCAACTGACAAAGTGACTAATCAGAATTCCAAGGCAACACTGTGACTAATCCAATTGAATTTTTTTAGCATTTGGCAGCCTTATTTTTATGATTAGGTACAAACCATGAGCCAAAGACAACAGTGTAATAATGACAGCATATTTGTGCTTTCTGCAGGGTTCTGTATGTGACGACTGGGTTGTCATGGCCTGCCTGCCGCTCTGTGGACTGTGTCAGATGGCGAGAGAGCAGAAGGTCAGAGGATGAAAAGAAAAGGAACGAGTCTGTTAATAAAGACTATGAAATTAAGATTACTTCCTGACACCATTACTGGAAATTCCCTTTTATGATTTATCTGTAATTAAACTCTACACATCCAGTGCCATCACATAATGTACAATGCCATGTAAAAATGATAACCTACAATAGTAAACACAGAAGAGCAACTTTAGTCAAAAAATAAATAAATAAATAAATAAAATAAAATGTGATGACAAAGACTGACTGAATATTCAAAACAAAAAGCATAATGCTGGCTTTTTTCCCTTTAAATTCTATTTATTCTTTTTTCCTCATTAACTAGTATGTTTCATACCAAGTTCAACAGCGACTCCATGTGATGAAATACATTTTATGCAACAAACCACTGAGGATGTGATGAAGAAAATTCCGTTCTATTTAATTTCCAACAGGATGAAATATTTCAACCTGTGCCATTTCCACATATTATTTATTTTCTAATGTAACTAAGTGGTAATGCTTATCTTATAATATTCCATAATAAGTATCATGTCTCCATGTATTTAATGTATGATATTTTTCACTTTAATCTGATTTATATTCATTCATGCATCTATACTTTAAATAAAATGTTTTGGAATGTTCATTTTATGAAATAATTTTCATTACACACCTTTGGCAGCAAATGAATATTAAAGGAAATTATCACAAACCAGTCTTCTTTGTACTTTTTACAGAATGAAAATGTTTCCTAAGAGGAAAGGTGGGCTAAATGCTCGTCTTTTAGGAAGGTATACTGAAATGCTTCAATGGAATGAAGTGGGTGGTGTTAGGTTTAGGGTTCTAAGAGGAACATGTGACCAATAAAAACAAGATCTGAAATCATTAAAAAGGAACTGCATCACTCTGGTTTAAAGTTCAACACTCTGTACACAAAGGACCGAGAAGTTGGATTGAAGTCGGAGAAAAGGAAACACTATAGCCCAGGGTAAGAAACTTCTAATATTAAATATGTAAACAAAATGTATAATTTAAATGTTTTATTTGACATTTTAAAACATCAAATTGTATAAAAAAAAATGGAAGTGTTCATTTAGAAGAATTTTAGGGAGTGTCCAGTATCTTAAAAAACTATTTTTAATTTAAGTCTTGGGACATTGTCCTAAAGCAACATTTTTTGTAGAAAATACTGTCTGAAAATATCAATGATTTTTGTTCTTAACCTGTGAAGAATAGTCCTATATTAAATGTGAAACGTTTTTACAACTCTAGATAATTACTTAGTTCATATGTTCCAAGGTAAGGAATGCTCTTTAACAACTAACTAACTTCTCTTTTTCTTAACAACCACCAGTTTTATATTTATACCATCATAAAATTTGAACAATATTTCAAGAGTAGTACACATTTTTTTCTGGAAGCTCTGTAATTTTTTGGAGATAATTACAAAAGCACTGAACAAAATACCATTGTATTGAACAAATGTTTCTTTTTATTCATTTAAGTTTCCTGTAATGAACAACTAAGCTTATCCTGATTCTGATATGCTCATGGGAAAAAATTATTAGACCGCACTCATTTTCTTAAATTTCTTGTTCATTCTAATGACTTGTTCAACTAAAGGCGCATTTGTTTGGACACATAATGAGAAATATAGTTCAGTTTAATTTCTGAGCTGATATCTATCCATTTTCCATGTTTTCTTGATAGCCAAAATCACATCAGTTCTTACATCAATGACTATGAAACGGTGCTTTTCTGTCCATTTTACTTACAAAATACACACAGGAGTTAGTACTTGTTGGCATAATCATTGTTTTTAAAGACTTTTTTTCTGTGACTATATAACTTAAAGGGATAGTTTGGTATTTTTCACATTAATCTGTATGGCATCACTGTCTCTACTCTCATGCACCTACAGTGCCTTAGCAAACTACTTTCATCAGTTGTTCGGCAGTGTTTGCGGCTGCTACGTGCAGGTGCGCAGCTGTGTATTAACGTGTATTGATTGCTATTGAGAGAAAGTAGCTTCAAGCAATTATGAGGTGTGAGTTATTGTTCCGTGACAGTTTTGTTATACAAATAAATCACTCATTCAAACACATACTCTTGAGAAGAAACACATTTTGACTTTGTTGATCCCAGGAAACCTGCTGGGAGTACTTTTGCTTTGACCAAAACTGGACCAGAACTCAGCTCACTGGACACTGTTGGGGGTAAGTCACTGTGGGTGCACCAGAGTAAAGATGGTGATGTCATACAAATTCATGTGAAAAATACTAAACTATCCCTTTAAATTTCAGTTCTTCATGTGGACCTTGTGTCGTGTCATCATCAGAGTCCATTTCTAATGTAACTAAAGGTCATTTGTCATACCAAAATTAGAAAAGCACTCAGAGCGCAGACCTCTGCCAAGGCAGACCCCCCCTACAACAAAATCTAATCATTTGTTGATCAACCCATTACCACTATACACTGAAAATTTGATCAAAATCCATCTATAAGTTTACTGAAAAACATATACAGAAATATAAAATTGTTTCCATTTATGTTTCTTCTCTCTTTTCTAATATATTTCCATATTTTATTTTAATCTGACATGTTCATTTATTGCCATTTGTAAAAAAAAAAAAACCTCTTCAGTATTTCCCTTTTTACATTTTCTGCCTCCACTTATTTCCACTCTACCTATTTATTTCTGCATGTCCTTTGTACATTGCAGAAGTTCTTTTTCCATTTCTGTATGCAATTATGTTTCATTAGGAAAAGGGGTCAGTCTTTAAAGGCATGTCCTTCAGTCAGCTCTTCTCCTATTGGTTCATTTGTATTCAGGGGATGTGCGAACTGGACCAGGTTACTTGGCACTTGTGGTCTTGGTAGAGGGACATAAAGCTGCGTTATTTGAAAACCAGAAGAATTGCTGGTATAGAAATCACACAGACACTGAGGTCTTTACTGTTTGGTGTGGACATTATAACATGAGTGATCCAGATGCAGCTACTGTATATTGGAATCAGGACACAGAAATAAAGAGAAAGCTGGAGCATGTGGAGGCACTGGCACTGGCTGAACTGTGGCATGAAGCCAGAGCACCTGTGCCTCCATAGAGCCCACTGTGTCTTTATTTCTGTCTCAACATGACCCACACTTCTGTGTTTATGTCTGAACCTGGTTCAGCTCTCGTTGGGCTCAGTTTAGGTTGCAGTAGTCAGATCTGGATCATTCATCTGATCCACACAGAGATCACCTGACTCCAACATAACTGCATCTGGATCACCCATGTTACTTGGTACAAGACGTCGGTCTGAAGAGAACTGAACTCTTTCAGTTACACTCTACTCTACTCTACTCTACTCTACTCTACTCTACTCTACTCTACATCCACACAAGACAGTATAACAGTTCTGTGTCACTCTACCCAAGACCACAAGAGTCAGGTACAGTCTGGTCTATGCAGCACTACCAGCACAGCCCCCAAATACAAATTAACCAATAGGAGAAAAGCTGACCCATTAATAAACCCCACCCACCTTGCACACATTTTACCTGATTTTCTCCCCTATTTCTTATCATTATAAAAACACATTTTTGGTGATTGTGACCTTTGACCTACATTCACACCCTATTCTGGACCACCTTACACTTTTAATGAAAATGTTATGGAAATTAGTCCAGTAGTTTTTGCATAAAGCTACTTATGTGGATTTACAACTTAACATATACTTTTAATGTCTTAATTTACTGTCTAGTTGTTAAAAGTATGTCAAAAGTCAAAGTATGTCACAAGAAATGATATATAACTGTATCAAGACACAAGTTTGCCTGCCTGTCTGGAGTTGTCCAGCTTTATCGCTTATGTTTTGGTAAACAGTTATAATAAGGACTGTCAGAAATGTCTTTGGGGATAAATAATGGTTTACATTTCTATTGCACTTTTCAAAGCACTTTACATTATTGATCCATTATTCATTCACTCTCACATTCTCCCTCTGGTAGTAAACTACATTTGTCGCCACAGTTGCCAGACTGACAGAAGCGTGGCTGCCAAATTTGCACCTACGGTCCCTCTGACAACCACGAAACATTTATACACCAGAGTGGCACTGGAGGAGAGGAGGGTGAAGTGTGGTGCTCAACAACCCTTTGGTTATTGGATGACCCACTCTACCTCCTGAGCTATGGCCACAAGGACACGCCTTTAAGGACCCCCCCACCTCCCAATAATAATAAAAAAAAAACTATAAATGAATAAGATCCATAGGATGTACTGACACATCAATGATCTTAATTCTTATGTTTGAGAAGGACCAGTATTCTCTTTTTTTCTTACGTGATTCGGTTTGCTTCATACAGATATATTCAGCTATGCTAAAATAGTTGCAACTAGGACTGAACTCTTCCATTGGATAATTACTGCAGTAATTCAGCTGCAATAAGATCTTTAACCGTTTAATTGTTGTAATGACTAACCTCTGATTTCTTAAACAACTACAGCTTTAAAAGACAACATAAGGATTGGGGCAACTTTTAATGGAAATAAGTCATGTGATCTCACAAGTCCACAGTGACTCTGTTCCAGAGTGATGGGTGTATAAGGATGAGGAGAGAAGCAGATTACATTTCATACATCCATGATGCTTAGTGCCATCCAGTGCAACGTTTTAGTGTTTTGTGGCTGCTTCAGTTCATGTTAAGATCATGGGACTTTTTTGGGCTGGGCTGTATAAAAAATAACAGGACAAATGCAGTATAGGACATCTTCAAATGCTTGCAATACTCACAAATCATACAGTTTTTATTTTTACTTTATATATATATATATATATATATATATATATATATATATATATATATATATATATATATATATAAACTATGGAATTGGTCGTTTATATATTTTAGAATTTCTTTGCAGTTTTGTGTAGTCAGTTTTTTTTTCCAGTATAATTTTTGTGACAGCTTTTCTATAAAGTCTCTTTTTGTACTTTAAGAATCAATTGCTTAACAAAACAAAACTGTTAAACTGATTTGTTTTTCTTTGTTTGCTTACCACTGACCATAAAGATTTATTCTATTCTATGTAACATAACCATATCCTTTGTGTTTTTTAGATCCCTCAGCCCTGAATCCAATCAACAGGATACCTTTGAAATAAAACAAATCAACAAAGACCACAAAGATAAACTCTGGACAAATGGCAAACCCCACTTGCCAGTTGTTGGCAGCTACAGTTGTGCTCGGGGTCGTTCAGCTGATCACAAGTTATAGCTTTAAGAACTGCATTGAAGATCCCAAAGCAAAGGGAAGAAACTTCACCTGTATCAATCGAAGGGTGGAGAATTTATCTGATATTGTGGAAGACCTGCCAGCATCTACCCTCAGTATTGTCATTGCCATTAATCCAATCTCTCATATACCAAATAGAACCTTCGCAAAGTTTCTGAACCTCACAAATCTGAAACTGGATCATAATCAAATCAAGACCCTTGATGAATTTGCTTTCCAAAACTTGACAAAGCTTCGGTCTCTGAATTTATCCTATAACCACATATTGGAACTGAATTATTGTGTTTTTAAGGGTTTGCATCATCTCACTTTTCTTTCACTGACAAGCAACAGGCTGAAGGTGCTCCAAGACAACATTTTCTCCGCTGTTCACCAACTAGACACTTTACTATTACGACAAAATTCCCTAACAGATTTCTCACAGATCACCAGATCTGTTTCGTTGCTTCAAAATCTGAAGACATTAGACCTTTGCTTTAACAAATTCACGTCTCTCAACTCAAACAATTCACTGCCTCAGTCACTCAAGATCTTATATCTATGCAGTAACAACCTGAGCAGACTGGGGTGTGAATACTCATTTTTCAACCATGTCCATCTTCTAGATTTGTCAAGCAATCCTAGACTATCAACAGAAGTTTTTCAAGGAGTGAATCTGAGCCAACTAAACTACATACGTTTGCACTCGACTGCTGTCAGAATAGTAGATTTTTTAAATACTACCAATATCCAGGTAGATCATGTTGATTTCTCCGCCACTGGTCTAAAAAATGAGAGCCTGATCGAGAACCTTTGCAGAGTGCTGAAGAGTAAGATTTCAAGGATGACAAAGTTGCATTTGTGTCATAATGGGATTAGAGATCTGACAAAAGCATTGTCTCATTGCCCTGAAATTACTCAAGCTGTGGATCTATCTTACAACAGAATGAAAGAAACTAATTGTCTTCGTTTTCTCACGAAACACCATAATATAAGGAATTTCATTGCTGAGCACAACGTTTTTACCTCACTCCCAATGTGCAATGGAACGACTATGGCTTCCTTCAAAAATTTAGAAAATCTAAGCTATCGTTACAACCGCATCCTCTTAGTTAATCACTCCGCTTTCAGTAACACACCAAATCTAAAGTCACTAAAACTCAATATAAACACAATTGCATACCTTCATCGTGACGCTCTTAAAGGGTTGAAGAACCTTGTAACACTCCGTTTAGACAATAACCTTTTAACTGATTTGTTCAGCGTCACCTTTGTTGATCAAGTCAACCTAGAAATACTAAACTTGCGTAACAATCGCATTTCTGTAATTTTCAATAAGACATTTCAGAATCTCACAAAACTGAAAAAACTAGACCTGGGGGGAAATAAGATCTCACATTTTGATCCATTGGGCCTTGAAGGACTTCATAGTTTGACCAATTTATATCTGGATAGTAATAACCTCAAACAGATTGATTCTTCTCTTTATCACCCATTTCACAAGACACTGCGAGTGCTGGATTTACAACGCAACCAGATTCGTTTCCTCACTGAAACTAACATTTCCCCATTTGTTAATCTCACTGAACTCAGTGATCTGAAATTGGATGGACAGCGCCCCTATGGCCTCACTCTTCTACCGCAAAACTTCTTCCGTGGCCTTCACTCGTTACGCTCTCTGTATCTCACCAGTAACCACATCTCTCATATTGCTCCTGATGCATTTGATGACTTGGCAGGATTACGTTTCCTCACATTAATCAGTTGCTGTGTTGGGGTAACACAACTACAACCAGGTGTATTTAAAAACTTAAGGAATTTGACCAAACTGACTGCAGAAAACATGGGCATCCAAAACTTCTCAAAGGAGGTTTTTGGAAATCTGACACATTTACACACACTGCAGCTCAACCGTAATGTGATGCAGAGCATTGACATTGATGTACTGGAAAATCTCCCGAATCTCCACTACCTCGACATACGTGATATCCCTTTATCCTGTACCTGCCAAAACACAAGGCTGCAAAACTGGACACTCCATAATCCAAATGTTCAGGTGGTGTATCTCTACAGTCACCTCTGCCAAAATGACAAAGGCCACAAATTCTACAACTTTGACACCAAAATTTGTTACATAGACCTAGGGAAGTACCTCTTCATTATAACAGCAGTTATTATAGCTCTGTTTACAGCCTCTCCAATACTTTATGTGAAGCTCTACTGGAAAATGAAATACAGCTACTATGTGTTTCGTGCCTGGTTTAGTGAACAGTGGCGCAGACTCAGAGAGGAGGAGGAAAAATGCAAATATGATGCATTTATATCCTACAACTCCTCTGATGAACAGTGGGTTCTGGAAGAGTTGCTGCCCAACCTGGAGGGAAGTGGATCATCCTTTAAACTATGCCTACATCACAGAGACTTTGAGTTGGGCCGTGATATAGTGGACAACATTGTCTCTGCTGTGTACAGTAGCCGAAAAACTGTTTGTGTGGTTAGTCAGAATTTCCTTAGAAGTGAGTGGTGTTCTCTGGAGATACAACTGGCCAGTTATCGACTCTTTGATGAGCATCGGGATGTTCTGCTGCTTGTCTTTTTGGAACCAGTTTCAGAGAGGCAGATATCATCCTATCACAGGATGAGGAAGGTGATGCTGAAGAAGACATATCTACAGTGGCCTGGCTCAGACTGCACTAACCCGACACAGGCTCAAGACCTGTTTTGGAATCAGTTACGGAGGGCAATAAGAACAGGTAGTCAAGTTGAGACGGATGAAGATGAAAGATGTGGGAATCCTGTGACAGAACCATCAGATACTGAAACAGAAGAAACTTATTATTTATTACCATGAAAAAAACAAAACAATCTATGACACTGTTACATGGATTTGTATATGTATGAATCCAGTCAGTACAATATTGTAAATGTGTGATGGATCATAAATTGTAAAACAATATAATTTATACATGTATGGATCAACATTGTATCTATTTTCTTTGCTTAGTTTGTATTGCATGTTATTAAGAATGTCAATGCAAGTAATGCACAAAATAATAACTGGTACCTCGTAGTAGACAGACATTTGACTGAAAATTTTGCTCTGTAAAGAATTGTCCATTATTTGTATAAAAATTGCTGTTATAATGTTCAAAACTGCTTTTAATAAGATGTAAATGTTACAGTTTTACTGTGAACATAACTTGATGACAAATTAAAAAGGACATAGCACTATAAAAGATTCATTTAGAAGAATCTCTTTATGCAGATCTTCACACATTAGTACAGTCTCATAGGAGGGAAAGACCAGTGTTCGGGACTTGGAAAAAAAGAAGTGGTAGATGCTGAATCTCTGTCAAGCATGTGGGAGGGAGGGTAATATGTTAAATCATTTTGATGGATTCTGCGGGTGGAATCAGCTGAAAGGGAGCTGAATTGCCTGAAAGACTGGAAGGGGCTGCTCCGCTGAGGACAGGTCATTTGGTTAGAAAAGGAGGGAGCAAAAGGGAATCTGTCTGAAGCTTCAATCGAGCCTTGCTCAGCTGAACATCCATCTGTCAGACGTATATGGTAAGGAATGAAGGGCTGGATGCTGTCACTGTGATGAAATCTGCTCCTTTCCCTCACTGTTGTGGTATCAGGGAGATTCATGAAGCCGTTTCTGAAGGAGTCAAACCCAGTTGGCTCTTTTCTTGTTCTGGTGAAATGGTTGTCTAATTGCTGAGACACGCCGAGTTTATGTTCATAGTGTTTTGTACGAGACAGAGTTAACAAATGCTCACTTTCTCCTGAGAATCCTTCAGATGGCTCAAAGTCCATGCAAAAATGAGGAGAGTGTCTACAAGTGAAGATGTCATCCAAAAAATTTACCGATTTCTCCATAGAGCTGCTGGTCCATTCTGCATCTGTATTCTGTATGAGAAATACCGAAGAGTGTTTCATTGCAAACAATCTTAAGTCTACAAGACAATGAGATCTCTGAAAACAGGTAGAATAAAGGAGAGGCAGTGTAAAACTTCGTGTCTTACCTCTTCAAAGTACTTGTTTGGCCACTGATTTGACTCAGAGTTAGACTGTTGACTTTCTATCATTTTGAAAGCTGCCCCTTTTTCAGCACCAAAACATGGCTGACTGGTAGACTCTGCTTGAAATGCAGTGGTAAATGCATCTAAAAAGTAAAACAGAGAGATGAGATGGACAAAATGATCATTTGTGCTATTTCAATAATGTGAAATAAATGAACATTAAATACAATTATATTCATACGTATGTATCAAAAGCTTTGGGCCTTAACCCCTAAAATATTGAAATAAGTTAAATAACAGAGGTAATCACCATATTATATACCACTCAAAATATGTAAAACTAGAAAAGCATGGAGTGCAGACTGTGCCAAGCCAAATCAACCCCCCTCCTAAATGACCCAAATGAGCACTAAGTTTCTAATTCATTTCTGCAAGTTGCAGTCTGCCCTGACCTACTGAATGAAAGACACACACGACAAACCTTTATCACTTTTTCCCCTGTGGCAGTATCAACATTTCCTGAAAATGTTGTCTAAATCTGTCAACTTTTTGACTTATCTTGCTAACAGACAGATCAATAAACACTGGCAAACACATAACTCTGCTGTTCCTTGGCAGAGTAAAGAAAGAAAATGGAAAAATTTAACAATAAAAATAACTGGCAACCAGTACTTACATTTGTGGCAGAACATTGTAATATAATTTTAAACATATTCATCCTATATTCAATATTCTAGTACAAATGCTGTATTAGTGCTTACCTGTACACCAGGATCCACCTTTATCAGTAATGATTGGCTCCTGGTTCTGAACCTGTTTGGGAACTGGATCAGTGCCTAAGTGTAGACATTGCTGCACCTCTAGAAGGTTCCTCTGAAGTTGTGGTCCATGCCTCTTCTGCAGGGCTTTCAATAGTACCTTCCTGCTCTTTGCCATTAAGTTTCTTTGTCCCAAATATGGAAACATGACATTGTGGCACAAATTTGCTGCCACTGAACTCACGAACTTGGATACGGTCTCTGGATCATGGTTTGGATGGTGTATCTTAAAGCTGTCAGCGGTACCAACAGTGATGGAACAGGAATGTAGAAGTGAGCTTGGACTAGGGTGGGTGGTTTTTTTTGGAGAAACAGAAGGCTCCTGGCTGTGTAGTGTGTGCTCTAGTGCAGCATTCATCAGTCCTTTATCCATTTTCTTCTTCACATTTCCATCGTAGCCAATGGGAGTTTGCAGTGATTCTCTGTCCTTTATAGACAGCTTAGCTTTCTTGTTCGTCATAAAAAGTGCATCAAAGGGGCTGTGTTTGGATGAGTCAAAGTTTTTGTCACTGTTGGACAAAAGATCATTAATTTGTGCTGGTATTTGCCCTGGTGTAATATCTGAAGGGTGACTGCCAGAATCAGAATCAGTTTTGTCTTTCTCCTTACAGTTATCCAGGGCCTTTGCACTTAAATTTGCTTTCATTTGAGAGGTCTCTGCCTCATCATCATCAGAATTTGATAAACGACCAGTGTTGTTCTTTTCTTGGATTTTCTCTCCACTTTTTTCAAGTTTTCTCTGGTCACTTAATAGACGTTCAATATCAATTGACTTCACTTCATTGTTAAACAGACCATGGTGTCCTATCAAACGGTTGTCTGTGATGATACTAGGCTCCTGTGCAAGGGGGGCAACATATGGAAATGGTGCATCTATTGTTGATGAACATCGATTGCTATGACAGGGGTTATGGAAAAGTGAAATGTCTTTACTGATAGGACGATGGCAGTGATGATGATGATGATGATGATGACGGGACTTGGAATTAGAGGCTTCTTTTCCAGTTCCTCGCATTAGAGTTCTTTCTTTGCGCGTCCTTAGTCGTTTCATTTTGTGTCGGCCATGTCCCTTACAATCACGGTTTACATATTTGCAATCAACATTTGCGGTGCTCACTGGGGTAGAACTTTTACCTGTTCTCTTTAACTGCTTAAAGAATACACTGAAGAATTTTTCCTTGTCTGATGAGGCTCTACCACACATGTGGCTCATACTTGACGAGGTTCTGTAGAAACATAATACCTTATTAGTGTGTTGTTGGCAGTTCACCCAAGTCTTGCAAACACGTATTTAAATTCTTCACAAAATGTGATTAAATGTGTGGACATTTATTAATGTAAAATGCTGCCTACTAAAGCAGTAGACTGTGGAATATCTGATATTCACTTACATGCATAACCTGAAATTAAAAAAATATCATGCATTTGCAGAGACTTTTAACTCTCTCATTTTTTTTATTAGAAAGTAGCCCAAAATATACCATCAGTAAGTACATCACAAGCTACCACACCAATAAAAAACATCCATCAAGTGATCAAATATTTACAACTATGTATGCTACATTTCAAAATACATTTCAATACTAATAGGTTAACAGAGAGGTGCCTTAGGATACTTTACACATTACAGATGATTAGCTACCATGTAATAAATGAAATTGTCCATGTAGTAATAATAATTGTAATATATGTATGAGTGTGTGCAAATATTTCACTTTTTTCTCACCCGAGTAATGGCAATTGATTACAATAAGGATTATTTTGTAGTTTTCCAAGGGAAAAGTGCACACAGTATTCTAACAGAAGTACAAATGCGTACAAATACAGTGTGTGTGTGTGTGTGTGTGTGTGTATTAGGGTGGTAAATTGCAGGCATTGAATTTCTCTGTGGGGACAATAAAGCATGTTACTCTTCAATCTGCAACCACCAAATCAGCGGTCTCAAACTCATTTTCTTTCTTGAGTCACATTCAGCCTGATCTGATATCCAGTGGGATGAACCAATACCATAATAACCTATAAATAACAACTCCAATTTTTTGTCTGTTAGGGCAACCCCTTCCCCTAAATCAATTATGAAAGAAGTCCTTATATATATATATATATATATATATATATATATATATATATATATATATATATATATATATATATATATATATATATATATATATAAACAATTCAACCCCCAACCCCGAAATTTCACAAGTAAAATAAGTTCAAATTTTTAAGTTCTGCCTCAACTTATAATTTCTACAAGTGCATTATGGATCTGATCTATAAAGACACTAAACATTTAGTAACAGAATAAGATAATTGTTAAAACTGTGCTTAATTTTATTTAGACATTTCAGGTCGTTTATATTTCTTCATGTTATTTTTAATGTTACAGTTAGAGGACAGTTTGCAAATGTAAATATGTTCATAATTTAATATCCTTTGAACTAAAACAACAAACACTTGAAGTTGTCATTTATAGGAATCGTGTAAAAAAATGTCATGTCAAACTGAGAGAAAAAAAAGTCATTTTTTGTAGGTTAGTCTGTTATTTTACTGTAGATCATATTGGTCTGGATGTGAAACCTGAATTAAAATGAGTTTAACACTTTTTGGAAAAATGCATCCCAGAGACCGCATGTTAGAAACCCCTGCTTTAAATACTTCCCCTCTCCGAATTTAAATATAGAATCTCAGTTACGCACATTTGCTTCACCGTAATAATGGCAAAGAAAAAAAACGGTTTTCGTATAGGCCATGGAAACGTACTGTTATCTTTTTCTTAAGATTAAAAATATCGGTTTAATATTACCGTGGTCACAGATGGCGTTGGTATTGTGAGTGTTAGCATAACCTCGTTTACGTTTCAGTTTGTCGACAGGTGAACTCAATATCAATCACCAGGTGCACCTTCACTGAAACTATGTGTAAAGAAAGTTGTATTAACACGTGGGCAATACATTATCCCTTACAAAAACAACTGTAACTCTTACTATGTAATTAACTTATAAAGACGCTTACCGAAATATTCCACTATTATATTTTTTCTGTCTGACAAGAAAATATGTTGTTGCTCGGCAACGTGGCGTACAGATGTGGTTTAGTAGCGCACCTCTAACTCTCATGAACACCATTCAGGGCGAGTCCACTTACACAGAAAAGAAGGGGAAACTGCCTGATGATTTCGGTTTTTAAAACTTCACCAATGTTTCCTGCGCTAATTATTTGCATATATAGAATATAATAATAACATTAAAATACTAAGTAATATTTGAAAAACATAAAATAATTTAAGTCAATTAAATACATGTGTTTGTCCCCCATGGCGGTCTTTGGTACGGTCAACTACGATGAAGATGTAACTACTTCCTGGATCTGAATTGGGAGATGATAGCGATATTTTGATTTTGTGGTGTCCTTTGTTCCGTAATATTTCGAATCACAGTTCCATCCTATACCTATTTAGGTTTTTAGGACACCTCCGTCTTCCCTCATTTGCAGTAAATAATATGCGCTAGCGGAGTGCGACCTTCATTTCTAAAAGCTACGTGTGTCTAGTGCTAAACGTGAAGTCAGAAGGCTAGCTACTGAAGCTAGTTCTGCCAACCTCGATAAATCGAGCAAGTGATGATTGCAATACAGTTGTGAGTATTTCGCTTTTGGGAAGACAGGCAGGAAATCAACGACAGTGCTTTTCCAAATCCAGATAGAGTCAAGTCATGAATGCAGAAGACTCAAACCCAGCCGCCACACCCACTCCCTGTGAAGACATACAGGGAGATGGACGATGGATGTCAATGGTGTGTCAAATTACAAATCTACAATTGCCAGGTTTTCCCATTCGGCCTTGTCTCTGTGTTGTTAATTTTGTATATTCATTGCTTGCTGCACCTTAAACTTGACAGATGAATTGAACCTTAACCAAAGTAACTAAATTCTGATTACTCAACACAATAATGTCAAGCGTGATATATGCTTCTCTTTTTTGCCTATATAAACATTCAGTTCATTAAATCCTCTGTTTTCTCATTGTAGCACAACCGCTTTGTGTCTGACAGCAAAGACAAAGAGCCTGATGTCCTGTTTGTTGGAGACTCACTTGTTCAGCTCTTGCACCAGTTTGGGGTAAACATTCTATATTTAGTGTCTGGAAGTTTGTTATGTTCTCAATAACATCAAACACTTTCAAAGTGTCTAATGTACTGTATAATATAAGGATTCTTTGTCTGCAGATATGGCGTCAGCTGTTTTCTCCTCTCCATGCCCTCAATTTCGGAGTCGGTGGTGATGCAACACAACATGTGCTGTGGAGACTGAGCAACGGCGAACTGGATAACATCAGCCCAAAGGTCTAAACCTCAGCTACAATTAGAGAACATGACTGTGCTTGTTTATTCACACAGTAGTGGGTTTGTTCTTGAGTTGTTTTTTTTAATTTTATTTTTGGTTCACTGGCCTCAAACTACCAAGTAATTTGCTTGATCAGGTTTCTTGTCTCTTTTTTTTGCTGTAGGTTGTAGTGCTGTGGGTAGGCACCAACAATCATGGTCACACTGCTGAACAGATCTGCGGAGGCATATTGGCTATTGTCCAAGTCATCAAGAACAAGATCCCACATGCTCACACACTTGTACTTGTAGGTATTTTTTGCGATCCATTCCTTTAAGGAATTGTTCTCCTCATTTGCATTTTAGTAAAAAAAATTCTGAAATGAATTTTGTTGAATCATTAAAATTAGAGCTAATGCAAGCCTGCTTGAAAAGACATTGTGTCAGAAACACTGCAGGAGCCTGATTAAATATCGCTTTGTGTGAAGTCTATAGAGAGAATGCCTGCTGTTCTTGATCATCATTTGTTGCATTTACATAGTATATCCTTTAGACTGGTGAAATTGAACAATAGACAGTGATGGCATATGCCTTACTGGGGAAAAGCACCAGTATAGGAATATAAAAATAAGTTTATTATGAATAAAATAAATACAATTTTAAACAAATATACTTATGTAAGTTTTAATTGCACAATGTGGTTAAAGTATAAAAAGATATATACAACATGCACTGAAACTAAACGTCTGCATTTAAATCCTCACTAGTTTAACACACTGCAGACTGGGAACACTCAAGCACCTTGGAGCAAGTAGGGAGTGTGTTGTTCAAGGACACATCGGTGGACTGTATTTAAAAGGGATAGTGTGTTTTCACCTACATAAAATATTTATTTAAGAAGAAATGAAAGATTCCAAATCAGTGTACAGTTGATGAATGTATGAACTTGCCTCCTTCTGACTGTGTGTGAATTTGCTGTGTTTTATAGACTTCTGTATAGTGCTCCAGGATATATTGTTTGAGGCATTGTCATTGCAATGTCTGTGTGTGCAATAATCACATCACAGTCGTGCAATGTAGGCCAAATGAACTTGACATGTTCTCTAATTTCAACCTGGGTACCTGATACATACTGTGTGCAGCAATCTACCAATCACAATTGTTCTTAATTTTGCTGAAGCAGGCTTGCATGGAATGAGTTACTGGTAACAACATTAAAAATGAGCAACAAACAAGAAAAAAAAATCACAGAAAACAATGACTTGGTACAGAGAAGAATAACATATGTTATCTGGAATTGTTTCGGAAGGATGATATTGAAATGCGTGTTCTGTGTCGATAATGCTTTCACCTGTTGCCACAACAATTGGAAACACAACTAATTTGTTCAATTGTTTATGTCAACACCCTACAGCTGCTAGCTCCTTCTGAGTAGTCTTTCATATCAAAATATATATTGCAGGGTTAAAAAAAAATCACAATGTTTTTTTTCCAATGTCGTGCAGCCCTAGTTCTGGATGAATACATAGTCTTGGGTAATTAGCCTTTTTTTTTTTTTTTTTTACAGTAAGACATATATTCTTGGCATATAAAGTGACTTGCAGTATTTTTCTTCTCCCCCTCCTTCAGGGTATACTGCCCAGAGGTAAATTGCCAAACCCTCTGCGGGATCGAAACGCCAAGGTGAACAAGTTGGTTGAAGAGGCTGTGTCATCTCTCGCCCATGCCTCTTTCCTTAATGTTGACCCTGGTTTTGTCCACTCCAATGGTAGTATCTCCCATCAGGACATGTACGATTACCTTCATTTGACTCCTCAGGGCTACCAGGCTGTGTGTGAACCTCTGCATGCTCATCTAAAGTCTTTGCTAGAAAAACCTACTGAGAACTGAATAATCAGGGCAAAATCTAATACTACTGCAGTGGTCCTCACCCCTGTTTCCAGAGAGCACCACTCTGCCCATTAACACCCTGAATGGTGAAATGATTTCATTTCTAAAGGTTCTGAGTTGTAAATTATATTTTATAAGTCCTCTCTTTGACCAGGGTTGCTGACCACTGTAACAGATAGTGGGACCAGGAAGCTTTCTGTGTCTATGATACAATTAGAAATAAAAGGTGATGTTCTTGAGACAGAGATGAAGTTTACCCTCTGTTTTTGTGAACATTGATTCTTGAATTATTTTTCCATAGAAGGATTTAAAATATGTGATCTGAAGGGTGAACGTCACTTCAGTTGAGCCTCTTATAAGTTTGTGGAAGTTAAATAAATATGTTTGTATTTTACAGAATAACACAGCCTGGTCAAAACGGAGTCCCACCCACTTCTATTTTATTGTACCACCTTTAGCTTTGATTGCTGCTCATGTTTACCATGGGGTCATTTGAATTACCTTATGCAATGTCACAGAATTGTTTTATTTTGGACATTTAATGTTGTTAAACCTAAACTTCACCAAGTGAAGTAATCCCAGATCATAACACTGCCCCCACAGGCTTGTACTATAGACACTAGGCATGATGGATAATTCAGAATTACTCCTCTCTTCTCACTGTGATGTACCAATTTGGAGTCGTCACATGCCCTTTTCATTTCCTTTGCTTCACAGACCAGTCTTTATACTCTCTAGCAAACAAGCTTGTTAAAGAAACAAGAAACTTCTCACTGCATCAGTTTGAGGTTAATATCTTCTTGCAGATGAAGCATAATAATCACTTCAGTAATTATCCAATGGAAGGGTCAGAATTTACTTTGTTAAATCCAGGTGAGGACTTTCTTTTTGGGTAGGCTGTTTATATCTGTTTTGTTGGAGGGCTGATGAAAGAAATTCTGTTACAAACTGTTTTTGGTAATGATTTAAATAAATTACATTCATTTGGAGATAGCTTTATTTACTCTTTTGTGATGTCTGATGTCTTTCATTTGAAGAAATATTAATTTTGTTGTCTGAACATGGCAATCAATTCATTACAATTGGTTGTTTGTTTGTTTTTTAAATGTCACTTTTTCAGTTTGGTCCATGTACTATTTCCTGCACTTGTAGGTGTACAGTATGCTATAGATTGTGCGGTTGTATTGAAGCACTTGAGTTGTATTTGTATGGAAATCTAAAGTCACTTCAGTTTCAACTATATTTGTTGCAGTGTATAAGGCTTTACACTAAAATGCTTCTGAGCCTTTTGGAAAAGATTGTACTGCTGAACTTGAATTGTGCTTTAGGTTTGCTGGTAATGTACATGTTGAAAGAATGCATTAAACATAGAAAAAAAAAAATCCTTTCAGTGTCCCTGGGTTAAGTACGCGCAGCTGTGGGCTGATGATGAATGACAGATATTTATTGTCACTGATGCATGTACTACACTGTGAAGAACTAATGGAAGAAATCATCAAGATGGAACACTTCCTAAGAGGTTCATCACAAGTCCATGTTTGGAGATAACATCAACTGAAGACATTTGTCACAGTTTCAGGCACATTCAATAACAGACACGTATTTGAAACATGAGGAGTTGAACAAGCCACAGTCTGCTGTCTGAAGAATAAAAAGCTAAACTCTACTCATGATACTTTGCCATATCTGTTGCAGTGATAACCATAAGTAAAGTTTCAGTGGATGATCATTAGTAATCCATAATAAGCTCACATAAGTGGGAAAAGATGGAACACATTCATATCACTTCAGACCTGTAAAGGATGTTTGTTTATTCATTTTCATTCACATCATATAACGTAGGAATTTTACTGTAACATGGGAGTTAAAAACAGGGACACTGCTGTTGTGTTTGGTCACTGCCAGATCATGTGGGTCTCAAAACAATAAACCATTGCGCAAAACTGCATTTCAGGTTGGCTGGTTAAGACACGCCAGAAAATGTGAACTTGGAAAAAACATGCCTTCTCTCTTATTCACATTCAACAACTGTAGACGTTCTGGCTGGGTAAGATATGTCCCAAGAAACTGGCAGGCCATGAATGTGTGAAGGTTAGAATTTCTGACATCAATACCAGCATTTATAAGAAGACACAAAAGCAGACATTTCATTCTGTGAGTCTGTTTGGAGTTAGTGCAGGCAGTGGACATTTTTTTATCTGACGTACCGTCTACAACATGGGACCAAAGATGATTATTCTGTTTTTTGTGCTCATAATATACGCTGACCACATCAAAGGTATTGTACATTAAATATTAAGATGACGCAATATTATAAACATAAATATATTTCAATATATCTTTATTTTTTTAAGGTGTTCCTGAAACAAGCAGCCAGTCTTTGACTATCAAAGATGCTGAAATCATATGTAGGTTTTTTCTTTTTTTTCTCCTTTTCATTACTTTCACATTTAATGTAATTATGATTAATATAATTATATGTATTTCAATTAAAGTTAATATTAATTGTACTATAGCTCATGCTGCTGAAGAACCATTGATCACTGCCAATCCAGTCAACAAAGTGAGACCTCAAGGAACCCTGTGTAAATGCAAAGGTGTCGGTGTTTAAAGAATCACACAATACACAAAATATTTGTTTGATTTATATAATGCTGTGAAGCAGAGTCTTAGAATGGTTTTGTGTGTTTCTGTTAATCAGGAAAGAAAAAAGTGCATATGAAGAAACAATGCCTTTGTCATCAGTCTGTTGGGTTCAAGGGAAAATATAGAAAATGTGAGTAGTCTACAGTTATGAAAGTTTTTTTTATTAGTATTTTAATTTATTGACTTGTTTTACTTATACACTTTTTTTTGTCTTGTCTATTTTTAAAAACATAAGGGAGAAAACAGTGCCAGAGGAAGAAGATTAAGAATACAAAGAAATGTCAACGTCTTGAACGAATGTCATCGAACATCAGCGTCCCCATCTGAAAATGACTGACAAGAGACCCTGTAACAATTATCTTATCTTATATATTGCTTTTTTGTGATTAATTTCATACTAATTACATATCTTTGTATACACATGACACATATTTGACAATATAAAAGTACCCATTGCAATATTCCACAAAAAAACATTTTCTGAATGTGTATCTACTCTTCAATAAACTCTGCACAAAAGTCATGTGTGTGTTTCCTGATTCTATTTTACACATACCATGAATTAAAAAAAATGAATACAATCTACATTTAGTAACAGCTTAAAGATGACCTAAGCTTCCAAATAAAATTATACTCTGAGTAAAGTGTTTTATTTGGCAACACAAACCAGATGACATAAAGGCCAGTGCACGAAATATATGCATAAAATAAAAAGATATTGGGGGAAAAAAAGAAAAAAAAATCATTGTCAGTGTAAGTCATAGCATAGTATTTTGTATTGCAGGTTAATGAAATGTATCTAATAGAAGTACATTTGCCAGCAGACAGCAACTTCATTTTATGGCAGACACACTTCCAGTGATTATGTAAATGAAGCTGACAAGATCAGATATCTTGGCACCACTCTTCCATAAATGACTGTAACCAGGAACTTTATGCTTGCGTTACCACATGATTCTTGATCCAGTCGGTAGAGGGAGCAAGAGGATTTTAAAGTCTGACTTGTTGAGTTAGGATGATTCAGTGGAACAGCACAGGGAAGGACAAAACAAACACAACCATCATCACCGAACCACCTTGAGCCCGGAAGTGGAGGGCAGACGGCTGACCTGCAAAGGACAGAGGAAAAAAACAATGATAGATAGATAGATAGATAGATAGATAGATAGATAGATAGATAGATAGATAGATAGATAGATAGATAGATAGATAGATAGATAGATAGATAGATAGATAGATAGATAGATAGATAGATAGATAGATAGATAGATAGATAGATAGATAGATAGATAGATAGAACATCTAACATGTCATTCTAAAATCAGCAGTGGATCCACATGCAGCATCATTAAATCCAGTCTTTGATTAAATATTAAATTTTTATCATGTTATTTGACACTTGTAGCATTGCTTATGTATAGTTGTTCTCTAAATAATGTGACGCCATTACTGTAATATTATGACACTTTTATCAAAATGGGAGCAGAAGTAACCAAGGTTTTGAACTTTAACTCCCACCTTCACACCTGTGAGATTTGATTTGCAAGGACACATTATGGAGACACCGCAGTCACATCAAAAATGAAACAGAGGTGATAGTCACTCACCAGACAAAGTGAAGAAATGAGTCTTGTACATGGTCATGTTGGTCACAGTGTTTGTTGCCTTACATGTGTAGTTCCCCTGCTTGTCTTTAGCTGCACTGAAAGTGATAAGAGGTCCAGATGAATACTGCTTGTGGAAGATCCATCTGAAGTCACATTGTGGCTGTGAGTCGGCAGAGCACTGCAGGGTCACCTCAGTGCCTTCCTTAGCTGAATATGGACCTTTTATCGTCATATTCAAAGGGCCATCTGCAAACACACACAGTCAGCTTCAGAAAAAAAATGCACATTTTCAGGCCCAGGTTCTAATTTACTATTGTGTTCTCTGCATATTTCTTGAGCTCTACATTTCATTACTTTATTTGCTGTATATATCCATTTTTTGGGGGTGAATTCACCAGTTTAAACCAGTTTACTTTTTCAATCATTTACACTTGTTGCTTTTCTTCTGATTTTGTTTCTTACAGTAACACACTTAATATTTTTTGAAATTGTTAATATTGTTTTGACAAATTATTGCTCACCATAAATTTTCCTGGTCTGGTCTGGTCTGGTCTGGTCTGGTCTGGTCTCACCTCACCTCACCTCACCTCACCTCACCTCACCTCACCTCACCTCACCTCACCTCACCTCACCTCACCTCATCTCATCTTATCTTTAATTTAATATTGTTCTTCAGACAATGACTATGTTTTTGTGATGTAATATTCCTGCAACTCTTTGGTACACTAGTGTAAGTTGAGAGTTGAAAGGAAATATTTCATAAAATAATAACATAATGTATTTTACACAAATATATATATATATATATATATATATTACTCACAGTTCACTTTTAGGGTGTATGAGGGACTTAGATTTGAACCAGCAGCATTGACTGCATTACACTGGTATAACCCATCATCGAAGCGTGTCACTGGAGTGAAGTTTAGTGTGTTGTTTTCAATATGGTAGGACATGTTAGCAGTGGAGTTGATGACTTTGTTGTCTTTCATCCAGGAGATCCGCTGATATGACCCAATAACTTCACAAGTGAGGCTGAAGTTTTTGGAGCTTATCGGCCTCATGTTGGCTTTGACTGTTACTTTTATATCCCCTGTAGACACAAGATACAGTGAGTTAAATAGGTCAGACTACATGACTACACTATATCCTGTTCCAGCATTTACACCATAGTAATCACTGTTTGGGCAGTCACAGTAACATGTATTTATAGCAGTGGTCCCAACCTTTTTTGGCTCCTAATCCCATTTTAATGTCACACATTTGTGGTGATACCAAATAATCAACAAAGAGACACTTTCTTTTTTTGCTAAAATTAATTTGTTTTTGATCATGTAATAATCTGATATACTATGTATGCTTTATGTATGTATGTTGTGCTATACTATGTTCATTTTAGATGACATTTAGTTTAGTTTTTAGGCAGAAAAGCCAGGTGTAGATTATTTTACAAAGGAATATTTCTATTTTCTTTAGTCAAGATATGTGCAGTCAGTCCAGCTTGTATTTACAAGGCTGTCAATTAATACTTAACAAACAATAACTCCAACTATAAATTATGCCAGAGCAGCTGAAACCAACCACAATGAACATTTGACAAATAAACAGAACCACAGTCATTCAGTACTAGACTCACAGATTGTCATATCTTTTATTGTTTGTGACTGTCTTTCTCAACTCACCATATATTTTTTTATTAATATGTTTAGATTTTTAGCAATTACCAGAATTCCAGGTGACCCCACCCCAAGGTTGAAAAACACTGGTTTATAGTCAAACCCAAAATGTGCATTATGCATTTTCTTACCAATGACTGTGAGCATCACAGACTTTGAGCTGTTTGTTTCCAACACTTGATTTTCAGCAACACAGGTATAATTTCCAGTCATATTAAAAGACAAAAGGCCAGTTATAAATGTTGCAGTAGTGGCCATTTGGGAGCCATTGAACCACCAGCTGAAGTTGCTGGGAGGCATTGACATGGCAGAGCAGCTGAACTCTGCATGATGACCCACCTCTGCATAACGTGGCCCATGAATAACAGGAGTATCTGGTCCAACTTGCAGAAAGAAAAAGAGAGATATTTTATTTTGCGTGCAACGTAATACCTCTTCATAGTGATGATGATAGCATTAGCTTACTTAACAGTTAATCTAGTATGAAAATCTAGTTTATATTGAGTTTGTTTTGTTTTACTGGCAACACTGATCACTTTTTACTCATATAAACACATCAATGTGATCCCATTTACATGGCATTTGAGTATTTAACAAATGTTGCCAATGAAACATACATAACTTGACCACTCCGAGAGCGCAGACCTCCACGAAGCAGCGCAAGTCTGCCAATGTTCGGATGTGGATGTTCGTAAATTATTTGTAAACTAGCATTTCATGTTAGCAAACAATTTATTTTATCGGTCATTAGCAATCCCTTAGAAGGTTTAGAAAAAATTCAAGGAAATCCTCGGTCCTGTTTTTGAGATATGACCATTTTAATATTTGACTATGTATGACGTCACTCTGACGTTATGCGATGTCGCACAACGTCACATTTAACATGTTAGATCTAATGTTAAATATGAAGCACAAGATATTGTTATCCCAAAAAAACCGAGTCATGGTTTCGTTTAGGTTTTGTTTTGTTATGTAAACAATTGGAGAATTTGCGATGGAGTACACTTCTGTGATCTTCACTAAAAACACATTGACTCAGGTGCGTAATCATGAGAAGACACACAGATTTGTGATGTTTAGGCTGTCACTTGGATTTTACAAATTTAATGATAAATTGGTGACGAAAAACAACCTGTAGCTTTAAGACCTTGGGGAAACATCTGTAGTGACAATGTTGTATCAGAGACATTGCTGATTTTCACATTTTTAAATCTTTAAAACTACGAGGGATTATTTGCAATATGGATTAGTTGATTTCATTAACACAGCTCTCCTCTTAAAACACATTTAGCTGATCTTGAAAGTTGAAATATGTAAGGCAATACTAAAAATGAAATACTCACAATTAACAAGAAGCATGTACGAAGAGCTGGTTATGTTCCCAAATGGGTTGACAGCTGTACAAGTGTAATTTCCAGCATCATTACGTCCTATTGGGTCAAAGCTGATTACTCTATTACTCTGGGAGAAAATGATTGCCTTGTTTGAATACAGCACTTCACCATTCCTCGACCAGAAAACCAACTCTGGTTTTCCAGTTATGTTACATGTTATCTTATACATTTGACCTTCTCTGGGAGTACTCATTAATTCCAGTATTTGAATATGTGTTATTGGACCTGAAATCAAATACAAAGTCAGCAGCTGTTATTTAGTTATTTCTAAATTCACCATTCTTGTCTGTATACCAGCAAATAGAAAAAAAATACTGCTACAAATGTCTCACCATAAACTGTGAGTTTCTTGTGGGCAGAGCTGTTTTGTCCAGTGATATTGTTGAAAGCGATGCAGGTGTACGTCCTACTCATGTTCATGGTAAGAGGTGGTGTTATGTACATAGATGTATTGGCCACTTGAGAGTTGTTGAAGAACCATTTGTAGGTGCTGGGGGGGTAAGACAATGCATGACAAGTCAATTTGACTTTGTGTCCTGCCCATGCTGTGGTTGATTCCTTAATGGTCGGCATCTCAGGTCCATCTAAACAAAGACATAATAATGATATTCATGTTCACTGCAAAAGGATGAACATTTCTCATATTGTTACAGCCCAAAATGAAGAGAGGCAGATGTCAAGTGTTAAGTTCATTCCATTTACATGCTATTTTGTGATTAAAAAATGTTTAAAAAATAAAACATAACTTGAAAACCTATGGATGGATTTTGATGACATTTTCAGGGTATGATTAGATTTAGGTGGTAATTGGTGTGTGTGTGTGTGTGTGTGTGTGTGTGTGTGTGTGTGTGTGTGTCTGAGTGCTTTTCTAGTTTTGTAGCCTTAATACACTGTCATAGTGTATGATGACCCCCCCCCACACAAAAAAAACCTAAAAAGAAAAACCAAAAACCAAAAAAAAAAAAACTTACACACTACCTGTGGGTTAGTTGTCTCTTGAGCTGCCACATTTAAAAGATAAAGTATTTTTTTTTACTACTGTGTACTATCCCTATTGGAAAAGTGATATTTGGATGTTACACACCCTAATACACACAGGACTTAGCATTAGCATTAGCACATAGCATCTAAAGCAGGGACATTCAAATCCAGTCCTCGAGGGTTGGTATTCTGCATATTTTAAATATTTTCCTCCTCAATCACACCTGGATGTTGTCACATCATTATCAGCCCTTTGCAGAGCCTGATGATGAGCTGATTATTAATTGAACCAGGTGTGTTGGAAGAGGAAAAGATCTATAACATGTAGGATACCAGCCCCCCGAGGACTGGATTTGAATACCATTGACCTAAAGAGATGCTATTAAAGGCACAGGAGAACTGACTAATACATGCATCCTTTTAATGTATGTGTGGAGGGGGGGGGTTATTGTTTTTATTTCTGTATTACTATTATTTTTTTGTTCTATTTAGCTATTTTGCTAATATTCTTCTTCTTCATTGAATTATGAGATTAAATAAAGGTTTAATAAATTCAGTTAATGTTCTGTTGTTGTTTGTTTTTGTGGCGTAATATTCCTGCATGCATACATATGTGTTTTCACTGACACTAGTGTACCAAAGAGATTAAAGCAAATATTTCATAAAATAATAACATAATAATCTATTTTACACACAAAAAAACAACCCCCCCCCCCCCCCCAAAAAAAAAAAAAAAAAAAAAAAAAAAAAATATATATATATATATATATATATATATATATATATACATATATATATATATATATATATATATATATATATATATATATATATATATACATATATATATATATATATATATATATATATATATATATATATATATATATATACATATATATATATATATATATATATATATATATATATATATATATATATATATATATATATATATATATATATATATATATATATATATATTACTCACAGTTCACTTTTAGGGTGTATGAGGGACTTAGATTTGAACCAGCAGCATTGACTGCATTACACTGGTATAACCCATCATCGAAGCGTGTCACTGGAGTGAAGTTTAGTGTGTTGTTTTCAATGTGGTAGGACATATTAGCAGTGGAGTTGATGACTTTGTTGTCTTTCATCAGCTCTCCTCTTAAAACACATTTAGCTGATCTTGAAAGTTGAAATATATAAGGCAATACTAAAAATGAAATACTCACAATTAACAAGAAGCATGTACGAAGAGCTGCTTATGTTCCCAAATGGGTTGACAGCTGTACAAGTGTAATTTCCAGCATCATTACGTCCTATTGGGTCAAAGCTGATTACTCTATTATTCTGGGAGAAAATGATTGTCTTGTTTGAATACAGCACTTCACCATTCCTCGACCAGAAAACCAACTCTGGTTTTCCAGTTATGTTACATGTTATCTTATACATTTGACCTTCTCTGGGAGTACTCATTAATTCCAGTATTTGAATATGTGTTATTGGACCTGAAATCAAATACAAAGTCAACAGCTGTTATTTAGTTATTTCTAAATTCACCATTCTTGTCTGTATACCAGCAAATAGAAAAAAAATACTGCTACAAATGTCTCACCATAAACTGTGAGTTTCTTGTGGGCAGAGCTGTTTTGCCCAGTGATATTGTTGAAAGCGATGCAGGTGTACGTCCCACTCATGTTCATGGTAAGAGGTGGTGTTATGTACATAGATGTATTGGCCACTTGAGAGTTGTTGATGAACCATTTGTAGGTGCTGGGGGGGTAAGACAATGCATGACAAGTCAATTTGACTTTGTGTCCTGCCCATGCTGTGGTTGATTCCTTAATGGTCGGCATCTCAGGTCCATCTAAACAAAGACATAATAATGATATTCATGTTCACTGCAAAAGGATGAACATTTCTCATATTGTTAGAGCCCAAAATGAAGAGAGGCAGATGTCAAGTGTTAAGTTGATTCCATTTACGTGCTATTTTGTGATTAAAAAATGTTTAAAAAATAAAACATAACTCGAAAACTTATGGATGGATTTTGATGACATTTTCAGGGTATGATTAGATTTAGGTGGTAATTGGTGTGTGTGTGTGTGTGTGTGTGTGTGTGCTTTTCTAGTTTTGTGGCCTTAATACACTGTCATAGTGTATGATGCCCCCCCCCCCCCCCCCACAAAAAACCCCCCAGAAACAAACAAACAAACAAAAAAACTTACACACTACCTGTGGGTTAGTTGTCTCTTGAGCTGCCACATTTAAAATATGAATTTTTTTACTACTGTGTACTATCCCTATTGGAAAAGTGATATTTGGATGTTACACACCCTAATACACACAGGACTTAGCATTAGCATTAGCACATAGCATGTAAAGCAGGGACATTCAAATCCAGTCCTCGAGGGTTGGTATTCTGCATATTTTAAATATTTCCCTCCTCAATCACACCTGGATGTTGTCACATCATTATCAGCCCTTTGCAGAGCCTGATGATGAGCTGATTATTAATTGAACCAGGTGTGTTGGAAGAGGAAAACATCTATAACATGTAGGATACCAGCCCCCCGAGGACTGGATTTGAATACCATTAACCCTAAGAGATGTTATTAAAGGCACAGGAGAACTGACTAATACATGCCTCCTTTTAATGTGTGTGTGGAGGGGGGGGGGGGTTATTGTTTTTATTTCTGTATTACTATTATTTTTTGTTCTATTTAGCTATATTGCTAATATTCTTCTTCTTTATTGAATTATGAGATTAAATAAAGGTTTAATAAATTCAGTTAATGTTCTGTTGTTGTTTGTTTTTGTGGCGTAATATTCCTGCATGCATACATATGTGTTTTCACTGACACTAGTGTACCAAAGAAATTAAAGCAAATATTTCATAAAATAATAACATAATAATGTATTTTACACACACACACACACAAAAAAATAAATAAATAAATAAATATATATATATATATATATATATATATATATATATATATATATATATATATATATATATATATATATATATATATTACTCACAGTTCACTTTTAGGGTGTATGAGGGACTTAGATTTGAACCAGCAGCATTGACTGCATTACACTGGTATAACCCATCATCGAAGCGTGTCACTGGAGTGAAGTTTAGTGTGTTGTTTTCAATGTGGTAGGACATATTAGCAGTGGAGTTGATGACTTTGTTGTCTTTCATCAGCTCTCCTCTTAAAACACATTTAGCTGATCTTGAAAGTTGAAATATGTAAGGCAATACTAAAAATGAAATACTCACAATTAACAAGAAGCATGTACGAAGAGCTGGTTATGTTCCCAAATGGGTTGACAGCCGTACAAGTGTAATTTCCAGCATCATTACGTCCTATTGGGTCAAAGCTGATTACTCTATTACTCTGGGAAAAAATGATTGTCTTGTTTGAATACAGCACTTCACCATTCCTCGACCAGAAAACCAACTCTGGTTTTCCAGTTATGTTACATGTTATCTTATACATTTGACCTTCTCTGGGAGTACTCATTAATTCCAGTATTTGAATATGTGTTATTGGACCTGAAATCAAATACAAAGTCAACAGCTGTTATTTAGTTATTTCTAAATTCACCATTCTTGTCTGTATACCAGCAAATACATAAAAAAATACTGCTACAAATGTCTCACCATAAACTGTGAGTTTCTTGTGGGCAGAGCTGTTTTGCCCAGTGATATTGTTGAAAGCGATGCAGGTGTACGTCCCACTCATGTTCATGGTAAGAGGTGGTGTTATGTACATAGATGTATTGGCCACTTGAGAGTTGTTGAAGAACCATTTGTAGGTGCTGGGGGGGTAAGACAATGCATGACAAGTCAATTTGACTTTGTGTCCTGGCCATGCTGTGGTTGATTCCTTAATGGTCGGCATCTCAGGTCCATCTAAACAAAGACATAATAATGATATTCATGTTCACTGCAAAAGGATGAACATTTCTCATATTGTTACAGCCCAAAATGAAGAGAGGCAGATGTCAAGTGTTAAGTTCATTCCATTTACATGCTATTTTGTGATTCATTTAGAGCACAGGAGTCAAACTGATTTTAGTTCAGGGGCCATAATAAGCCAGATTTGACCTGAAGTGGGCCTGGCCAGTGAAATAATAACATAATAATATATAAATCATGTCAATTCCAAACTTTCCATTATGTTTTAGAGTGAAAAAAAGAATAAAAATATATACAAAGGAAATGTTTACATTTATCAACTATCCTTTAAAACAAGGGATAACATGAACATGAAGTTTCTTAAGAAAACTAAGAGCAATTTTAACAGTATTATGTCTTGTCTATGTATTTAGGTTATTCACGTTTTTGTGATATGGTTATTTGTTTTAGTGTAAATACAGTAAAATGACATGACAATGTAAAAAAAAAATGGCGTTGTGAGTATTTATAGGTTAATGTGATTTTATTTTACTGATCTGACCCACTTCAGATTAAATTGGTCTGTATGTGGAACTTGAACTAAAATGACTAAAATTATATAACTTTTGTATTTCACAAATGTATCCCTTGGGCCAGACTGGATCCTTTGATGGAATGGATTTGGTTTGAGACAAATCTAGAGGTTGTATTTCTTTAGTGTATACTTCAGTTCTGGCTCTGGGTGTCATTGGATAATCTTCAATTCATTTGAAGTTTGGTGTTTTTATTACCTCTGCCAAGGAGGTTATGTTTTTGCAGGCGTTGGTTGGTTTGTGTAAAACATAACTCGAAAACTTATGGATGGATTTTGATGACATTTTCAGGGTATGATTAGATTTAGGTGGTAATTGGTGTGTGTGTGTGTGTGTGTGTGTCTGAGTGCTTTTCTAGTTTTGTGGCCTTAATACACTGTCATAGTGTATGATGACCCCCCCCCCCCCCCACCCCCCTAAAAAAAAAACCCAGAAACAAAAAAAACAAACAAAAAAAACTTACACACTACCTGTGGGTTAGTTGTCTCTTGAGCTGCCACATTTAAAATATAAAATATTTTTTTACTACTGTGTACTATCCCTATTGGAAAAGTGATATTTGGATGTTACACACCCTAATACACACAGGACTTAGCATTAGCATTAGCACATAGCATCTAAAGCAGGGACACTCAAATCCAGTCCTCAAGGGTTGGTATTCTGCATATTTTAAATATTTCCCTCCTCAATCACACCTGGATGTTGTCACATCATTATCAGCCCTTTGCAGAGCCTGATGATGAGCTGATTATTAATTGAACCAGGTGTGTTGGAAGAGGAAAAGCCCCCTGAGGACTGGATTTGAATACCATTGACCTAAAGAGATGTTATTAAAGGCACAGGAGAACTGACTAATACATGCCTCCTTTTAATGTATGTGTGGAGGGGGGGGGGGGTTATTGTTTTTATTTCTGTATTACTATTATTTTTTGCTCTATTTAGCCATATTGCTAATATTCTTCTTGTTCATTGAATTATGAGATTAAATAAAGGTTTAATAAATTCAGTTAATGTTCTGTTGTTGTTTTTATTCAGTCTTTATCATTTCAATATTCATGTTTCAGAATAATATTGTAAAATGCAAAGCAATTTTTTTTGAGATAAATTACTCACAGAAAACATCCACCACAAAAATGGGACTGACTACGGTGCTGAATGGGTTGGAAGCGGCACAGCTGTAGTTCCCATTGTCAGAGGTCATGAAACGATCAATCACGCAGCTGGTGATTTCCTGATTTGTTGTGCATGTGTTGCTCAGTGGTCTATTGTTGTTCATCCATACAACAATGTCCACAGTTCCAGTTGTCTCACAGATCATAGTGAATGAGTGGTTCAGAATTGGCTGAACTCCAGAGCTTTTTATAAATACTTTGGTTATTGGAACTGTAAAAGGAGGGAGAGGCAGATTGTAGTATTTGCATTAAGTCAAGGAACAAGCAATATTGACTGTGTGGAGTTGTATATCAACATTAAAGAATTAGTTTGACCGTTAGCTTTATATTTGTAACTCTCTTGCAAGAATTGTCTGAAAAAATGGACATCCCTCTCATTTCTGCAAAATGAGGATTTACCCTTACATTAGGATTCACTGACATTAAAGGGATAGTTCACTTTTTTTCTGTAAGTCTCTGTGGGTGTGCCAGAGTAAAGACGCTGATCCCATACAAATTCTTGTGAAAAATAGTGACCTATCCCTTTAATATAAAAACCACAGATAGGTGTTTAAAAATTATCCATTATTAAACCCATACCTTTACCAATCAATTAATAACAGGAGTCACGTATCTCATGTATTACCGACAATTGTTATGAAACCACAATTACATTTTTAAAGTGTGCATCTAAACAAAACATCAGAATTATTGGGCTTTATATGTAACAATCCTCATTAATTACTTCTCCTTCCTCCTGCCTAAGCTCACATTCTTCAGCAGTAGATATATATTTAAGTAACATAGAGAGAATTATTCAAAAACACTAAGAAGAAGCTTATTTTCAGGACTGTCAAAGTCAGTGTAAGTTACCAAAAACAGTGAGGGTGTGGTGAGCAGTGCTGTTTATCCCTGTAATCTTGTTTTGTGCCACACATTTATATGTCCCCGTCATTTTTAAGGTCAGTGGTCCAATGCTGTAGACAGAAGAGTTCGCCACCAGGGAACTGTTGAAATACCAGCTTATATGACTGGGAGGATAAGAATCGCTCATGCAGTTGAGATGCACCATATCTCCTGTCAGAGCCACGGAGGGTCCTGAGATCATCACGGCTGTAGGTCCATCTTAAAATGGAGACCATTAGGTAAGTAGATAAAATGTTCTGTATATTGTAGTTTAATTCAAGGACATTCAGTAGTACATCAACTCTCACATACTTACAGTTAACTTGGAGTTCATAGGGGTTGCTGGTCTTGTTGTTTACAGTATTAAAAGCCTGGCACTGATAAAATCCATCATCTGACTTTTGAACCGGATTCAGTGTCACTGTTTTGTTGTCCTTCCCAAATACTGTTGCACTGTCAGCAACAAGAAGGTGACTGTTCCTCCACCATTTAATATGATCAACAGGCTCGTTCACTTCACAGCTCAGAGTGAATGAGCTATTAAGAATTGGAAGTTGACCACTTTTATTCACCATAACAAATGTTACTAGATCTGCAGATGAAGGAACAGTATCATTGGTATGAGATGCTAGGTCAGGGAATAATAATAAATTATATGGCCAAAAGTATTCACTTTCCTACCTTGACTATATGAACTTAAGTGAAATCCCACTCTTAATCCATAGCGTTTCATTTGTCATTGCACTGTTCTGCAACTGTGTTTGTGTGTGTGTGTGTGTGTGTGTGTGTGTGTGTGTGTGTGTGTGTAGGGGGGGGGGTATCTAATGTGACTGTGATGATGATTAAATTAGATAGAAATACAGAGCAACAAAATACAGTTGGCATGCAATCAAAAGTGCAGAGCAGTTTGTGAAAGCACAATATTTTATTTTATTTTATTTTATTTTTTTTGTGGCACAGCACCACAGTTAAACCTTACCAGTGGAAAGGCTGCATTATCCAAAACGTCTTGCTTCAGTAACAAGAGATTTTGGACAAAGAGACATTTCCATGCTCCCAAGTTTGTGGGAACAGTTTAGGGATGTGCCTTTCTTGTTACAGAATGATTGTGCACCAGTACACAAATTAAGGTCCACAAAACATGGATGAGAGAGTTACATGTAGGTGAACTGGACTGACCTGAACACTGTCCTGACCTTTAACCCAATAGAACATTTTGGGATGAAGTAGTGCACAGACTAAGAGCTACGCATTAAAGTCAGTGTGTGATCTCACAAATATTTATGGAGGAATGGTTAAAAATTACACTACAGTCCTACACCTGGTGGAAAACCTTCCTAGAAGAGTTTAAGTTGTTATAGTTATGAAGTGTGAACTGACATCAGAAACCACATGGATTAACAATGGGATGGAGAGTTCATATGTGAGTCAATGCAGGTTGCAGGTGAGTGAATACTTTTGGCAATATAGTGAAGGTGCTATCTTAGGAAAGTCTAAAACACACGAAAAATACTCCATAAAGGCCAGACAGGTATGTTCACAAGTGTCATTCTGGTCTCATTTGCTATGTTCAGACACTTTTATAAGTGTTTAGGTGGCTAGTCGTTAAAATACCTCTCCTTTCCAAGTATTTTATGGTTATAGTATTTTTTGACATGTGTCTTTAACAACTTTCTGAACTGAAGAAACATTTTCTCCCCTCACAGCAACTATAATTAAACTTAATTATTCATTTTACATACGTTTACCATTAGCATTTAGCATTAGCTCACCCATTGTCCCATACGCTCCCTTATCTCCACTCTTTTGCCCAAATTTGGTAACTTGAACTCTAAAGATAAGAATATAGAATTTCCAGCTTCAGGAACAGTAGAAACAGCAGCTCATCTGCTTCTGACAGTATATATAATCCATGGTCTAACATATAAACAGAAAGTGGTTAAACACAGAGCCTGTTTGTACATTAATAAAACCATTCTGCAGCTTCATATCTTGCTCGCATTTGTAAAGTATAAATTTCTGCCTCATTGACCTACCCTTTGTAAGTAAACACAGACACCCTGTGCTAATATTAGTTTAAACATGTATTCATATCTCAGTGATTTGTTGTGGTTTACAGCACAGTTTCCATCTGGACATTATGCACTGTTCATGCTGCACTGGTGACAAGAAATAAAGTGATAAAAATTTTCCATCTAGAAAGTCAGGAGAATTTATAAAACATGGATATTCACATTTCAGAAGATGATGAGCCTATTACTGACAAACAAACCGGGCAATGACAGGAATACATTTAAGTAAAAAACATATTTTTGTTATTCTGTGTGAAGGAGTTTTTTGAAACACAGACATAAAAGGGTTGATTCCCATACCCATAACTGTGATGTTTGCACTTGTACTGCTGAACCTGTCAGTGGCAGTGTTGTGACAGATGCATGTGTAACTTCCTGAGTTCTTTGTGGTGACCCTGTCCAGATGAAGCTGTGACCCAAGGTGGGAGATATTCCGCTCATTGAACAACCACTGGATCACTGCTGGTGGCTGGGATTCCACTGAGCATGAAAGCAGGATGTTAGAGCCTGCTTTGTAGATGGACTTTATGGGCATGACTGTTAAGGTGGCGTTGTTTGGACCATCTGTTGTACAAACAAAAAGATGTATTAGGAGTGGCAGGGTGTTTTAAGGTTTGTGTTTATTTATATGTATCATATGAAACTGGATGAAATCAAATCAACATTGAACGCACTAGAGCCTTGGAGCTCTCCTGATGCATGTTGCATGTTTTTCCCTGTATGTTTGGATAAAGTGTACTCCTGTACCTCACTAACAACACCTGCTGGTGACCAGTTAATTATTGGAAGCAAGTTTTCTGTGTTTTGTGTTCCATGACCACCTGTCCATGCGGTGTTTGTAGTAATACTTGATTTGATTTTGATTTGAATGCTTTATTTCGAACATGTGCAGAATGCAACAATAATCAATACAATAATAATAATAATAATACTAATAATAATAATAAAAACAACAACAACAACAACAACAACAACAATAATAATAATAATAGTAATAATAATAATAATAATAATAATAATAATAATAATAATAATAATACACAATGACATGTCCGAAAAGGAGTAGGATGAAGCATAAACATATTTAATCCTACCCCTTCTTAAAAATTAAAGATTTACTTAAACATTAACTGTGCATACTATATATGTGAACTAATACTATGTATGTAATATGTGGGTGTGAAATACTGCTCTGTAATGTGTGAGCGTAGACTTATTTTTTGAAAAAACATTTATAATTTTATGAATGCTTCTTACACAGGGACAACAGTTGAAAAATAGCTTTTTGCTAATACTGGCACATTTACGGAAATGTTCATTAACTTTCTGAGAACCACGGAAACAATTGTCTTAATTAGAAACTACATAATGCAACAGCTTTTTTTTTCAGATACATTTTAAAAACATATTTTTACTCATTATTTTTAATGGACTGCCCTTTGCAATGGACAACTTTTTAAAAGTAAAACTGTAAAACTTGTGTCCCATACAGAAGACAAAACTATACTACTGGGTTTCTATAAAATAATGATAATAAATATCACCCCCCCGAAAGATCCTCATTTGATTAGTTCCATAGGTATAAAAATGTATTACAAGCTTTTGAAATGTGTACGTTTAATTATTCAAATTAGGCATCATCTCATTAAATGCATACATTTTCAGGACATTGATCTGAGGATATGATAAAGCCAATTTCAACATTATTTTATTCATTTTTTTAATACATAATATCAAAATAAAGTTACATTACATAGGGAATCTAAATACTGACCATAGCCTTAAAATGATTGATTTTCAACGTATCTGGTTTAAATGTCATATAAATCAGGGCAGGAATGATTCAGAATATTTCTACATAGGCTGATGTGTTTCTACTGGAGTGTGGCAAAAAAAAAGTCATTTTGAGAAAATGCCATTTAAAAATTTACAAAAGAAAATGTAATGCATTTCTAGAGTAAACAATTGCTCAAAATCTGAATAAATGCTCCAACCCATAATACCTAATAATAAAGAATATTTCAAGCTCATTAAAATGGATAATACTTTGGCTGGCACCAAAATGTACTGTCCCTGTTAAATGAAAACAATTAAAAAATTATAAAAAAATAAACTTACAGCTAATGTTCAGAGATTTCGGCATGCTGATTTGAAAGCTCACAGCATTGGACCCGTTGCACTTGAATGGACCTGCATCATAGCGGGTCACACTAACTAATGTGAGCTTGGAGTCTCTATCACTGAGGTGAATTCCAGGACCAGCTTTGACCACAGAACTGCCGTTCAACCACACATAAGTTGGATCCGTACCAGAAGACACAGAGCATGTGAAAACCACTGTGCTGTTAAATTCCACCAGGTTAGTTGCATTTACATTCACTACAACACCTGAAATAGGAGCTGCAAAAACACAAGCCAGCAGTTATGTCTGAAGGAAACAAAGAGTCAATGGTGATGTTGTGGTAGATAAACCATGACAAGTAAATACTGTTAATATTCAGAAAAAGTGTCATCATCACCAGTCAGTTAAACATTTAAACATCTGGTTAAAATGAAAACATGGTTCTTCCATCGTATAAATTAATTTTAAATTTAAAACTGCATCTTAAACTATATTATATAGTCAACAGTGACAACTACCTATGAGAATTGTAACCACAGAAGTTAGTGTAAATGCTGGATGTCACCTTTGGTTCCATCTTTTTTTTTTTTTTTACCCTATACAACTGTAAACAAATCAGGTGTAAAATTGTATTTCCCATTTTATTATGTCTGTGACACATAAATTGTGAACTGGCTAAACCACTTAATGCCTACTGTCTCAAATATGCAGCATACCAGAAAAAAATCAATTGTTAAATTAATTATCTCCACTTTATTTAACATTTACTTTTTTAGAGGCTGTCAAATTATTAAAATGTTTAATCAGATTAATCACAGGGTTGGTTTGGATTAATTTAGATTAATCATGATTGAAACACTATGTCGGTTTACTAGGTTCTCTTTTTTTGTACTAAAATGTCCCACAAAATACACAAAAATATGATAAGAAACACAAAAAAAATTGTAGAGGGAAAAAAAACAACAACCTAAAATTCCCACAAAGAAATTAGAACCAAAAAAAGCAATGAAAAATCCAAAACATATTCAAATATATGATTAAAATCTAAAACCTATATACAGAAATATGAATATATTTATATTTATTCAACACTTTTGACAGTTTCAACAAAACAACTTGAAACAAAACAACTGTTCCATTTAATTGTGTTAATATTTTTAATCAAATTAATCATAATGATGGATTAATCCACGTTAATGTAATAATTTTGAAAGTCCTACCATTTTATATATAAGTAAATTCAAGCATTAAGAGGTTAATGTGAGTTTTTAAACAACTAAAATGAAACTAATGGCAGTTATTGTAGTTCCTCTTTGATTCAATTATATCCACACACCTTTATTGATGTTATATGACATTTATAAAAGGCTACAATATCACATCCATCAAACATCTGACTGTAGAAAAGCTGAGACCAATTTGGTGCGTGTTCTCACATCATAAGGTTACTGGTCGGTAATGGTGACTCTGGATTATACAGTCACAGAAAAAGTTGTTAGACCATCAAAGGTCATCAAAAACATGATTATACAAGAAGTACTAACTTCTGTGTGTATCATGTGACTAAAACCGACAGCGATGAAAACATCTAATGCCTAAAATGATTGTTTTTGTCGGTACAAAGACACATATATTGATTTAAGAACAATCATAGAAACAGCTCAGAAATTAAAATGTTATGAACTATTTTTGTTTTTATATTTGTCCAAACAACTATAGCTTTAATTTTACCAGACATTAACAAGAAACAAACAAGAAATTGAAGAAAATAAAGTTGGTAATAATAATTTCTACTGCGTAAATAAAACAGTAAATACTGGTTTATGCAAATTCTAATACAATCATTAGGACATGATATTACAAACATAAAGCAGGGGATGAATGAGTGCTCATTATAAAGGTACATTGCATTTTAAATAACATTAAATGATTGAAAAGAATGAGTGAATAAACTTACCTTTAACTGAAAGTATTAATGCAATAATATCAGAAGGATATGTTGAATATTGCTTTAATGCGTATAATCCAGACTCATTCAGCTGCACTGATCTTATTGTCAGTATTGAAGTAGTGCTATTATAAAATATTCTACTATTCCATGTTGTATTGCCTGGACCCGCAATTATTGTGTCGTTGAAGAACCAGGACCCATTTTTGGCAGGGGGTTGATTGAACAGTGTCACATTGTTGCCCACGGCGACAGGGTTCTCTGACGCATATATGTTCTGAGTCCATATGTAATCTATTAATTAAATAAAGACAAAATATATCAACACAAAAACATTAGAAACATTTTACCATTTTGTTTTAACCTATGAGGACCCAGTACGACATATGTGACAGTTCCACTTTTTTTCCCCCCTCAAATGTCATTGATCTTCAGTGGTTTTAACCATTTAGTTTGATATTATGTTCTGTATTTTTTTTTTTTAGAGGGGGGGGGGGGGTAGTGAAAATCTTGTATTTTTTAACATTTAATTTACTAAACTAGACTGAAGAAAATGTGAGTTTCAGCCAAATCTATCATTAAATAAACATAAACCCAGTTTCTCCATCCACTGTCATTGATCCAAATCCGTTGCTTTTACTGGTAAATCAATTGTTGACGTTTCCATAGTAACTACAGAGCCTCTAAAATATTATTTTATTTTTAATCTAGTCATTTCTGATGACCATGAGAAGATGACAAACTGTATTTGCTGTATATGGATTAGTGGATCAACAAGGATTAAACATGTAGATGATTTTGGTAAATGTTTAATGTTTGGATCTTTATGGGTTTAGAAATGGTTAAATATAGAGAAAAAAAATCATCTGGGAATTACCACAAAATTAGCACTGGGTCTTTATGGGTTAAAGGAATAGTTTAGAACAACATTATTAAGCCTTACCTATTGCACAGGTCGTCAGTATTACCAGAATAATGAGAGCCGGCCTTGAAGAACCCATTGAAACCTGCAGTTGATGTTGAATTGAAACTGAGCTGAAAGTCCTTGTAAATCACCTGGATGTGACTCTGGTTGTGATAATCTCAGATCTGGAGATATTATGTAGTCCCTGCTGAAGAGTAAATATTTGTTTTACAACACTCCAGCTTTCTGTGCTGCTGATGCAAATGCTTCCTCCCATTTTGCCATAACCACATGGCACCATGGTCTCACCACACCTTGTAATGACCTGGTTCACTCTTAACTTTTATCGGTAAACCACAAGGTGTGTCCATTTATTGGAAATCATGGTCATTGTGAAACTTTAAACTCAGTCCAAGATAAAGGGGATATTTCGTGCATTTAATTTATTTTTATATTTTTTTATATATTACCTCCGCCAAGGAGGTATTAAATTCGAGTCAGTTTGTTTGTTTGTCTGTTTGTTTGTTTGTCTGTGTCAGCAGGATTACGCAAAAAGTTTTGAACGGATTTTGATTAAACTTTCAAGAATGATAGATAATGGATCAAGGAAGAACCCATTAGATTTTGAGCAATGAAGGTCAAAGGTCAAGGTCACACTCAAGGTTAACAGCTAAAACACAACAGTGGTAATATCTCAGGATTCAGACAAGATAGAATCTGGTGGTTTTTTTTTACATTCACATTGATTCACCTTCGGACATCAGATGGGTCAACATCTATGGCTCGATCACGTCACGTGTGAATGAAAAATCGAGCCGTGGCAGAGGTCTGCTGTCTTTTACTGCCATGTTTATTGGGTTGGAGTGGAATACAGATCTTTTTGGATGTGATATGATTTTCACACTAAATAAACACAAAAACATCTGATTTCTAAGAAAAGCAGTGCAGCTATGTGTTCACATGGGCATTTACAAAGGACAGACGTCCACCAAAGTCAACACTTCAACCTTCTTATTGTTTAACCACAACAAAACACAAATAATGAGATGGATTGTTTCTCTTTGGGTCCTTTAACAAATATTACATAGTTTATGCAGTTTTTTTTACTCACTTAAAAACAACAATCTCTGTGCCCCTTGCATGCATTTTTCTTTCACTTTACAAATGTGTACAATATAAAGTAACTATTAGTTTATATTTAGGTAAAATACCCAAAAGAGTCCTACGAAAAGATAAATACCTACTAAAGACCTTGTTGGCAAGTAGCAGGACAAGTAGCCATAACTAGAAAATGGTTGCAACCAGATCAATGGTGTGGGATTTGTAAAGAAATTAACTGCATGGAGAGACTAACATTTATTCTAAGACTTCAACTATAAAAATGTAATGAATGCTGGAAAAAATTGATAATGTAAATTTTTCACCCTGAATATTATGACATATACTGTGAATTAAATGCAAACATAAAGTCCTTTTGAATGTAACACCCATGATGATCCCATGTTTCTGTTTTTTATTTTGTTCTTCATGAAAAATGTAAATAAAAAGTACAAAAACAAAACAAAATAATAAAAAACCCTAAAGGTGTACAAAACACCCAGAAACAAACAAGCCAGTCAGAGACAGCAGACAAATGTACCATTCACTTGATGTCATATTACGTCAAAATGTAACATGATCAAGCCGTAGGTGGTGGCCCATCTGATGTCTGAAGGTCAGACGATGTGAATGTAAAAAAAAAAATTGAGATTCTATCTTGTGTGAATCCTGAGATATTACCACTGATGTGTTTTAAATGTTGACCTTTAGTGTGACATTGACCTTTGACCTTCATTGCTCAAAGTCTAATGAGTTCTTCCTTGACCCATTATCTTTCCTGAAAGTTTCATCAACATCTGCTAATCCTGCTGACAGACAAACAAACAAACAGACAAACAAACAAACAGACAAACAAACAAACAGACAAACAAACAAACAGACAAACAAACAGACAGACAGAGAAAAAAACCCCAGACAAACGGATCCAAATTTAATACCTCCTTGGCAGAAGTGTAAACAAAACACATGTAACCATGGGAGTCACTTTATAAGCAATTTAGTAGTTTTTCTTTTTCTTAAAAGTTATTTTGTTCAGTCATAAATATTGTCCATGTGGTCCATTTCTCATTGAACTGTTCTTCCTGGAGCCTTAGATTTCCTCCACCAGTTAAATTCTGTGGGTGTGAACTACCTTAAATGAGGGGAAATTATTTTTTTTATGTCACCTTCCACATAACATTACATTATTATGGTTATGGACTTCACACAGTGGAACTTCAACTTCAACTGTCATTTTCTCTCCTTTGTGTCATATTTTTTTTTTAAACCTTTTTTTTTTAATATTATTTTTCTTTTGCTATGGGACAACAAAAGTATGTTTTATTAGTTGTTGTCAGTTGATGCCAAAAAAGTCAAGTCTATTTGTCAGTTCTTTGACACACACCCTGCCATTGTTCAAAGTGTTATGTAATGTGGTGCAGTATACTGCTAATAGAAAGATAATAGCATCATAACCTTGGCAGAGGTAAATAGAAATATGTACATTATAGCTATATTATACATATAGGTTTATTGCTTCTCTATTCTGGCTAATGTGTCCTAGACTGGCTATTTTCTCATAAGACATCAAAAAAATTGCATGGCATAGTTTGCAAAATATTACAATAGTTGTCTTTTTAGACAATGACAATGCACAAATGAATCATTGATATAAGTAAATAATAATATATAAGAAAGGTAAGCTTCATTAACTGGAAAAATTTTAAGTGTAAGTTAGCTTATTGACAAAAAAGGTTTATCACAAAAACAGTGTGTAATGTTTACACTTCATTCACCCCACCCAATTTGATCTTTTGGAAATGTGTGTCTGTGTGCATGCAGTACTTTGGTTGGATGAAAAGTGTTGTATAAATAAAGATGCATAAAGTTCATAAAGACTGGATTTAATGATACTGCATTTGGATCCTCTATCTATCTAACTTATAGATAATTGTCCTCAAGCTAAAGTCATCTTCTTACAGTGTTGGGAAAGTTCACCTTGATTAGAAACTAGGTCAAAGTTCAGTTCAATTTACTCAATATGAATTAGTTCATTCTTCCAAATTAAAGTTAAAAGTATTATATAGTTCGTGAACGATCGTTCAGGTACAACACTGTCTTCTTATATATATATATATATATATATATATATGTGTGTGTGTGTGTGTGTGTGTGTGTGTGTGCAGTGCATCTCTTTGGATGGTGGGAGGAAACCAGAGTACCTGGAGAAAACCCATGCAGCCACAGGGAGAACATGCAAACTCCATGCAGAAAGGTCTGGTGTTGGAATCGAACCAGGGACCTTACTGTTTTGAGGTTCTTGTGCTAGCCACTGCACCACTGTGCCACCCTTCCATTGATACTTTGCTTGCAAATAGTTCTTCAGTTGCAAAATTATTTTTAACAAAGTTGTATTTAAAAGGAAAACGGATGCAGCAGTAAACATCCATTTGCTGAACCGTTTGTGATTGTGTTGTACATATCAGTCTACTTCTCCTCAGCAGTAAAACAACCAGAACAAAGTGTCCTTTGCTGCCTGAGCCATCAAACTGTACAGAGGGAGGGGGAGATGTAGTAGGGGGGCAGACAACATAAGGCTGATGAGTGGCTCTGGCTGTAAATTATTCTTACATATATAATACAGTATTAGCCTTTATTATACTTGATTGAATAACTTTATTTCCATAATTACAGAAGGTCCTTCGTCGAGTGTTAAACTTAAAGGATAATTAACCCAACATACAGGCTACAAAACAAATTCAAAACATATCACATATCATCTGAAAATGTATGTTTGCAGGTGGACGAATATTTTTGTAACTCCATGAAAAATAGATTCATTAAAAAAAATATCAATTGGACAAAGACCTGGGAAAATATTGATTAAGGTTCACAATTCATACATGAGAGGCTTAAAAAATAATTAGTGGGGTATTATGAAAAGCAGTACAGCCAATGACAGCAGATGAAGAAGCCACAGACTGGCTGTCTGTCCTGCTGCAGATGATGAAGGCTCTGGAAGGAAACAGGAAAAGAAAAACCTTCAAGGCAGACAGGATTAACTGAGGAAAATTAGAGGTTTATATGTGTTTACAAAGAATACTCACTGGATATGATGACTTGTGTGGTGATATTTTCCCTCCTGCTGGTTTCTTTGTTGAAAGCCTGACAGGTATATGCACCACTGTGGTCCTCAGTGCTGTTGTACAGGTTGAGCTCTGGTCCTGTGGTGTTCAGCAGCTGTCCTCTGAAAGCCCACTGAAGCTGAGCTGGAGGACTGGAGTCACTTAAACACAGCATGGACACATTGGATCCAGTGGCAAAGGATCCACCTCCAGTGAGAGTCATGTTTTCAGGACCATCTAAGACACAGATTGACAGGGTTTCATAGCTGTGGACAGATTAGACATCTATTAAAGTGACACCATCTTTCTGTACTCACAGCTCACGGTGAAGTTTACTGGATCACTGGTGACGTTACTGACAGCATTAAAAACACAACAGCGGAACTGTCCCTGGTCGTGTCGGCTCACGTTGACGATGGTCAGTGTGGAGTTTCCATCAGTGAGATGAATCCTCTCATTGGCTGTGAGCTCAGAGACACCGTTCAGCCAAAGGAAAGACAGTGAGGACCCAGAGAGGACGGAACATGAGGCAACTATGGAACCTTTAAACTCCACTAGTCTGGTCTGGTTGGTTCTCAGTGTTACATTAGAAATGGGCTCTGATGATAACAAGAGAAATGCCAGTCAAACAACACACAACTTTTAGCAGGAGACCACATAAAGACCTGAAATTACAGTTACCGTATATACCATAGACTGATTAAAAAAAACAGATTCTCTTTGTTTGATATTCAAGGGATTTTTTTTTTACAACAGCTCAAGAAAATTTGACAAAGCCAAATAAATTAAAAGTAGTGTTTATGTAATAAGTGATCTATGATTTAGTGCTTTAGAATATTAAATTAAACATACAGTCCTCCACAATCACACTCAGCACAGGCGCACCACAGGGCTGCGTACTAAGCCCCCTACTGTACGCCCTGTACATCCATGACTCCCATGACTCCCATGAGCAACCCACCCCACTAACAACATTAAGATGACTTTAGGTTGAGGACAATTATCTACAAGTTACATATATATAGATATTACCAAGAATTATGAAAGACAATGTTTGCGTTGAAAGAGTAAAAATCTAGTGCTATTTCTGTGTCTGTGCCTAGATAAATGTTTCTGCGATGATTTGTCCCCATTTAATATGTTATCCTTTGTATTTTTTTCCTTGGTGAAAATCATGTATTTTCATTTAATTAAATTACTGATTATGTAGATGTTAATCAAAAGAAAGAGTAAACTCAAAGGTTATTCAGAAACAGAGAAAACTGACAAAAAGCTCAAGTTTTCATTGAAGATATCAATCAATAACTGAGGATCTTTGATTGATCAAACTACATGCGTTTTACTGGTGAATCAATGTTACAGAAGGTGGAGATGTTTCCATGTTCACTATGTGGAGCTTCTGAAGGTCCAAATGGGCCATGTCCGATGACCATGGAAACATAAAAAAAACAAACAAACTAAATAAAAAAAAAACCAACATTTTCTCTCAGTTATTTCCATGTTCCATTTTAGATCAGTAAATGAATTTGGATGCCAGAGCTGTGAAAACACAGAGGAATTAAATGTGGAAATTGAGTAACAGAAAAAATTACAACTTTAACTTAAACTCTTTCAAGTAACCCTATACCCCTGCCTTAACTGACCCTTCAGTATGTGAAAGTGTCCAAGGAACTGCTAACCTTACCCAGTACAGTGATGGTAGTACTGATCTTAAGTTCAGGGCTGGTGGACTGTACTGTGTAGACCCCTGAGTCAGCCACTGTGACGAAACTCAGAGTGAGAGCTCCAGTGAGGACATCTATGGACACCCTGCCGGTGTGACTGGAGAAGACCGCCTGCTGGTTCCCCACCCAGGTGAGGATCTGGGCCTGTCCCACCGACCAAATTCCACTGTTTAGAGATGTCGGAGGAGACAGAGACAGTGTCACGTTTTCCCCGACTACAGCAGGATTAGTGGAGGGTTGGACCACCACAGTACCAAAGACCAGGACCCCTGAGGACACAAGTATAAGGACACACTAATATAAACTTAAGACATTTAATTTTAATTATAGCCTGTTTTGGTCATGAAGTGTAATAGGTTGTGGCATCTTAATAGACTGTCTGAAAGATTTAGGAATTTGACAAACCAGGGGTCCCCAAACACCATTTTGTTTCGGGGCTCCACAAAGCTAGAAATGACCTTGGTCCCATTTTAACATCACACATTTCTGGTGAACCCAGATATTATTTTTTATTGCTAAAATTAATTGACTTTTGATCACATAATTGTTTGTTATACAATACTGCAAATAAAAGTTACTTTTAGATGACATTCTACATAATGTAGAATATGGACAGAAGCAGAAAAGCCAAGTGTAGATTATTGCACACAGTGAAAATTCTATTTTTCTTGGTCAGGATATGAACAGTCAGTCCAGTCTGTATTTACAAGGCTGACAATAAATACTGAACAAACAATAACTGAAACAATGATTTATGAAAAAGCTGCAGCATCTGCAACTGACCACAATGAACATTTAACAGATCAACAGTACCACAGTGCTTCAGTTTTAGCTTCACATTTGGTCATGTCTGTTATGGATTGTGATTGTCTCTCTCAACTTACCATATATATATTTTTAATGGGATTTTTTTTTTTAATAAAATATTATATATTTCAGTTGACCCCAGTTGAATTCCAGATGACCCAACGTGGGGTCTTAACCCCAAGGTTGAAAAACACTACACTAGTGATTATCAGGTAGGGACTATAAAGAAAATCTTACACTAAAACCAGTTTATGTTACTCTGTTATATTCACAGACAAACAACAGTGACAGTTCCTACCTTGAATTATAAGCAGCAGTACAACAGCAGGACTGTTCCGCTCCATGTCCATATACTGGTCTGATGCTACTCTTACCTTTTCTGCTCAGTTTTATTCTGTTCAGCCCTCTGCCTATGAATACCTTCCAAAAGACCCCCAATTCTTATCTGCAGGTGTTTCAGTTCTTTTCTGAATGTACAAAAGGTGCTTTATATTCTTTGTTTACCGATGGGGGTAAACTTCTGCAAATGACAAAATTAAAATGACAAATTGTGACAGAAGGCATGTGTGTCATGATTAGAGCTACTGTTATCAAAGGAATGGTCTTTTTTTGTTTTGTCACATGCTGAAATATTACATTTTACAGCTGCCTTTTAAAGCCTCTAAAAGCTTGGATTAAACTGTACACTGCAAAAAATCTAAATCACACCAAGTCTATTCTTCTCATAATATGTTATTGCACTTAAAATAAGACATAATTACCTAAATTACCTAGAAAGTCAAGTACGATATAAGAATTTATTTTCAGACAATAGATCTTGAAAATCCTATTTCAAGAAAGTTTTTGTTGTCGTTTTGTTTTAATTATTTCTATTAATTCAAGACTTTATTATTATTTTTTGCTTAATTCAAGGAGAATACTAATGGAGCAAGTGTAAATTATGTACATTGGTAAGATTTCTTGAAATAAGATATTTAAAAAAAAATGTATTTACATATTTAGATGAATTGTATTTTTAATCTCATCTGGTTATATTTACATTTGTATCTTTATTCTGCCCTGTTCTCTCTCTCTCTCTCTCTCTCTCTCTCTCTCTCTCTCTCTCTCTCTCTCTCTCTCTCTCTCTCTCTCTCTCTCTCTCTCTCTCTCTCTCTCTCTCTCTCTCTCTCTCTCTCTCTCTCTCACCTATATAATCAATATTTTTGGTCTTATTTATTTCCTTTTCTCTCCCTCTATCTCTTCTTATTTTTGAGACGTCCACACACATCTTACACTCTCCACCACACATGACACATTCAAAGACAGGACACTGATTCATACTTTACCTGCATAGTTACACATTTAGTTGCCTTTGTATGTCACCCCCACCCCCCCACTATGATGACTAAATGAAAATCTTGTGTAGTATTGTATGTAACTTTTTTTTGTCACTTGGTGTTGTTAATAAAGGCCTAAAAAACAATATTTTCACGATCTATCACCTAAAAATAAGTTCTCATTAGATGATTATGTCTTCTTTTAAGTGTGATGAGATATTTTGACTAGAAATTAGAAAAATACACTTGATAAGATTTCGATTTTTGAAGTGTACATTTGTAACTGTAGTTGTTATGCTCATTACTGCAGTCTACATTATATAGTAATTATAATGAATTTTGCACACAGAGAAATAATGAATGCAATTTTTTAAATCTCTATTTCTGTCAGATATAAGGAATTATCCAGTCCTTCCTTACAGTAAAGTCAGAGGAGGTGCACCATTATACCTTTCACAATTCCACTTAGCAAACATAAGATATTATTGATGCTGACCAGGTGCAAAGTTCATTATGAGAGCACACCTGTGTTACATGACAAACAAGCTGAAAAGAATGATTAATCCATTCCATTTATTTATGAAACGTTTGTGAATATTAGCAAAAATAAAATAAAATAAAATAAAACAATTGATATATATTTTAAAATGTAATCATTTTTCAAATTTATATTTATTTATGTGACTGTGACCGTTTTTGTGAAAGTGAATTACATTTTCATACATATTTAAAGTCTGAAAATGTAACAATGTTGTTTCTACTAGTATGAACTTTATTTAAGATCCAGTGCTGCTTACCATTGTATTCATCTGAATATAATGACCATAAACAATTACCTCATTATCTGTGATGTAATACATTCTTTCTTATTGTTATTTCTTATTGTACAAGATTAAAAAAAAAAGTCCAATATCTATCTCTTTTGTTTTGTTTATGATTTTTTTTTTGTAAATACATCATTTAAAGGTATTGATAAATGTGGTATATTTTGTTTATTTGTTTACTTATTGACATTCTCAGTGATTCTCAGAATACACTGTTGCCCATTAAGTTGGAATAATTTTGTTTTCAGACATATTCCTCTTTTTATTCCTAATTATATACATCAGTACCACCTTCGATCAGGTGTAATGATTACATAATAAGTTCTAGTTATACTTTATCCATCAAGAATAAATCACATTGTCACAATTATCTAATGCGAACAGGTACAAACATTTTATTCCAACCTCACACACATCTTACAAAGACACCAAAGCAAACAATACCGACATAATTCAATGCTAATCCTTTTTTTTTTTTTTTTTGAGCTGAGATTAAACATTGACTTTCCAGCTCATAAGAATGGTATGTTTTGTTGCAACACTCTTTAGTAAGTCATTGGATCCTGTGTGGTTAAACACAGATGGCAATAAGAACACCACATACATTATTTATTTCTAGCAACCAAAGGAATAACTTTTTCCTCTGTTTAGTTTTTTTCTAAAAACATTTTTTGTGTGTGTGTTGTTTAAGCATAATAAATGTGAAATAACATGCATCTGCAATTTTTTGTTCATCAGTTTACATACCCTGACTGCATGCAGATGGGATGGTTTTGAATGTTACAACATGACAACCACTAGCCACGAGTGAAAACAAATCTTTCATTCTCTTAAAAATGGCCAAATAATTGTAAATTCTGCTGGGGTATGTAAACCTATGAGCACAAATGTATGTGTTCCTATTAAAACACTACTACTAGTGACACAGGCAGAAATATATAAACACCTTCACCTCCACCTCATTTTATTATACGTATTGTCTGTGTGATAGTTACTGTATACATGATAAAAGTGATAAAACATTATATAAATGGGAAAAAAAACAACACCCACCCAGTGTCAGTTTGCATTACTTCACAAATGACATATTCTCTACTGTATATCTAACCTGTCTTAAATGACTTATCACCATTTATCCTCAGTATTCTGCTTTTTTAATTGAGAATCATACCCCCCCCCCTTTATATTTAATTTGATGATCATGTAGATGTTCATAAAAGCTCAAAACCATGTTAGATTCAGTTTGAAGTACTGAACTGTAATGTTGGATGTATGATGTATTGTGACCGATGGAAATGACAATAAAAAATGTAATCTAATCTAAATCAAAGCCGAGGGTTATTATATTAAAACAGAGAAAACTGAAGAAATAGTTACTTTTTTCAGTTAAAATGATCATTAACTGAATATAAACCCAGTGTCTCCATCCACTGCCTTTGATCCAGTTCCATGAGTTTTACTGATGAATCAATGTTCGTAGAAGATGACAGTGTTTCCACCTTCACTATGGAAACTCTGAACATCCAAATGGATTATATCTGATCACTATGAAAAGATGACAAACTACATTTTACACCAATTTTTGATCTCTATAGCATTAGTAGATCAATGTATATTAATCAGTTTAGATCAGTAGATGCTTTTGGCCATTGGTGGTTTTACAAAATTGTACTAAATTATTTGAAAAGTGACTTCATAAATGTGTGAAAATATTTTATATAAACATTGCAACCAGTCAGAGAATGAATAATGTAGAATGTTGACTGTGTTATAATAATAATAATAATAATAATAATAATAATAATAATAATAATAATAATAATAATAATAATAATAATAATAATAATAATAATAATAATAATAATAATAATAATAATTATAATTATTATTATTATTATTATTATTATTATTATTATTATTATTATTATTATTATTATTATTATTATTATTATTATTATTATTATTATTATTATTATTATTATTATTATTATTATTATTGTCACAAATTTCACCGAAAGGTCCAGTAAGCTGCATATTCGGCCTTTCTGTTACTGGTTGTGATAACAAAGGAGCCATAGTTAATACACAGTCTGGCAGAGAAACCTGAGCAGGATGTTATATACAGTCACAGAAAAAAATTATTACACCACCCTGGTTTTCTTCAATTCCTTGTTCCTTTTAAAGTACAACTAAATGTATATTTATTTGGAAAAATATAATGATAATGACATACATAGATCATATGAATTATATTAGAACTGATATCTATCCACTTTTGATGTTTTCTTGATAATATCCAAAATCACTTCAATTCTTTCATCATTATCTATGACATTATACTAACAAAAACAGTGCTGTTATTCTTTCCATGTTTTTCTTTTCTATTTATTTTCATCACATGATACAGGAGTAATTATCTAATTACATAATCATTGTTTTTTGATGACTTTTGATGGTCTAATAATTTTTTTCCTTGACTGTATTGACCATGGTATTGATTTGCATTTGTGTTAGGCATCAACAGTTGCAACATGTTTGTGAAAAGAATATAAGTAAGAAGTTAGCACCATCTTCAGGACATAAACAGCATTTTAAAAACTGAGCAGGAAGAAGGAAACCTACCATCCTATTTACTAACATTAAGTATGTTTTGGAGATATTTAGAATTGGAGCTAAATTATTAGAACACCTAATAAATGTGAAAATATGGACATTTTTTGCCTCTAAAACATATTTTTATTTCATTATGTTCATGAAAGATGCAAAAGGCTGCTATGAGTACTACTGTTCTTATCCATGTTGAACTTTAGTTTGTACTTAATGAGCAGGATAGTCATTGTACATTTAACAGAATCACACAGTTCTGTCTTAAAACTCTAAACATCCTCGTACTCACACAAAGCTTCTGTGAAGGAATATGATCATGTGACAATTAACAGCCAAATAGACCTCACTTGTTTTCTATGAGGAAAGTTACCAAATCCTCCCAATGGTGGCACTATTCTATTATTAATACAGTATAATAATGATAATAATAATGATATAATAATGACATTTCACTTATTTTCTGAATTTTGGTCCCCATCGTGACAGAGGTCCCCACTGTGTAAACATATCAATGTCCCCATAAACACACACACACACACACACGCACACACACACACACACACACACACACACACACACACACACACACACACACACAGAAGCAAGTAGTACCAACCACAAAAAATCCCGCCCCCTGTAAATGTTTTACCAGATTTACCCGGTCTCTCATCATTGTGAAAACACATTTTTTGGTGACTGTGACCTTGACCTTTGACCTATGTTCACAAACATTTAATGGGATCTATTCTGTACTTGCCTCAAAATGTCATGGAAATTGGTCTGATATATATCTTTTTTTAAGTTGCAGACCACCAAACAGACAGACAGACAAAAAACAATACCCATTTGAGAGAGAGAGATGGCGTAGTAATAAAAGAAACAAGCTGAGCATGGGGGGGGGGGTCATAAACCAAAGAGAGAAGGCACTATTGCAGGGCGCCAACCCCGCCCTTCAGAATATAAATTACAACAGTAAGAAGATAAACAGAAGTAATGATTAATAGAATGTGATTATAAATATAAAACTTGTATGTAAATGCAATATAAAGGTAAAAGCAGAAGCAGTAGTTAAAGGTCAACTTAAAAAAGAAAGGAAGTAAGAACATGAGCTAAACTAGGAGCCTTAGTTAAAAGCCAGATTAAAAAAGTGGGTTTTGAGCCTGATCTTAAACATGTCTACATTCTCTGTGGCCCTCTGGTTCCCTGGCAGAAAAGCTGCCTCACTTATATTTTCTTGATTTTTTTATTACCACTATACTTATAAATATATCACCCAAATATATTACAGAAATGATGATGATTTTCAGTGATGTATAAAGTACAGTTTTTATAACATATAAAAAATCTGACTTGAGTAGAAGTTGGAAATGTTCTCCAAACACTTTACTTTAAGTGGAAGTACTAAAGTATTGAATTCAATATTCAGTATTGAATAGAATTATTATTATTATTTTTTTTTATCACAAAAACAAATAGTCACAAAACATGGGTACAGGGATATGAATCATTTTGAGGATGACTGTAGATATGTAGTTTCACTTCTGCCTTCGGTTCAACATTATACTGAACAGGTGGCTTAGATGTGCAAAAGAAACAAGAAAAGAAAAAGCTAAATAATTTCCTGTTGCACAAAGGTTAACAGTTTAATCAGATCAGAGCAGATGTTTGTCTTCTCTGTATAACTCTTATCAGTCATCTTTGTTCAGGACTGTTACCACAGCAGCTCTAAATACATTAAACACAGATTGACTTTTACATAGATGCTATTTTATTTTTTAATATAGACATTTGCATCCCCAAAGCTTTTGAATCAGTAACATATGAAGGTCAGAGGTCTTCCTGACAATCTGCTCAGCATGAGAAAAAGTCCAAGATGAACATTTAAACATTTGGTAAATATATGAAGTAACACTGATGAAACACCTTTCAACAGAACTGGATCTGTCGAAAGGTTTTTGTTTTATGTTATATATCAGTTAAAATAATACTGTACACATATTTCTGGACATCTATTATTAAAGATGACATTTATGTACAGTAAACAAAATGAATCTAATATTCAGGATGAAGAAAATACAGAGTCGTATATGTAATTCTACAGCAGAAATTGAACTGAACTCATGCAAACTAGGAAATTTGCATCAGCTGTGTGTTTCATAATTCAGTTAAAACATGTTGTCACACATTTACAGAACTCACAAGCTCTTTCCACATGCCTCCTTTTGCTTTCTGCAATATTTAGTGATCAGTCCTTTTCTAAACATCAGGGTCATACAGAGACCTTTGGAGGGACAGGGGCTTCATTGAAAAAAAACAAAACAAAAAAGGGCAGATGCAACAACATTTTCAAACAACATGTCAACTTGTCTGACTCCCTGATGAAGGCTTTGATGCCGAAACACATTGGGGGTTTTTATAGGATTTTATAGGTTTTTATAACCAAGCCAATTTAATAAAGGCTTTTTAAAATTTCACTTATAAGAGAGTGCCTTGGATTGAATAAGTTAGCAGAACCCAAAAAATGTAAGGCAATTGATTATTTTAAGTTGATGAAACTTAAAATATAAATTTTTCCAGAAGTTAAAATTGAGATGTTTATTGAAGTATACTTAAAATAAAACATTATTTTTTAACTTAGTATTCTAAGGTTCTGTTAGTCCTACAGGAAAACTCAGTCAGGTTATTTGAAGTGCTCTGAAATTATATTTCATTATCTTCTACATCAGTTAAGTTTATTTTTTTTCAATCATCCTTATTTGAAGCAATATAAATAACAGTACAATATCATTCTCAGAATTTAATGACTTAATTCCACTAAGATGTACCTCATTTGTTTTTAAGTTATGTTCACTTATATCCACAATAGTTCCCCTTAATAAAAAAAATATTAGTTGGAAGTACTTAAAAAGAAGAACATGTTACAGCAACTGAATACATTTAATTATTTTGAATGTTCGGGTTTACAGTGTAGTTTGCTATTTTCTATTCAGTAGCTTATTCAGCTATCACTGCTATGTGAGCAACTGGTACATTATCAGTACACAACTGATGAGGTCTATCTGACTTAGAGATATTTTTGCCTTACTGCCATTTCAATTTCAATTCAATGTATTTTATTTGTCATTTCTCAGTACAAAATACAAAATAAATGAAATAGTGTACTTCTAGGTTAAAAGCAGTGCAAAAAAAAAAAAACAGGCAATAAAAAACCAGTTACCACATTCAACAAGCTAAAAAGATAAAAATGACTGAAAAGAATAATACATTAAAAAGACATAATAAGTTTGATAAAATAGACAAGTGTGCCAAAAGTGCTCAGAGAGTGATACCTTACTGTTCAGAGCTCTCACTGCCTGGGGAAAGAAGCTGTTAAAAAAAATGCTAGTTTTGCAGAGGATGCTCCTGAGTCTTTATCCTCAGGTAAGTGCACAGAAAAGGCTGTGAGAACGGTAGTAATTGTCTCTTAGAACACCCACTGCCCTGCAGGTGCAGCACTTCCTATAGGTGTCTAGCAGTGATGGAAGGGGGGCACCAATAACCCCCTCTTTTACCACCCTGTTCAGTTGGTGTCTCTGCTGCTCTGTGCAGCTGCCGAACCAGGAAGTCAGATTGTACATCAGGATGCTCACACAATAATATTAAAATATGATTTGATGATAATAACAAGACAAAATATGTGGTGTTGGAGTATTTTTTTTTACATGGGCACAGGGAAAATAAATGAAATAATCACATACATATTTAAACTGTGAACAACATAAACAGATCTACAAGGTAAGGAGTAGCATTATTCCCAAAATGAGACTCAGCACAAACCCAGTGAGTTTGTGGACCTCAGCTCCTGAAGGTGCAACACCTGAAGAAGGAGGGAAAGATTAATAGAACAATGAATTACAACAAAATATATACAAATTGTACTACATGTCACCTTATGGTCCATCATCATATATTCTCTAAGAGCTACAAAGACTATAGTTTGGTCTTTACCTTCCACTTGTACCATCTTTGTTGCTATAGCGAAGCGTCCGGCAGCTATATTTTCTGCAGCACAGGTGACGTTTTGGAAACAGGGCCTGGATGGGATCCATGTGATCTCATTTGAACGGACTGAGATAAAGGTCCCCATGGGGAAACCGCTCCTGAACTGCCATCTGACAGCACAATCCACATTTATGGTACAGCTAGTCAAGCAGGTAAATTTGGCAGTCATGCCAGTGAAAATGACATCTGGTCCAATGATGGTGATGTTCCACGGATCATCTGCAGTGAATAAAAAAAAATAGAAAATAATCTAATTATTGCAAATGAATTCTCCTGCTTTGCCTTCTTTAACCCATAAATACCCAAACATCCACAGATTAAATAATAATAATAATAATAATAATAATAATAATAATAATAATAATAATAATAATAATAATAATAATAATAATAATAATAATAATAATAATAATAATAATAATAATAATAATAATAACAATAACAATAATAATAATAATAATAATAATAATAATAATAATAATAATAATAATAATAATAATAATAATAATAATAATAATAATAATAATAAGAGCACTTACAGCTGAGTTGAAAGCCTCGGCTGAACACCCTGCCCGGTCGTAAGGCAGGCAGGTGGGTTTCACACTGATAGAATCCAGCATCAGAGGGCACCAACAGGTTGAAGTGAAGTGTGAGGTTGTTTTGGTGCTTATTATTGTCCAAGATCACTTGCTGCCCATCTTTGTACCAAACCACCTCATACACTAATGAGGAAAGGTCAAGGATGGTTTTCAGTGTAGCATCATGGCACAACAGGTCCAATGATTTGTTGAGAGATGGTATGGTGGTTGTAGGACTAACATGCACTGACACATCATCTATAAGAAAAGATGAATAAAGTAGGTAGTAGCATTAAATAAAATGTATAGCTATAATGGGTGACATATTTCTCATAAAAATGCAGAAACATTCAGTGAAAACATTTCCAATAATCTATGATGAAAAATGAATTTAAAAATATGATCAGCCCTGAATAGAGCCAGTGTTTGATTTGGCCGTTGTGTGTGTGTGTGTGTGTGCGTGTGTGTTTATTTTTTATTCTACGGCCCTCTAGAACGTTGCGGCAGCTCCCGTTCACTTTGAATGATTTAGCGGGCTGATTTTTTTCGATAACCGCCCGATGCGCCGTTAACGCCCGCTGCCCATGGCAACGGGTTTTGTAACTTCAGATTCACTGTACCATATCACTCCGCAGGTAGTTCGGTCACTTTTAAAGTAAATATTCGCTTCGTTGTAACGGCTAGTTTATCCAATGTTAACCTATCCTGATGTTAGTCAGGAAATGAGGGGAAATTTCCGTCCTCCTCTCATACAGAATCTCCAGGGCCGAAGTAAGTATTTTACCCCGGGGTTAACTCCTCTATGCTGGTTTTTAGAAAACAAGGAGCGGTTTCAGTGAACTTCGTTTTCAGTATTTATTTGAAAGAACGAGACAACACCTGCTCCGGTTGCCGACCTGACTATGTTCATCCATTTGCATTAGCAGGTAGTATGGAGTCCAGTGGTATGTGTGCACTGTACTAAAATTCAATGCACAAGTAAATGTTTTTTTTTACTTTTAGATGTGGTATAAAACAGCTCACTGAAAACTGTGGAGCTATCAGAGGACTTATACCCTGGAAAATAAATCTAAATCTTGCCAAGTGTATTTTTCCTCTTTTCTAGTCAAAATATCTTATCACACTTAAAATAAAACATATTTACCTAAAAAAAGAAACCATTTCAGTGGGATATAAGAACTTATTTTTAGATAATAGATCTAGAAAAAGTTACTTCAATAAGTCTTACCAAGGTAATTTTCACTTGTACCATTGTAATTTCTTTCCTTGAATTCTGCAAAAATTAATTAATTAATTAATATATATATATATATATATATATATATATATATATATATATATATATATATATATATATATATATATATATATATATATATATATATATATATATATATATATATATATATATATATATATATATATAAAATAATTAAATAAAATTAAGTTCAATTAAATTAAATTAAATCTACCAATGGAGCAAGTGACATTGATCCTGATAAAAAAAATTTAAATAAGAATTTCAAGATTCATTGTCTAAAAATAAGTTTTTATATCTCACTGAAAAGTCATCCTTTCGATGATTAGATCTTATTTTAAGTGTAATGAGATATTTTAACTAGAAATGAAAAAAAAAATGTAATTGGTAAGATGTTGTTTTTTGCAATATAAGACGTTCCTGAATCCACTTGCCACGTCTCCTTCTGCACCTGCTCACTGGAGACTTTCCCTGTGAATCTGCTGGACTTACTCCTAATATCTATTATGGAGGTTGTAGTGACAGAGGTTCCTGTTTGTGGATTGACCCCAGAACACTGCAGTTCCACAGTTCGTTCATGTCCATCTGGTATCCAGGCCAACGTGCTCCCATTGAAAGTCTGTCCCTTCCAAGTCCAGGTGTAGATGCATTTTGGGATGCAGGTTGAGTAACAGGTGAACGTGGTTTGGAACCCAGCTGTTACTTTACCAATCCAGGAAATCTGGATCCCCCTCCCCTGACTCTGTGTACCTGAAGAGAACAAATATCAGCACACAGTATTCCTTTAACATTTAGTTCTGCCGAGAGAAGTGACCAATACAAAGATACATTTTAAAGTTTGTTGTGTTTCCTAAGTAAACACACTTCTTGGTTTTTTTTTTTTTTCGTTTTTGGGTTTTTTGTTTTTTTTTAGTACACTTTGAATTAATGGCTGGAGATTATTGCTATGCAGTTCTTATGGGGAAGTAAATTTATAAGGAAATGAGAAAATGCTATTTTATATGCATGTTAATGCTTATCCAAAAAAACCCCAAGCAGAATTCATTCATTTTTCTTGGCTCCTAATATATTAACTATTAACCTCATAGCAAATTACATACATATATATGCTACATATATATATATATCATTCATTCACAGTCATTTACATTTTTATTTGTTCTATTATGTTTTCAGTCATTTAGAAAAAAGAAAAAACAAAATGGAGAAAAAGGACAAAAAGGAAAACTGAAAAACTAAACCACTTGAAAAGGGAAATTGTTATAACTGCATAGAATAACAACTATTAGGAGAGGAATGATTTCACAATTTGATCAGATATATGACTACTATATCACATGTAGTTTAAACAGACATAATTTAACATTGAAGGTTATCTGCCTTTTATATTACCACCACTGTAACCATATAACTTCTGAAATATGACCTTAACAACAGTTACTGTAGTAAACAAAACCATAAAATTAACAATCTATTTAATGAGGATCTTACCCATCAGTATCACCAGACAAACAGTGTAAAGAGCTTTCCAGCTGTATTTCATGACTAAATCCATCATATTTTAGTCTTAAATACATCCACGGTTCCAGTACTTTTCTCCCAAATGCAAGTAAATGTTAGGAAAGTGTTTCCTACTCACTAAAACACTACTAACAAACCATTATATACTCAGAGTTTTGCTTAGATTGTGTAATATGTGTGATAACAGTGAAAGAATTCTTCCAAATCCAAGACAGGAAATGTGTAATCCTATTGCATAATTTAGGAAGAACTTGTAAGATGAGGTGTGCCGGGTAATTTTTAAAAATAAAATCCAAACATCTGTTCAATGAGAAGAAAAAAAGGCTTTCATATTTAACTTTCATAAGCTTATTGTTGCCACAAATAAGAATAAATCCACTGTATATGTGAGGCTGTGTTTAAGAGGCTTATGTTCAGACATTAGGTGGCGGTGTTTCACAGAAGAGCATTTGAACATATTCTTTTTAAACTTTTACTAGAAGAACATACATTAACTGGTGTTTTTTCTAGTGGTTTTTTTTTCAATACATTATCTAAATCTATATTCAAAGACAACCCAGGAGAAACATGTTCTGTTATTCTAACTTTACATTTGCTAATGTTTTTTTTTCCCCTTTAAGTCTTCTTTGAATTTTTTGGTAGATGATTCACCATCCTCAAGATAAGTCCAAACAGGCGGGGCTCCTCCAGTGAAAGGTTTACAAAGACACACACTAAAAGCTAAGTGTAAAACATGTGTCTCATGGAAAAGGCTCATGTGTCGAAGTGAAAGTTTCATGGAGCTATAATAAATATATGAAGACAAATAGTTACTTGGCTTCAGTTAATTTAAATCATGCTCATATTTATTGCTGGGAGGACATTCAGTTGGCATAGTGATGGGATGACCTTTGAGATCAGAGTTACATATAAAATGCTGTCTCATTCCTGGAAACTGATATTACCCCCCCATATTAATGTCTTTATCTATTTAGACTATCTAACTTCTCACTTTCTCAGGTTATGAAACATCCTTAGCAGTTTTTCCAAAAGATTTAAAACTGATGAAGTCTGTTAACTGGAAGGAAAAGCAGATTTATTTGTATAGCACAATTCATAGTGCTTTACAAAAACAGGATAGAATTAAGTTAAAAACACTTACAGTTAAAACATTATCAATAAAACCTAAATAATAATAATCAGTTAAAAGAAAGTAATGCTGTCAAACAATTAAAATTCTTATTCAGATTATCCACAGGGTTGTTGTAGATTTGTTTCAATTAATCACAATTGAATATCATTACATTTCAATCTACCTTAATTGCTTTTCATTTTGCATTAGACTCGAGGAAAACGCGAACATACAGTATATGCATTTAATGTCACAAGCAGATTAGCTGAAGGGATAGAAGAAGCCTACACATATAATAATAATGGATTGGATTTATATAGCACTTTTTTGGCCACTCAAAGCCCTTTACATTAGTGACCCAATATTCATTCACTCTCACATGCTCCCTCTGGTGGTGGTAAACTACATATGTAGCCACAGTTGCCCTGGGGCAGACTGACAGAAGCGTGGCAGCTATTTTGCACCTATGGCCCCTCTGACCAGCACTAAACATTCATACACCAGTGTGAGTGGCACTGGAGGCACAGAGGGTGAAGTGTATTGCCCAAGGACACAACGGACTGACTAGGACAGATGACCTGCTCTACCAACTGAGCCATGGGCGCCCCAAAGCACATACTGTATGTGTTCATGTTAACACAGGCGTCTGCATCCCTGGTCCTCAGAGCTGCTATCCTGCATGTTTTAGATGTTTCCTTCTTCCAGTTCAACCACCATTTGAATCAGATGTGATGGAGGATTCAAAATAAAGTAAAAGTTCAGAGGTCAGATTGAACCCTTTCAGGTGTTCTATGCATAGTTGAACAGAGGTGCTTTCAGTCTGGACTTAAACTTGATGAGAGTAGAGGTCTGTCTGACGTTATCAGGAAGAGTGTTAAAGAGTGTAGAACTGAATAACAGCTTCACTGTGTTTAGTTCTTTCCTCTATTTTTTAGAAAAATCAGTCTGGTTAACCTTCGAAAAAATACTAAGGATTTGCATTTGTATTTTTTAATTTTTTTAATTTGTAAAGTAAACATGAGAAACAACCTGTCCTCATGCACTAATGATTACAGTAAATATGTAACTCAACTGTGTGGCTTTTAAAACCCACACAGTAAGGAAACAGATGTTGAATATTGTACCACCTTTAGTACAGAAAACAGGAAAGTGGTCTATACAGTTTTATATCTCAGAACTGAACTTCCCGTTTAGGTTTTCCTCTAGATTTACACATTTGTGGTCAGAGAAAACAAACACGATGCATGTCAGTTTTTTCTTTTTTATAGTTGTTCACAGTCAGACACAAAAGAAAGCATACTCCACCAACTTCAGTAAATAAACTGTTTTATTATTCTTCAGTCACAGTTAACTTACTTACAAATATACTATTTCAATGTCACATATATTGCTTTATGTACTTTTAAAAGTTCAACTGGCACAACATAACCTCACAATCATTTTGCTGGCACGCTATTGTGGTTGAACACAGCATTAACTGGCAGTTGCGCTGATCTTTAGTAATGAGTAACAATTGGGGGAAGGGAAATCAGATCCAGACTATCGCAAAGCCAAGAGAACTGACTCATAAAGGTAGAGACACATTTTTCCGACGCCTCTTTTTTTATATATATATATAAATAAAAACAAATCACAATTTTTTTTTCAAAAATAACCAAAAGTCTCCAACCATAGCTTCTTTATCATTTAAAAATAAAGCAACTTCTTTTTTATTTCTTTAATTATTTCCTTGTCGGCTTGAGGTCTAAAAGAGTGGCACACTGAGCCAAAGTGCAGCTTTTCATATTATCAGTTTAATAGTACCTTCCTGACATGTATTATTAACATCCTCTATATTTCACTGATTATCACCTCCAAGGTTAGAGATTAAAATATTCCTAATAGCCCTGCATTTATGGCTTATTCATCAAATGACTGTATATCAGACAAACTCTTGTTCAGACTATTACACGTTTTACATTGAAACTTTGATGGCTTATTATTATCATCATCATCATCATCACCTTAACTTTTAAAGACCTACAGCTGTTTTTGTGCACAACGTCCAAATGAACGTTTCTTCTATATTTAACCCTTCCTTAGAAATGTATCAGCATGTGTGTGCTTCTACTGGGTTCAAATTTAGACATATTTCCCTCCAGGATGTACCTAAATAATAAAAAATATCCATCCATCTATCCATCCTTGCTCTGAGCTATCCCAAACTTCTTGAATTTTTTATTAAATATTGGGAGCCAAAAATAGGTGTAAAATTCAGACATGAAAAGCTACATAGGTGTCAGTGCATTTGATCTGGAACACATGGCTTGAAATAGGCTTATACAGACTATAAATAAAGACACTGTGTTAGATGTGATGATCCTAATGTTTTTTTTTTTCCTAATCCAGATAATGTTGGTTTTTAATGTATCTCAGTCTCATTCCAGGTTTTGCGTGTAACCCATTGTGTTCACTGGTGTTGCATATGGAACCTCTTTTAAGTACAAATAAATCATGAGTGATTTTGTAACAGTTGTCATTTTGTAAAACACTCTGCCTTGCATAATCCATTTGATTACCAAAATGTACCTGTGAGAGAATAAAAAGGTTTAGAAAAAAATTATACCATGTCATTTTTGTGTCCTTTCTACCTTGTTACATGCAGATTTAGTATAAAAATGCAGTATTAAAATGATGTTATTTCAGCAAATATTTATTTCAAAAATAAACCCAAAGTGCCCCATAACATTAGCCTAAACGAGGTTTAAATTTACAGCCCCTCTGCCCTGTTTTTAGGGACTAGTCTCATAGAAGTATTAAAATATTAAACCTCATATTTTTTTGTGAAAAGCAGGTGTACTCCTATATTTTATTTACTCATCATGTGGATGTTCGTATAGGCTCAGGACTATTTCAAAACTGAAAGGAAAATGGAGTTTTACATCAAAATGTGTCTACAACAACTGTAAAACATAGGATTTTTGGTGATTTTTAATTTTGTTTGGGGTTTTTTTGGCCTCTAAATGTCCAAACAGGTCATTTCTGATGCTATTGACAGAATTAGTAGCTGAAAACTTCTTAAACATTTTAGATAAGTAGATGCTTTTAGGCGATTTAGGGTTGAGGGTTAAAATGGGTCATTGTGATTGTTGGCACATGTTGCGTAATTAAATTGCAGAGTTGACACTTTCTTTGGATTATAAATCTTTCCATAAGGTCAGCTCACTAACGTTATCTGTTGTAATGATTCAAATGATAACCTTGATATTGAGATTTCTTCATGACCTGAACAGAATCACTGTAAACAAGACCTGATATGTTTCCTTTTGCAGCATGTACAATAAACATTGCAATGAATCCAAAAATAAAACTGGAATTTCAAGAAAAATCACATGTATAATAAAAAATGAAGCAATTGTCAAGTGTAGACTAAGGCAAAAAGTATGTAAGTAGTACGCATAAAAGCACTTATATAATATATACATAGGACACAGACAGATTATGAACAAAATTTTCCTTAACTCTAGACATACAGTGTTTAACAAAGGCATTAGAAAATTATTACACAAAATTGAAAGGACAATGCTGAGCTTTCCAACCTTTGTCATGGCATTAATTGTTAGGCAGGTTGATGATTAACCACTATGGAGATGCTTTAACTATGTACACAGTAGTCAGTGTAGTTCTCTAAAAGAAACTGAGTGTGGGTGTGCAGGTTTCTGTGACACCCTGTGAGATGCTGTGTGTAATGTGTCCTGAGTAACTGAGCCATCAAACCCACTGTGGTCACTTCTTGCGGACTTGAGCGTACTGTGGGTCATCATCAGGCTGAGGAGCTGCTCTTTGTGTTCGCTCCATGTGGGCATTATATGTCGGCAGAGATGCAGCGGCCGAAGGTTTGTTGTTCACACGAACTTCAGCGTATTCTGATACTTCATTCTGTTGACCCAGCTGCACTTTACCTCCATTTCTGTTCTGGAAAAATCTGACATCTGCATAGGTCAGTTCCTACAATGAAAGAGGGGAAAGGGAGATGACTCATATTTGCTTTAAGATACAATGGAAATGTTATTATTTCTGTTTTAAATAAATAAATGACTGATATTCTATCCTAATGCAATCAAATGCAAACATGAGGCAGTTTACAGCACATATCCAGTAAGTTCTGTTTCTACTGAATATCTTCTTCCTGGTCCAAAGTCTGGAATATAGTGGTGTAATAAAAAACCCTGGGATGGTTAGTTTACTGGAAGGAAGCTTTGATATGACTCTGACCATTTTATTTACTTTTTTTGGTGTTTGTACTTTCCAGGTATAACATCTGATATACACTTTCAATTACCATGTTATGATTAACTAATATCACTACATAAAGAAGGACAACCCTTTCACGTACACCACAAGAACCTTACACACAAAAAAAAAAACACTAGAAAGAGAGGGACAAATATTATTTAAAAAAAAAAAAAGAAAACATTTTGGAAGTCGAAAAATCATTTTTTTTGTTGTTTTTTTTTGTTTTTACAAAATAAAATAGTGAAAATGCATAAATCTAGCAAATAGCAAAAGTCCCAGAGCCACTGAAATGGTCAGTGCAGCTCTCATGCATAACCAGACTTCTGCTGGTTACTTCACAAAGGAAAAAGTTATGGATGGATTTGGCCAAACCTTTCAGGAATGGTTGATACTGTATTTCATTTTGGTAGGTTGGGGTGGATGTGGCTACCGATCTGCACCATGGATGTGCAGTTTGGTGAGCCATCATGGCCTCTAAACGACGGCAACTCCATTTGAACAAAACCGTTTGGCAGAACTTACCTGATTTGTGTCTTTAAAAAAATGAAACTTTATTAACAAAAGTTACATTTATTTAAACGTACTTTCCTGATATCAAACTTAGAAAGAGGAAGTTGAACTAGGAAGAGTAGAAACAGAATAATAAAAATAATAGAGTATAATACCTACTGTAATATAGGATGCAGGGGAGTGTTATATTTCTACTCTTTCTGTATTTTTCCTGCCTCTATTTCTCTTGTCTGCATTCCTGTATGTTTCACCCTTTTCCTAGTTTCTGGCTTTTCTGCATCTGTCACCTTTAACCCAATACCCTGACCTGAGTGATCAAGCAGCACCTGATGGCCCAGTTGTAGTGCTAGTTAACCAGCCTCAGTCTGTCTTGTCATTGCTAGATAGTCAAGTGTTTGCCCTGCTGTCCAGCATTCTCCTGAGTCTCTGTTCCAGTGTTTGATCTGATCCGGTTTGATCCGGTTTGACCCCCGTTCCTGACCTAGTCTCCAGGTCACATGATTTTAAATGGTCATCATTCCAAAAGAGTGGTGATAAGTACTCTGTTGCTACTATTGACAAATAGGAAACTATATGGAGGCTTCAAAATTAGCATCATGACCTTTGCCTTTGAAAAACCTTTAAAGGTCAAACCCATAGTCTCACATGTTGAGAGGAAGATGTCCATTAAGAGCTAAAATGTTTGAGGGGTGGGGTTTGTTATTCCCGGGACCACTTGTTTTCTAAATTATGTTCCAGTGGGGGACATGCCACATCTTAACTTCTCTATAATCTATAAAAACACATTGAGTGATGATTAATCTGTTATCACTCATATTCAGATCCATTCTGTGTGAACAAACTCATTGTCTACATTTCATCTGTGTTACCAAGTTTCTTTGATATCTTACCTGACTTCCATCGAATGTAGTATTGTCTTGACCTTCACCCTCTTAAAATAATACAAATAAACCATTTTAGGGAATAATAGTCAATAAATAATCAAACATGTTAAATACAGCTTACACAGCAACTAACCTGTTCTTTTTGAGGTTCCTTTGGATAATTTTTCCATCAGGTGCCTGTTTGGATAACAAATTAGGTATTGCCACGTCAGTTAAATATCATACATGCACTGTCTATACTTAAAGAATGACTGTATTATGTTAAAGGTACCTCGACCAGAAAATACTTAGACCAGAAAAACATGTACCATTTTTTGTTGAACATATTTGGTTACATTTTAGCTTAATTTTACCTAAATAAATACATTTAAAAAAAATCAACCAATTGAACAAGTGAAAATCATCATGGTAATATTTCGTGAAATAAGGTTTTCAAGATCTGTTGTCGATAAATAAGTTCTTATATCTCACTGAAATGTTACTCTTTCGGTGATTATATCTTAAGTGTAATGAGATGTTTTGAATAGAAATGAGATTTAGATTTGTTTTTCCAGTGTGTGAAATGTTTTCCTAATAGGTTGAACAGTGAAAAGTCAGCTCGGATTCTCAAGTCAAAGTTCCACTTACTTCTTTTTTATGACAAACACCAGAGCAACCACTAGAAGAATAATTGCAAGGCATCCGAACACAATTCCAAGTATCTTTCCAATATCATAAGGAGAAACAGGATCTAACAATATAGAGAAAACCAAAATGGAATTATAATGCAAGTTTAACAGTATTTTGTAATCAGACACTGTCATATTATCTAAACCTCCCTGTGGATAAAATGAATCCATAATATGATTTTACAGCTTTTAGTTTGTATAACTGTTTTCTCTTTCAAACCCTAAAAAAACCCACCTCCATAATAAATACTGTAAATTAATTAAAATATCTCAAAGTATAAAGTAAACAGTAAATATGTACCTGTCACTTCTAGTTTGAACATTTGAACATCAGTTTTGTCAGTGATACTGTTTGTTGCTTCACAGATGTATTCTCCACTGTCTGACATTTCAGCTGAGTCTTTAGTGTACTCTGAAGAATGGTGAATAACTGTCCCCTTGTGTTTCCAGGTGTAGGTGGCAGTCGGTGTGGACTCAGCAGAACAACTTAATGTTAAATGTTCTCCTACAGTGACTTTATTTGGACCAGTGATTTTAATATGTTCTGGTCCATCTGGAAACAAAAAGGGAAGCACAAATATTCAGTATTTCTAGTAAAAAAAACTGTAAAATAAAATGATAATAAATGTACAGTTTCAATAGTTGAAGAGTAAATCCACACTGTTACCTACAGTGAACAACCATGTTATATGTGAAACTCCCACTGCTGATGGGGTTGATGACTCTACAGGTGTATTTGCCGTGGTCGTTTCTATTCAGATTCTTAAAAGACAACACTGTGTTGTTGTCATAAAACATTATGTTGTCAGTAGAGCTGAGGTTCAAGCCATCTTTCACCCATTGTTTGGTGAATACAGACCCAGAAGCATCACAGGTTAAGTTGAGTGTCTGTCCTTCAACTGGCAGAGCTGTTAGTGAGTTGACAGAAACGTTTGATATAGTCTCTGTAGGAAAAAAAAAAAAGATTATGTGACAATTCTGAAATTGACCGAGTATGAAATAAAGCATGATCCATCCACACTCCCTACAGTTATTTTACATTTAAATTAGTCATATTTTGATCTTTATTTAATAAAATGGAATTATGCATTTTTAAATATTTTCTACATAAACTGTAAATGCTGTGCTTGAGTATTGGACACAGCAGTATTAGACCTGTCATCAATATTTACTCTACAAGGGATTTTATTGATTGCTTATTTAATAGTCTTTAGTGATCATTATCTTATGTACAAACATGTTTAAAATACTTTAATTATATAGTATAAATATTTTTTAGTATGTAAATGTTCTATGAAAACACACAGTTCAGCTGAGTTCAACTAAATATTATTATAATTATAATTATAATACATTTCCAGAAAGAGGCTACATTTACAGCTGCTGTTTAACTACTTTTATTTGAAATGTTTGACAGTAAAATACACAAAAATGTTGAAGTCCAGACTTACTCAGAACAGAGATCAGTAAAGGTTGTGATATTTCATTTCTCATTGTCTTGATGTTTGAGGCCTGACAGATGTAATTTCCACTGTGATCCATCTGAATGTTAGTCCGATTGAACTTGCATCCAGTATCAGGCTGAACGTTTCCATTAAAAAACCATTTACAATTAGCTTCAGGTTGTGAATCAGATGAGCAGGATAGAGTGACATGTGAACCTTCTGGATGGTAGTTTTGTAATGGAGACAAAATGACATTTTCAGGTCCATCTGGACACAGAATAAACAAAATCAAATATTTAAGTCAGCTGCCAACAAGATGAACACCACACTGTCCACATCATGTTTGGAGGGAGAGAGAGAGAGAGAGATGACACACTAAAATTTGTCATATCTTTTATCTTCCTCACCATCCTATTAAAATAAATCCATTACAGGACTATCTTGCTTTTTCCTAATTTAATTCTCCATGCAGTACACTGTAAACCCTGATAAGTTCAATCAACTTAAAAAAATTTTGTAAACCGGTTGCACTGAAAACAGTTAAGTTATGCGATTAAAACACTTGAGTTAAGTTGCACCTAAAACTTTTAAGTTATACTTTTACTAACTTGAGTTAACTTAACTCAACAATACAAATGCCTGAACTTAAACTATTTAAGTTTAATTAACTAAATGCCAAGTTGACAACTTAAGATTGTTAAGTTGATTGAACTTAATAAATCCAAATCATCTCTAAAACACAATATAAACGGGATTTAAAATTAATTAAACCCAATGGCATGCAATATTTACAGGGGTTGGACTTATAGCATTAAGCTAATCCCATATCACCGATACTCGCAGATAGAACGTTCAACACACGGGCACGCCGTTCTCTCCCCCGTGGTGTGTTGCGTCTGAGCGGGGTTCCCTTTCGTTTCAGGCCGACCAAGCAACAGCACAGCGCCCCCGCCACTCCGTGCAGATTCGCGGCTCTCCCGGTGCGTGCAATACGCCACACAACAGCACAAACACGGCCACCACTATGGCTGCTCTGCGCGCGCTTTCTGTCTCTCTTCTACCCAAAATCCCCTGCGGTCCTCTCAACTTATTCATTTTAAGTTTATCAGAAGTAAAACTCAAGCTTTTTTATGCATTTAAACTAAAACATATTTACATATGGCATTACTATAAAATGTTAAGTACATTTAAAAAAAAATATTTATTTGATATACTAGATTGGTTTAAGTTATGCAATACAACTCAAAAGTTCTATTTTCATTTTATTGATTTATTTAAGCTGATTTGATCTATGGGGTAACAGTGTAAGAATGGGGATAAGAAGATGATTCTAAACCACAACTGATGAGAAGTGACAGGCCATGAAGTGTCGTATGGTACCAACATTTAAAATTACTCAAACCAAACTAATCGGTTTCGTAGCAACTTTCATATCACACTGATAAAGAGGAAAACAAGGGGACATTTATCCATGATTTTTATAATGTTTGGTTATAAGAACACAACAGTTTCATTTAGTTATGATTTTATTCTTGTAATTAAACTATGTATTCATTTCAATTAATGAACGTATCTTTTTAATTTTAGTTTTCATCATTTTGTTAGTTTTTGTTAACAATAATAACCATGGTGGATACATACTTTTTTTATTGCTCATCCAATTACACATCTGTTTAAGTTACTCTTTTCTATAGACTTTTCCTTCATGTTCTGAAATCTGTACACGCTGTTCTACTTCACAAATGTGCAAATACACCTGATTTTAACTGCAACTAATGTCCTGGAATTATGAGTTAACATTCAGATCCAATAATGTGTTCCCATCAGTCTGTTTTCATTCCTAAACACAATGGTGCCACTGCAAATACATTGAGAACAAATTACATGATGTCTGGTTTTGGTAGAGGGAAATATTGAGATGTTATTTTTGTTAACAAATGGTGTTGGTTTATGTTTATTGTTGGTTTAACAAAAGCACTGTTGACCAGTTCCTGCTCCAGAAGAAGGTGTAAAATGTTTAGTTTGAGACTTTAATTTGTAAATGGACTGACTACATATGTTTTTTATTAAAGGATTGGTCAGAATTTTAACACTCTCAGAAGTAGCCCCACAGGGTTCAGTACTGGGTCCTATCCTATACACACACACATCTTCAACTGCTAATGATTTGGTATTGCATGGATGTGCTAAAAACATTTCATTGTTTCTTCAATTGTAAATTCACTACAATAACAAGTGGTACCAGGCACAACAAACCCCACCCCCTGCAAATGTTTTACCCAATTTGCCCCTTCTCTTATTGCAAAAACACATTTTTGGTTTCTGTGACCTTGACCAAAATTTAATGGGGTGAATTCTGGACCAACTCATACCTTGAAAATTTCTTGAAATTGGTCTAGTAGTTTTTGTGTAAAGCTGCTGACAGACAGACAGAATAAAAAACACTACCCATATCCCCTTCAAGGTGGGGTGACAAGTAGTGCCTGGCAAACAAAATCTGCCCCCTCCACACACACACACACACACACACACACACACACACACACACACACACACATATCTTAACTGATTTTCCTTATCCCTTATCATTGACTGTGACTTTGATCTTTGACCTACATCCACCAAAATTATGGGGTCTATTCTGGACCACCTTGTACTTTTCCTGAAAATTTCATGAAAACTAGTCCAGTGGTTTTTGCATAAACCTGCTGACAGTCAGATGACCCCTCTCCCCTTTGGGAGGCAGGGTAACAGGTGATGCCTGAGACAACAAACCTCGTCCCCTTAGCTCTTAATGGACGTCTCCATGTCAAAACATAAGATTATAGCAGTGGCCAACTCCAGTCCTTCAGAGTCACAATCCAACATGTTGTAGATGTTTCCCTCTTCCAACACACCTGATTCAAATGATCAGTCTATCATCCAGCTCTGCAGAAACCTGATAATAACTGTCAGGTGTGTTAGAAGAGGGAAACATCTCAAACTTGCTGGATTGTGGCTCTGAAGGACCAGAGTTAGCCACCCCTGGACTATGGGTTTAAAAATAAACTATATACTAAACTGAGTACACAGGAATGGAATGCCCTCTTTGCTCTCTTATCATTCTGAACACACATTTTGGTGACCTTGACCTTTGACCTGCATTCACCAAAATGTAATGGGACGTCTTACTTTTCCTGAAAAATTCATGGAAATTGGTCAAATAGTTGTTGCATAAAGAACAAACCCATACCCTCCCCTGCCCTTTGTGGGGTGAAGTATAAATGGGTTACCTGTACAGAAATACATCTAACATCCCATAATGTAGCCAGATGTGAATCACTGAGGCAGTATTTGTTTTTCTGGCCTGAATAACAGTAACATTGTCTTTAAAAAACACTCTTCCACTTTTACATGTCCAGACTCAGATTCATTACTGTTGGTTAAACATTCAACTGATCATTGCATTTTATATGAAAAGGTTTGATGGACTCATTTAACACTAAAATACAACAAACAATATTCTCAATATTCATAAAGCTTTAAATTGCAACATACCTCCATTAATCACCTCTTAAGTGTTTACATATAATGTACAATGACAGTTAAAATACTGAGTGTGTAGCTGAATAACTCACAGTAGATGGTGAAAGTTACTGGATCACTGGTTCCATTACTGACCAGATTAGACACAACACACTCGAATGGTCCTTTGTCGTAGCGGGTCACACTGACTATAGTCATAGTGGATCCTCCATCAGTGATCTGAACTCTGTCACCGTCTTTAACTTCAGAGCTGACGTTCAACCAGCGTAAAAACAGAGGGGAGGATCCAGAGGAGGAGCAGGACAGACGGACAGAGCTGGACTCATTATAGTCTGTGCTGATGGTGGTTATTGTCACATTAGAGACTGGATCTGAGGATGGAAAATAAACTGGTTTAATATTTACCATCTAATGATGAAAGGACAGTTAAGGAAAACATTTCAGTGATGAGCAGTCACTGCCATCTGAAACATACAATACACTTTCAGGCATTATAAAAGGTCCTGGCAAAATGAAAATGAATATCAGCACTTCTTCAGGTGTTATTTGAGAACAGTTAATATAGCTCAAATTGGTGAAAGATAAGATTTTTTTTTAATATTGAGGCATTTCATACAGGTTTCATGGATTTTAAAATAGAGGAAATATCATAAATATGCTGGAAACAGCACAAAAAGTCAAATACAATTTATTGTAAACATACAATCCAACACATTATTAAATTTTTTTGTCCTACTTGTCTGATTTCCAACCACTTCAACTACTTTAATTCATGTTCTTTTAAACAACACAGATTTGAACAGACAATAGTATTTCTTATATTGAATGTCCTCTGTTCAACATTGTAATAGATGTAATGTGTGAAACGTTTACTTACCCTGTACTGTCAGTGTTGTTGCTCCGTTTATCACATCTCCTGTTTGTGGTAACATGAACAGATTATAGAATCCACTGTCAGTTACAGACACATTCCTGAGTTCCAGAGACCCAGTAAAAATGTCCAGGGTGACTCTGTCTTTATACTCTGGTACAGATGTAATATTGGTAAGACGAGATGAGACAATTGAATTTCCTTTAAACTGCCATGCTACTGATAGAGCTGGTGTTGGTGATGGATCCAGTGTTGTTGTGAACATCACATTTCCTCCTACAGCTACATTCAGATCATCTGGTAACACACCAGTTCCTTTGGTTAAACCTGAAGGAAACAGTTACAGTTTTGAGAATATTTACTGGAACAGAAACATTTAGGAGATCATTACATGCAACCAACTATTCTACACAATAATCTGAAATATGATTTAAGATCTTGTGTCTACTTTTATTGACATCCAAAACTGTGATGTAAAAATTCAATACATACATAATCCATTCAGAGATTAGAGATTTGAACTAAGTAATATGCAAAATCAGGTGTAAAATACTCAAATGCAATTCCCTTACCCAGAAAAGTGACAGAGAAAACATATAGTAATGTTAATAAATCCATGGAACTGTTTCTGTATTAGATATAAACAGCAGAGGAAACATCGACTGGATCGTCCCAGTGTCAGAGGTACTGTGAATGTGTGTCAGTGAAAGGACAGAAAGAACACAAGTGAACATGATAAACCCTCAGTCTAGTCCTAAAAATGACAAACGGCGCCATCCACTGGTAAAAAAAAAAAAGGAAAATGGATGGATTGATAGATGTATTATTATTATTATTATTATTATCATTGGAACAGTTGGTTTCTTGTTGTTCGCGTGTGACAAGGAAGAGTGAGTGCTTTGGGTTTCATTTGGGTTTTCCCTTGGTCTCCCCCCCTTCCCTACCCAAACCTTTCCAGCCAGGACCACCTCCCACACCAACTTCTGGCTAACCCCAAATGTGACCTTTGACCCCTAATGTTAATCCCAAATGTGACTAACCCCAAATGTGACTAATACTAACCCTACACCTTAACTTACCTTAAACCTAACCACTAGGAACTCCAGGCCTAAACCTAAAATTTGGAACTCAAAACCTAAACCTAATAACTCTAGATAACTATACACATAAACGTATAAAAGCGATACACTCACAAACTGTGTTAAGTTTTATTTATTTGTACGGGATGGGAAAGCCGGAATAGGCTGTGCGAGAGAACTGCAAGAAGCAGTCAGTAGAAGTTGTGTGATTTTGGCGGTGGCATATATGTTAGGGACAGATGCTTGTGCACATTAGGGACAGTGAATTGGAGCTGGCTATCCAGGAGATAGACCAGAAGGTGTGGCGGTGGCAAACGTGAAGGACCTGCTAAACAAAGAGAAAGAGAAACTTAAAGAACACAAAGAAAGAAACTTAAAGAAAAGATAACTTAAAGAAACTTACCTCCTGTGCAGCAGAACCTGAAAAAGAAAAAGAGCAAAGAACCTGTAAAGAAAGAATACTTACCTGGGGAAAAGAAAGATTAAGGGTGAAGGCAACTGATAGGTTAATTGGTTAATCTAAATTGTCCATAGGTGTGAATGTGAGAGTGATTGTTTGTCTTTTTGTTCAGCCATGAAATGAACTGGAGACTCATACAGGGTGTACCCTGCCTTCACCCATTGTAGCTGGATGGTGACACAAGAGATTTTTTAAATTTTTTAATTTTTCAAAAAACTTTATTTACATTTTTACCCAAATAACAAAAATCAAAAGTTCTCCTCTACAAAAGGAGAAAATAATGTTTTCACTTCAGTCTCTTTTTACCGAAAAAAAAAAACAAACAAAAATGAAACTATCTTTTCCTAAAAAAAACCAAATACAATACGGACAAAAGAACCAATACATAATGTAACAAAAAACAACATATCATTTCTCATTTAAGGAATGAACTAAAAAACGATTGTCTTTCTTTAACTAAACATAATATTTCTCTGTAACACCACACATTAATAAATTCATTTAAATCATCATTCATTTTGTAAAATCCGTAATCCACATTTATCCTGGCCTTCATCATTTTCTCTTCTATTTTTTTTCTCCTGCTGACATACACAGACATTTTTGCTGTTTCTATGTGTAAAAATAAAAGTCTGTTTGGAGAAAACTTCTCCAAACAGACAGAAGAGCCTCTCTAAAAACACAAATAATGTTTCCAGTCTTTGACAGTCCAGGAAACAATGGAACACAGTCTCTTTTTCTTTGCAGAACACACACTCCTCAGTCACATTTTCATTTATAACTGAAATTAAAGCATTGACGGCCAACGCCCCATGTAGTATCCTCCATTGGAGGTCACCAACCTTTTTAGTTAACGGTGGTTTGTACAATGCCCTCCATTCAGGACCACTGTCAGGACCCAGACCCAGACGTTCTCTCCACACTGTATTCGCTCGTCCACTCAGTTTGTTGCTGTTTAAAACCTTTACTAAAAACCGGTACATGTGTTTACCTGAGGAATCCTGCAGAGTAATTGGCTCAGCTGTTAAAAAAAGGACCGGGGCTGTTTTTAAAATCAGGGGATAAAACATTAAAAGGAAAATCTAAAACCTGGTCCTGGGGCAGTGTGGATCCTCTACAATATTCACTGATGACCTTCTGCTCATCCTCTGTCAGCTGGTCTGTCCATCTCCTCAGCAGAAGACCAATGGTCCTCACTGAAGAGAGGCCCAGAGCAGAGGACAGAGCAGAGGCATCGTCCATGTGTGGACCACACAGGTCCACCACATGCTTCACTAACGTGATTCCATGCCACTAACGTGATTCTTGCTCTTAAAAACTTTGATAAAACTGAGTTTCCTAAAACACTGCCCACATTAAAACGAGTCCCAAAAACAACAGGTTCTTTTAAAATCCAGAGAGGTGAGCCCACTCTCTGGATGTGTTCTTTTTTAAAACTTCCCCAAACCTTAAAAATAGACTGATAAAACCTTGGTAGATCCCCCAGTCGATGTCCCCGCAGGTCCATCAGGAACAGGGACTCCCTCAGTCCCAGACCGCTGCACCGGGTCAGGATGGCGTTGGCGACAGGCCTCCACACCAAGTCCACCGGGCCGCTCAGCAGTCTCTGGATGAACTGAAGTCTGAACGCTGCTCCTCGACTGGCCAGATGGATCAGTCCTTGTCCTCCTTCATCCCGAGGTAGGAACAGGACGCACTGTGGGACCCAGTGCAGCCGGTCCCAAAAGAAGTCCACCATGATGGCCTGGATTTTCGATAGAAGATTGACTGGAGGATCTACACATGACAGGCGATGCCATAGCATTGAAGCTATTAAATTGTTAATAATTAAAACTCGACCTCTAAAAGGCAGTTTTGGTAAAATCCATTTCTATTGCTTTCGCCGGCCTTTCACTTTTTCTAAAATATTGTCCCAGTTTTTTTTTTTAACCTACCAGGTACAGAGTAGGTCTGGTCCACGTGGATGATGTGCTCCATCACCGTCCTCTTTCGGTTGGCCAAGACCTTGGAGAGGAGCTTGTAGTCGGTGCAGAGGAGGGCCACAGGCTGCCAGTTTTTGATGTCCTGCAAGTCCCCCTTCTTAGGGAGAAGGGTGTTGACGGCCCTCCTGCAGCTCAGAGGCAGCTGACCCTTCTGCAGGCTGTCAGTCAGAACCTCCAACAGATCCCCACCGACCTCTGGCCAAAAGGTTTTGTAGAAGTCTACAGGGAGCCCATCCAGACCTGGTGCTTTACCGCTGTACATGGACTGCAGTGCGGTTTGCAGTTCCTGGAGGGAGAGATCTCCCTCCAGCTCCTCCACCAGGTCCGGTGGCACCTTCGGCAGGTCGGTGAGGAAGGAGTCCATAGCTGTTATGTCTGTGGGGTCTGAACTGTACAGCCTCTTATAATAACTCCCCGCATACCTGCGAATGCTTGGGGAGTCCTGGATCAGCCACCCCTCCTCTGACCGTTCCTCCTCTCCAGGCCAAAGAAGAAGTGCGATGGAGCATCCATCATGGCCACATCTTGGAACCTACTGCGTACCACAGCGCCCCTAGTGGACACGCCCAGTAGGTCGGCTAATGCAACCTTTTTTGTCTTGAGGGTCTCAATGTGTCCTCTTTCTCCTGTGGCCTCTGCTAAACCCTGCAGCTCCACCACCTCTCTCTCCAGGTCCCTGATAGACCTGGCCAAGTCCCTGGAGACGTTGTGAGTGTACTGGAAGCACAGATTTTTAATCTGGCTTTCCCTACGTCCCACCACTGCTGCAAAGAATTAAAATCTGATTTAGTTGATATAAAATTCCTCCAGAAACATTTAAAAGCTGAATGAAACATGTGATCTGTTAAAAGAGCTGTGTTAAAATGCCAATAGGCGCTGTTGCATTTAATATCTTTAATAAAAATACTACACTGAACCAAACAATGATCTGTAAAACCAACTGGAGCAATAAAACACATTCTAAAAACACTAAAATGATGCTTAAAACTATAAAACCTATCTAATCTAGCTAAAGTTAAAACATTATCTCTGCTGTGGCTCCATGTGTACTGTCTACTTCTAGAATTTAAAAACCTCCAGACATCAGCCAGTTCAGTTTCAATTAAACCTTTAAAAAACTTTCCGGAGGAAGCATGTGGTTCAGGGTGGTTTCTATCTAAAAGAGGCTCAACAGTACAGTTACCCCCCCCCCCCCAACATCACCCAAAAATATTTAAAAAAAACCATCCTATCTGTGCCTACGGTTGGTGCATAAACATTAATAAAAACTACTGTCACCTTTTCAAATACTGCTCTTATTTTAAAAAGGTGACCGGCGATGACCTCATCAATGTTCACAGAAACAGAAATAAAACCATTACTAAATAAAAAACCCACCCCCCCACCAAGATTAGATTTGTGACTGAGGTAGAGCTGTCCTTTAAATTCTTAATTCCAGTCTATTTCATTTTCTGGAGTACTGTGAGTTTCCTGGACATGACATTTATTTTCTTACATTCCATAACTTTAAAAAGTGAGGCTCTTTTAAAAACGTCCCTGGCTCCATTTAAATTAAGAGATCCCATGTTAAAAACACTCATAATAAAAATGGAGCTAAAATACAAAACAGAAAACACAGTTAAAAAAAAGGAGAGATAAAAGGAGTTTAAAAGCACTGCACTACATTTCTTCACTTATTTGATGCCTTACTTTGACAATTAATTTTCTTAGTCTGTATACTTCTTGGTCAGTAAAAGATTCATTTTCATTTTCACCTGGGTTCCTCATATGGGTTTCTACTGAATCTATAAATTTTAAGAGATCAGGGAATGATTTTTCTATTGGTACTGACCTTACATTTTTTTGTATCATGTAAAAAAAAAAAATTTGTAATAGAGTACAGTTTTTTTACATTTTTTCTGGAAGGCTCTTCTTCCTCACTACTTACTTCAGATTCCATACTGTCTGTCTCTTCTTCCCTTTGTGATCCATCTACTGTTTTGTCCTTTTTTTTCCCCTGGCCTGTGATTTTGCCTCAGTATTGTTTCGTTTTGCGGAGGACTTCTGCGTATCTCCTTCCAACTCCATCTCATGCAGGGGCACAGATAGGTTTGTGAAACTGAGGGGGACAAAGATGCCAGCTAACACCCCAGGCCCCACCATTCTGATTGGGGGGGGGGTATTAGTCCTCAATGACCAAAAATGCATTAGCTTACCTAATTGTGATGTCTGATGTTCTCAAGTGCTATTTACCACTGACATGACAGGACGCTCAATATGGGTGTGTGTGTATGTGTGCGTGCGTGTGTGCTACATGACTGCTGACTGTTTGTGTATATTTGGACTGTCACACTTAATTACCCATCATTGGAAGAAATTATTTATTATATAAGTATTAGACAAACTATTATTATTTAATAAAGTTTATTAATGCTGATACTAATTCAAATTACTCACTAAACATACCATATGCCGTTTGCAAAACTGTTTTATTTTAACACTGACTTTCAGCACACTGATTCTTTCAGAAATTTCACAGGAGTGTAAAAAACATATAATGTAATCAAAACTTCTAACACACTAACAACAAACACGAAATAGGACACTGCCTCCATATACAAATTAAATTGTAAGTAAGATCTCTCCATGAGAGTTTTCAATAATGGTCTCAAAACTGATTGAGACCAATCGTGATCGTGGCAAGGAATGTCAGATTAAACAATAAAACGGCCTTAAGTTATTAATGTCGTTGATAGAAATCCAATGAGGTAGCCTATTTACATGTACAAGCTATGTCAGGGGTCCCCAAACTATTTCCAGTGAGGGCCACATAACTTTTCCCTTCTCAGATGAGGGGCTGGGGTCAATTTGTAACAGAAAAAGTGTGATGAATGCAGGAGTGCCTAAATGTAAAAAAAACATAATATTGTTTTCCAGAAAGCCACAACCCTTTCTGGATTCTTCACAGAACAGAAGTCAGAAAATTATTATTATTATTATTAATATATATAATATAATATATGTAACCGGTGGTGTCTGACTCTGCGTTGTGTGAATTAATATTGAATAAGACCCGCACGTAACCACTTGGGAGACAGTCTTTATTTGGGGCTCCTGACAGAAAACACATAAATCCCTCGTCAGTGAATCCACAAAAAACACACGCCCCTCCTCCACACACATCCAGAACAAAAGGAAGGCACATTAAAATACAAAAAAGTACACGACATACCTGACAGAAAACACATAAATCCCTCATCAGTGAATCCATGAAAAACACACGCCCCTAAACAGACCAAATTATACTTTAATATGAATTGATAAAGTTTGAAATAGCCAATTAACCCAAAATAATATTTTAGAAGCAGGAATTTAGGAAATTATATGGCCGCTTACCTCCTCCACACACATCCAGAACAAAAGGAAGGAGGTAAGGGCGCGAAAATACCTAATATATTAGGCAGTGTCGCACCATAAAGTGCACGGTGGAAACAAACAAACAGAACGAGGTTCCACATTATAATACTGGTCTTTTAGCTCTGTCAGCGTAAACTAAAAACAAACTAAGAATTTTGTGTAATTATAACAGTGACATACCCCTGTTGCTGCAACATAATTGACCCTGTTACATATATATATAATAATAATGTGTCATGACCAGTGTTGTACCTGAACGCATTCATTGAACGATCGTTCACGAACTATATCATATTTTTGACGAACGTGAACGACTCCTTCATTTGTGAACGCGGTTATTCTCTTATTTAGTTCACATTTCGTTCTTATCACGTGTAGTATATAGTGCCGCGCATTAATACACTGGGAGTTAACGTAACGGGTACAAGAACAGCCGGGACTGTATTCTAGTATGTGTGTGTTACTGATGTAAAGCTACGTGAGTGCTCATGTGAAGTTAATAAAGACACGTTAAGGAAATATCACCTGAGTATTATTGGACACACCGTTATGACCAGAAGATATTACATCACGTTGTAATTATTGAGTCCTATAAGGCATAAAATGGGATCAAAACACAGCATTATCATAGATGTCATTTTTGTATTATTCGGCGGCGGCGGGCGAGAGAGACAGAGAGAAAGAGGGGTGCAGAGATTTTGTACAGAGTGTGACCGGCGACCGGAGCAGGTGTTGTCCCGTTCTTGGAAATAAACATTGAAAATGAAGCTCACTGAAACTGATCCCTGTGTTCTAAGAACCTGCAGAGGGAAGTTAACCCCGGGTTAAGGTACATACTTCCGTGTTGTTGGGGTGGCCTTTTCCCTGATTTTTTGACTACAGGATAACGTCAGAAACGGTTAATAATACGTTTACAATAACACAGAAAAGAACGAAAAAAAGAACGAAAAAGTTCATTTTGGGATCCATTAACTTCTAGTTCATAATTTGGAGGAATGAACGATGAACTGAACTAATTCATATTGAGTAACTTGAACTGAACTTTGAACTAGTTCCTAATCAAGGTGAACACTGGTCATGACACACCTGACACACCCACTATCTGCGCGCCTGATCTCATGCTCTTCTTCTAAAATCGCTTCCACAATTTTTACTGACAATTGACTTTCTTTTTCACTCTCATTTACTACATTACTATCATTATTATTGTTATGGGTAGTGTTTTGCTTTCCCCTCCTTTCTCTTCCCTCCTCCTCTCTCCTCCTCTATCCTTTGCTGCAGGTTTGTTCCTCACCTGAAAGGGAAGCTAATTGCCTCACCTGCAGCAGATCAGCAGTTAGGCCTGCAGCAGAGGAGGTGACAAAAGAGAGGAGAGAAACCTGCAGTCTCTCTCTGGAGCTGGTGGCGTGTAGACCTGCAGGGAGTGGAGCTGGGCCTGATACAATCAGACTGTGGTCAAGAAAGCCTTTTTGTGTTAGTTGATATAGTGGATAACTTGGCTTCAGTTTTAGGAAGCTCTTTTGGTTGGATTTTATTCTTTTTGTAAATAAATCTTTGATTAGTTTTGGGTACTTCCTGCCTCCTTCTTCCTCCTCGGGTTTTTTCTTTAATTAATTGTTAATTCCCCTCATCCCCTAGTTCTGGGGAACGTAACAATTATCATTCTCCTTATTCGTTATTGATTGAATTACTTTTCCCTTTCTCACCATTTTTCTTTCTCTGTTCTCCCCTCTCTTTCCTTCCTTCATCCTCACTCTTTTCTCCCCTCTCACCTTGCCCTCCTCTTTCCTCACTCCTTTCTCTCTCCTTCCACTGTCCTCCTTTTTCCTCACATCTTTCTCCTTTCTCACCCTGTCTTCTCCTTTCCTTAACCGGTCCTCCTCTTTCCTCACTCCTTCCTCCCCTCTCACCCTTTTCTCCTCCTTCCACCTGTTCTTTATCCGCCTCTCCCTCCACACGTTTCTTCCTCATCTGTTCATTCTGTGTTTCTTCTAATACATTATTGTGACCTACTGTTCTCCCCTCTACTACCTCCACACCTGCATCTTCATCCTCCCTCCTTTCCAGCGTCTCTCCCTCAGCGCTCGGTGGCGCAGAGGCAGCGGCACCCGCTGGATCAGCTGAACCAGCTGAGGCAGCAGGGTCCGCCGGGGTGGGTTGAATAAACGGCTGAGTCAGTTGTTGTGCTTGTGCCAGCCAACAGAAAAGACGGTCCTGAGTAATTTCTTTCTTAGCTAGGCTAGCTGGTAAAGTTGTTCACTGTGTTACCTAAGTAAAGCGCAAAGCTGCTGCGCAGGGATGACGAATATTTCCAAACCCAAAACATTTCATTGTGTCAGTGGAAACATGCACAGTGTAATCAAAACCATCTACCTTAAACTTTAACACCAAATTCAAGCTGACGCTGCCACCGTTCAGCGCCATCAACACTTCCCTTCGGAAATAGACGACGTGCTTCAGCTGTTGTGACTTACATCCCAGGGGGATGAGTTTGATCGGTGACAGGAGTTTGCCATGTCTCCATAACTCTCGACCCAACACTTGATTTGAAACAAATGGTGGTATATTTGAGATTATCACTCTTTTAGCAGGATTAACCAGTGACAGTGCAGGAATCAAAGTATCTCTAACCACCACCCCGTGTTCAATCACCTGGTTCACCTTGTCCACACTATCCAAAAAACCCACCACCGCACTGTTCATCCGTGAAGCTGATTTAACACTGTTAAAACCAACTAGTTCCCCTATAGCTAAACTAACCTCCTCTACAGAACAGCTGATCGACGGTGTCAGCCGAACAGCGAGACGCTGCGTCAGCTGTTCTAACCTAGGGCTAGCCATGTTACCAGCCCCGCTGGATAACAGATTCACCTCCTACCCCCACTACTACACCTACCCCCCTACACTATAAACCCCCCCACAAACCAATACTACCAACAAACACCCACCACCAAGAAAAGAAGAAAAAACACCGAAAAAAACCTCAGAAAAACACATACACTTGCTCAGCAACCAAACTCACTTCCTGCTCACACAAACAGAGTGAGAGAGAGAGAGAGAGATGTTTTAATGCTGTTTATAAGACTTTAATTGGTTTTTGAGTGGATGGCAGTGGGTGTTTTCTGATTTTCACCTGGATAATAGTCATTCTCAGAAGCAGATAATGGCAACTACAAAAACATCACAATATCTAGATTTGCTTTAAAATGACTTGAATAAGGAGAGGATACGTGTACCTTTTCTGTCATTTATAACACAATGACAATGAAGTACACGTAAAAAATATTACTGAATACTATTTTTGCTGAAATACGTTCCCCCTGGAATTAATAAATTATTCTGATTCCAATTCCTCAGGTTCTGAGGTACATAGTTGATCCCACTGTTCTTTGCAGCAGCATTTTATGTAAAAATAGAAATTAGAAATAGAAATTTTAAAACACAGCGTTTGAGGTAAAAAATGATCTACATTATTTGATGAGACCTCATAATGAGTTGAACTCCAAAGTTTCTTTTAAATTAATGTCTTAGCAACACAATACACAGCAGACTTTTATTAATTTCTATCGATTCACAGCTGCTCACAGTCCACACAGTGAATGATTAACAGATGAAGTTTTAGTGTTCAGAGGCAGCTGATAACCACTCACCCACTGTTCTTATTTATCCTGTGACCTACTTCCTTCTTTTGCTTCATATTAACGTTCTTGCACTAGAATCAACAAAGTAAAAGCGTTCGACAAAGATCCTTTTTACTTTATCATAGTGACTGATACTGCGATGGAAAGGACCCTGATACATATAATCATCTTAGGAAGCATATTTGGTAAGATCTGACTATTGGATACAACAGAAATATGTTTGTGGAAGTCTTTAGGGCAAGATCTAATGTTTTTACTGTATAGTTCTAAATAATATATAGTAGTTGTAGTTATAAAGATATGTATGTTTGGAATAAAAGTACTTATTTTGAAAATTATAATATTAGATGCTATGGTCTGCTTCTTCCTTATGTTTATTTGACTTATTTACTTCAGTTTCCATGTACATACAGTACAATAATAGACAAGTCTGACACACGGCCCGTCCTCTAGTAAATGTTTGGTTCTGTTTCAGTAAATATTCTCAAAACTGTAACTGTTTCCTTCAGGTTTAACCAAAGGAGCTGGTGTGTTACCAGATGATCTGAATGTAGCTGTAGGAGGAAATGTGATGTTCACAACAACACTGGATTCATCACCAACACCACCTCTATCAGTAGCATGGCAGTTTAAAGGAAATTTAATTGTCACATCTCGTCTTACCAATATTACATCTGTACCAGAGTATAAAGACAGAGTCACCCTGAACATTTTTACTGGGTCTCTGGAACTCAGGAATGTGTCTGTAACTGACAGTGGACTCTATTCTATGTTCATGTTACCACAAACAGGAGATGTGATAAACGGAGCAACAACACTGACAGTACAGGGTAAGTAAGCACATTACATCTATTAAAGTGATGAACAAAGGACAGTAATAAACAATATTCACAATTATTGAGCATTCATTATTATAAAATAGTTATATGAAAACAGTTTGAAATATATCCATCAGATTATTACATTCAGCTGTACTACTAGAAAATGGTGTATCTTTGTGTGTGTGTGTAATGTCACAAAATAATACGGACATCTTTAATTGAATTGTGGTCATAAGATAATTTTACAAAAATAGATTTGTTACAGTGTTAATGGTAAGGAAATGTGTGTAAGGTGACATACATCTGTTCATTTTTGCAGTGAATCTTGGTGTACTTTTTGAATGAGCCATTTTCATATCATATTATGTCATGTTGTCCTCAACCCTACCTTTGTTATTATCATTATTTTATGTCAGTGTCTAGATAATATACAGTAGTTATATAGTTTAATTTGCTTTCAATTAAAGAAAAACAACAACTCTTAATCCCCCTTATTTTTTAATTTTATTTTTTTTATTATTATAACACTGTGATGAGAGAAAAAATATCTACATACTTACTCTGTATCTAATCTGTGTTTGGAAACTTTAGTTAGAATCTTTCTTTCAAGTCCATTAACACACAACAACATGTCTGGTATTTTTAGTTGAATGGTGTTTCTACTGGATATCATTGTACATCGAACAGTGAGTTAGTTTATGTAGAATTTTTCATCTGACCTACATGGCTGTCTATTATAATTATTGTATTAGTGTTTTCATGTTCAGATTATAATTCCTTGATTATGTAAAAAAAAAAGTGCTATTAGAGTTTATTTGTCAAGGCACAACATAAATAATAAACATTTAGAAATCCTTTCAATTTTTGAACTGAAATGTTTCAGTGTGATCATTGAATGTCTATGGTTATAATAGTGATTACGAGTCATTAAAATGTTTTCCTCAACTGTCCTTTCATCATTAGATGTTAAATATTAATCCAGTTTATTTTCCATCCTCAGATCCAGTCTCTAATGTGACAATAACCACCATCAGCACAGACTATAATGAGTCCAGCTCTGTCCGTCTGTCCTGCTCCTCCTCTGGATCCTCCCCTCTGTCTTTCCGCTGGTTGAACGTCAGCTCTGATGTTAAAGACAGTGACAGAGTTCAGATCACTGATGGAGGATCCACTATGACTATAGTCAGTGTGACCCACTACGACAAAGGACCATTCGAGTGTGTTGTGTCCAATCTGGTCAGTAATGGAACCAGTGATCCAGTAAATTTCACCATCTACTGTGAGTTATTCAGCTACACACTCAGTATTTAAACTGTCATTGTACATTATATGTAAATGTCACCACCTACTGTGAGTTATCACAACTTATTGTATCTCATACATAGAAAGTATTTCATGGAGTGGTGAAGGGAATCCTCACATATACAGAATGAAAATGATTCAATAAGAGATCTACAAAGGTATTTTGTGAACATCTAGTTCAATTTATCAACCCACGTGATTTCAATGTACAACAGAATTAATTGGAATCAAACCAGTTTTTAAAAATAAGAGTATTAAAACCTAAATGAAAATATTCCAGTACAACCACAGGTTCACAGTTACCCTATTGCCTATTAGGTGTAATAAACTAGTGGAATAAGACACTTTTTAAATGACTTTCTGTCCATTATTTGCTTGTTTTTGTCATAGTTATAGTGGAAATGACCCAAATGCAGACTCATGGGGGTGGTGTGTTCTGTAACTCACACACTGAAGACTTGAGTTAAAAGTCCATAATGCAAAACAGTCTTGGACTGGGAATGCAACCAGCAGGTCTGGTTGACTGGGAGCTGAGGCAGTTAACATGTGTAACATTTTTGAGATTTTAACTTTATGGTTTTTTAACCCAGTGTCTTCAAAGTTTAAACTGCTATATACATTACCTTCAAGTGTGTAATAATAAAAGACATACCAATAAGTCTGTGCAGCACAAATAAAAAATACATGACTTCACCAACCCCATAATCCAGCCGTCTGTCAATCTATGAAAAGCTACAACACAAAATAAAACAATTTAAATGTAACTTGGGGTAGATATTTATCCCAACAAAATGTGTTACATTTGTCCCTGAGGTTATTAGTGATGAACTCACTCTCCTTATTCACTTAAAAGTGAAAACATCACCATAAATAACCTAAATGACAGTTAGCTAAACAGACACATCATCAACCTGACATCATTTTAATTAGTCCAAATACAAAGCAAGGTATGTAATCAGAGAGAAATTTGAGGAAAAAAAAACAAAAACTTTCTTTGCACAAAATTATGATCTCCTTTATAAATTGTGACGTGTCTGTCATGTTATAATAACTGTCCATGTGGATAAAGGACTAAACTGAGCATGTGCATAGTGAAATAGGTGACTCTTCACTCGTTTCTGATTGGAGCAATTCCAAATGTTATAACTGTCCTTTGAAGGGTAAGGGTTCACTTTTATTCCATTTACAGATCTGCCCCTGTGGGGCAGTAAATCTGATCTTTAAAATAAAATCCAACCATCTGCAGTATGTTGTGAAATCTGATTTTCATTCATATGGTGAAACTGCTTCAAAGAACCTCAGATATATAATAAGGTCTGTTTTTATTAACTTTCCAGTATTTTTATTTTATCTTTTTCAGATGGACCCAATAGTGTCACAATCATCGGTCCAAACAAGATAAAAAAAGGAGAGAACTTGAAATTGACGTGCATTGCTGAGTCTGTACCATCTGCATATTACACCTGGAAAAGAAACAGTGAAATGACTTCGATCTATTCATCAGTATTCAGTGAAAACAATGTTCAGACAATTATCACTTACACCTGTGAAGCAAAGAACATTGTGACCGGCAGATCTGCTGTAGGACACCACAAAGTGACTTTTGAAAGTAAAACTCAGCTGACAGTGAAAGTGTGAATGTTTGGTTTTGAACCTCAATTTTGTCAAAGTTTTATTCAGATGAACTATATGAACTATATAAATATATATAAATATATTCATGTGACATGAAATCAGAACAGACAGGATTATAAATATTCTCATTAAAATAATATGAAGATTTATACCCAAGAGGTGAAGAGATTTTCTTTACCTACAAAATATTATAATATAATATAATATAATATAATATAATATAATATAATATAATATAATATAATATAATATAATATAATATAATATAATATAATATAATATAATATAATATAATATAATATAATATAATATAATATAATATAATATAATATAATAAAATGTAATATAATATAATATGATAAAATATAATAAAATATAATATAATATAATATAATAAAACACAATATAATATAATATAATATGATAAAATATAATAAAATATAATATAATATAATAAAACACAATATAATATAATATAATACAATATAATGTAATATAATATAATATAATATAATATAATATAATATAATATAATATAATATAATATACTATAATATAATATAATATAATATAATATATTATAATATAATATAATATAATATAATATAATATAATATAATATAATATAATATAATATAATATAATATAATATAATATAATATAATATAATATAATATAATATAATATAATATAATATAATATAATATAATATAATATAATATAATATAATCCAAAATAAATAAAAGAAGTACAATTTGCATTTCAAAAATAACTGTTGTTATTTTAGTTGTTTTGTGTATTGTTTATAAGAGGGAAAAAACTTAATTACTCACAGTTTCAATATGTTATGACCTAGATGTTTTTCTGCTGAAACTGCAGAAAGTTTTGACCGCAGACAGAACAGAGCATGTGCAGAAGGGAGCACATGGGTTTGGAGAACAGAACAATACATGGCACATTTTAGTGATTTGAGATTTATTCTTAATGTAATATACATTTTTCCACCATTGTGTGTGTGTTTGTGTGTGTGTGTGTCTATCTCTGAATATTCAATCATAATCATTTATTCATGTAAATCCTTCACCACTGAATGTTTTTCTGTTTGTTTTCTGTTTCCTTCCATTTTAAAAAGAACCATTTCCATATTATATTATTGGAATCGTTGTCGCATTTCTACTGGTTATCGGAATTTCTGTTGGAGGAGCCTACATGTACAAACAAAAGTAAGAGAATGATTGACTGAATGAATTTATTTTCACACATAAATTTATATATATATATATATATATATATATATATATATATATATATATATATATATATATATATATATATATATATATATATACACAGAGATAATTGAACTGTTATGTTAATTGATCAAACTAGTCACATTGATAAAATTCTGTCTGAACCAGGACTGTGTCTTACAGCGTTATGTATTGATTTATTTACAAAGGAACTTTTTAACAAGACACTGTTTATTATATCATTGACAAAAAATCATTCTGCTTATTTTGAAATAATTGATATACATGTTCACTTTTTAATCAGAAATGTCATTTTTCTTTGTTTCCTCTGGATGTACATTAACAATGTTTCACTTCAATATTTAGAAAAAAGAAGAATGAACTTCAACGGTCTACAGGTCCTAACTTAATCTTTTATCATTTTAATATTAGTTTACACTGTTATCAAAGCAATATGAACAAAACAAAGACTGAACTTTACTTTCTTTACTTTATGTCTAGATCAAGAATGATAGATAAATGGAAACACGTCCCACAGCAGAATTCTCTTTTGCTTTAAGGTCAGTTTTAACTCAATTAATAAATGAGCATCAAGAGTGTGTTTGAAATCTAATCACATACTTTGTACAACTCTATAAACTATACTGTCTTCATCTCTGATCATTATCCTCTGTCTGCAGATCATCAGAAAATAAGAAGAATCACCACCTCCACAAAAACTGTAATGATTAAAACTGGTTATAATAATATAATAATAACAAACAACAACATATGATCACTGTCACATAAAAGGATGTTGTAAATAGTTGGGAAAATTAAATTAATTTATGTTTAAAAATCTGAACCATAAAACCAGTCTAGATACTAAAACAAATCTGCTCAGAGTGCCAGCATGAACTCATAAGAATTGAGGAATATTTTATGTACATATTTTTGCACATTTTTATGTTTTTTTTGTTTGTTTGTTTTTTTACATCTGCTCCGATTGCCTGAATAAAAATGTCTAAAAATGTCCACCACTGCATTAAACACAGTATGTGATGATACTGGTCTACAATTGAAATGTCAGCAGTGGAAAACTTTGATAAAAACGTTTTGTTTTTTTTAATATAAATGAACATTTTCATTAGTCTGTTCAACAGATTTATCAGACTGTTGTCTTTTTCAGAATTGGAGAAACTTAAATGTTAGTGTGAATGAAAACATTGTCAACAGTTATATTATACATGTGAAGCTGTGACTTCAATCAATACAGGATATTTACCAGCATGCTTTGCTGCTCTCTTGAGGTCTCAGCCTAACATGTTCAGTGATCAGGAAAGTTTTCAGTTGTCCTGGAAGTTAACCCATAAAAACCCAAACATCCACCAGCGATCAAAACCATCCACTGATCGAAACTGTTCAATACATGTCCACTAGTCCTATCAATACATGGAAATAATTAGTATAAATGCAGTTTGTCATTTTTTCATGGTCATCATATAGTTACCATGGAAACACTGTCATCTTCTACAACATTGATTCACCTGTAAAACCATGGAGTTGGATGAATGATAGTGGATGGAGACACTTGTTTTTACATTCAGTTTGCAATATCTTTGCCGAAAAAGTATTTTATTCATATTTTCCCCCCTTTTAATATAATTAACTTTGAATTTTACTTTAGTTTTTATGAACATGTTTATAATATGTGAATTACATATAGGAAGACACATGACTTACACCCAGCAATGAAAAATACAGAACATAATATTCTAAGAAAATTGGTGATAAATAAGTTAAGAAAGGTCAAAAAATGAGAAAGAATCATTTAAGAACAGTCACAGTTACTCAAGCAACTTCCTCCTTTTCAAAGACACACACATGAAAGGATTAAATGTTCAAAGTAAATGAGCTGTAGGTTTGAATATGAGTACGATTTCCTGTTGTAAAACTCATGTTCTGCCTTTCGCCTGTTGGTAACTGGGATATGCCTAAACACCAGTGCAACTCTCTCAATGAATGACATTCAGAAAATGAAGGAAAGAAAAAAGAAAACAGTTACAAAAGCATAAAAAAGAAAGAAATGAAAAAGAAAATGAGGAAAATGAGAACAGATATGGGTATTCACGCTCCAGCAAAAATGTGTTTGCACATCACTATATCAATAAAACTATATTAACTATCACTATAAACAACAAATGCTATAAGTGAGAACACAAATAATATTCAGAAAAAAACTGTAGGAAAATATGTGCCTATAATCAAGTTTTCAGTATTTAATTTAAGGTAGTTAATAGTTTAAATTAAATGGGTAATTCTTCTGTGCAAACTGTGCAAAAGTCAGATTTGCACATGATTGATGATACATTTTGTTCATTTAAAGGTTATTTTACTTTTATCATATTTGGCTTTGTTTTGCTTTATTTTGTTTCTTTGCATGATCTAAATGAGTGAATAAATACATTGTAAAACCCAACAAACCTCTCATCCATACTGTAACTACTCTGGTCTGATCAAAAAGGACTTCACGCTTCTTACTGGTGTCCACAGATGTTTATTCGGTCTTGTAACCATGGATCACCGTGAAAACTAAAATAAACCAAATGTTCTGCATCACACTCACATTTACAATATCAAACATAAATGATATTTCAGCAAATCACAAGGTAGGAAATCATAACAACATAAAATTTACCGTGTGAGCCTGCCAGACCAGCAGTAGAATGGGAGTCTTTCGTTTCCTGTAGATTTTAACACTGTAATTTGTTCCCGTGTGTCGCTCATTGTTTTCTTCTCCCGCTAATATATTCGTTTTTCCGGTTCATCGCAAGGACTTCCGGGTCATGCCTTTTTCTTTCAACAAATAAGTTCACAAATAAATGATTTCAAATTACAATGCTATGTCACCCATCACCCAAACAATAATTATTAACCAGAATCTATGAACGAAAATCATACTTTCTGTTGTCATGGTAACCTATATCCAGCGCATTATAGAGTCAGTTACACATACAACCCACACATGATGGTTTAGGCTCCATTTACACATAGTCTGTGTCTATGTTTGTACTTACTGTTTATGCACACACCAAAAACCATGGTTTAGAAAAACTTCAGTCATAGTGAAGATCTGGTCATCCCTAATTACAGAAATAATTACACTGTGCATCTTCTTTTACTCTTGTGGAACTGGAGGGGTCACAGAATGTGGTTATTAGTTCAATTTGCTTTATTACATATATTTTATTACATATTAACTTATGGTTTGGTTTTAATGCCATGCTTCTATTTTAGTTTTGGTGGTGAGCCTGTGATTTCCTGATGACAGAAGACTCGACAGACTGTTGAGCAGAGCATAACGGTTCTAATGCAATCGATAGAAGGAAGAACAAAGGCAGGAAACAGGAAACAGCAGAGCAGAGACACACAACGCTTGTACTTGTACATTATGGGTTTTTTGTATATGAAGCATTCGACCAAAATGGTTCAAATTGCAGTAGCACAATGAAAAACTTTTGGTATTCACACTTTAGATTATTAAAAAAAAGGAGATGAAAATAAAAAATACTCAAAATGGTGAATACACTGATGAGAATTATTGTGAGAATCGTAGCATAAGGTGGTTCAGTGGTTAGCACTGTTGCCTCAAAGTTTATCTCAAACTTCCTCTAAAGGTACATGAACGTCCTTCCACCAAACAAATACAAATACATTTAATCCTCTATACTTGTGGATGCAAGAATATAAAGTGTTTTTGTTACTGTAGTAGTGAATAGAACCCAATGTCCCCATGGACAGATCTCTGTGAATCAATAAATGCACTTATACATTCTGTATAAAATGATGAAGAGCTGGAAAAAATATGGCTTGATATATGACTTTACTATATAATAGAAACTGTCAGAACAAAATGAAATAAAAGTTCAAATCTGAACAAGAAACGCAAGACATTTCTATATAAGCATAAATGCATAGGGCATATTACTAAAAATTTTTAATGATCTTTGTAAATGACCTTTGAAATTCTAAAAGAGTTAAGTTAATAATTAATTGAAGTACAGACCAGGTAGTGTATGAAAGGTAACATGAAGGGACAACCCAGTGCAGCCCAGTTCTCTTCCTTGTACATTTAAATTGACTTCACAAACTGAAATGAACAAAGTACAGTGAAGGACTGTGAGACAAATACACTGTTCTCCATCATAAATAAGGATTCTGCAGGTATGATGAATAAAGCTGTGATTCACATCATCTTCTTTGGAGTCATTTCAGGTAAGACCTTATTCAGCTGAGAAGGTTTTATCTTCTAGAACAATTATTACATATAGATGTTTACAGGTGTTAGACTACACCTGCTGTGACGTATGTGTGTTTAACAAAGGTTTTAGGAAAATTACATCATTTTTATGGTAGAATTATTCATGTTAAATAGTTTATGTTGAACATGTTTTATGCTGTCAGGTTACATCTACTGGTACGCTCTTGTTGACCTGTTTTATTAGAATCAGAATCAGCTTTTTTGGCCAAATATGTGTGAACACATACAAGGAATATGTTGTGGTTTTTACATTTCTATTGACATGAACATTTGATATGAACCCAGAACAACATGAACCCAATTACACACATGTAAACCTGAATGTTCAGAATAATTAAATATATTCAGTTGTAAGTATCATACTACTTTTAAGTACTTCCAACTAATATTTTTTTATTAAGGGGAACTATTGTGGATATAAGTGAACATAACTTAATAACATAGATGAGGTAAAACTGAGTGGAATTAAGTCATTAAATGCTGAGAATGATATTGTTCTGTTATTTCTATTGTTTCAAATAAAAATGATTGAACAAAATAAATTTAACTCATGTAGTACATGATGAAATATAGTTTCAGAAAACTACAAATAACCACCAATATCTATTATACCAAAAAAATTGCAATTACGAAACACAGTAATTTTATTCAGGGGCGGCTGTGGTTCAGTTGGTAGAGCAGGTCGTCCAATGACTGAAGGGTCAGCGTTTCCTGTCCCACCTCTGTCTGTCCAAGTGTCCTCGGACAAAGACACTGAACCCTGACTTAGTCTCCCACTAGGACTGACAGAACCTTAAAATACTAACTTAATAAGTCATGTTTTAATTTAAATATATTTTAATAAGCATCTACATTTTAAATTCTTGAAAATGTTATTTTTTAAGTTTCATTTAGTGCACTTGAACATAGACCTAATGTAGACAAATATTCAAATAGAGACAAGGACAGTAAAGGGTTGAGTTTATTTTGTAATATTTACAGACTGTAAATTGTAGTTTTTATACAGTGGGTGAAAGTATCATAAATATCTGTTTATGTTATTTACAGTAGGTTTTATATTTGCAATAAGTACAAATCCATCCATTTGACCAGAGGATGGCACCGTTTTAGGACTGGACTGAAGGTTTATCATGTTCACTTGTGTTCTTTCTGGACACTAAATGTATTATTTGTGTATTTACTGGATTTTTACACGACAGTTGTGGATGCTATCAAAGGCAGCTTTTTTAAAAGTAGAAAAAAAGGTCTTAAATGGTTGGACGTATCTAATGATCTCCTAAATGTTTGTTTCAGTAAATATTCTCAAAACTCTGTTTCCTTCAGGTTTAACCAAAGGAACTGGTGTGTTACCAGATGATCTGAATGTAGCTGTAGGAGGAAATGTGATGTTCACAACAACACTGGATCCATCACCAACACCACCTCTATCAGTAATATGGCAGTTTAAAGGAAATTTAATTGTCACATCTAGTCTTACCAGTATTACACCTGTACCAGAGTATAAAGACAGAGTCACACTGGACGTTTTTACTGGGTCTCTGGAGCTCAGGAATGTGTCTGTAACTGACAGTGGATTCTATTCTGTGATCATGATACCACAAACAGGAGGAGTATTAGATGGAGCAACAACACTGACAGTACAGGGTAAGTAAACGTTTCACACATTACATCTATTCCAGTGATGAACAGAGGACAGCAATAAACAATATTCAAAATGATTGAGCATTTTTTATTATAAAATAGTTATATGAAAACAGTTTGAAATATACCCATCAGATTATTACATTCAGCTGTACAGCTAGAAAATGATGTATCTTCTGTGTGTGTGTAATGTCACAAAATAATACGGACATCTTTAATTAAATTGTGGTCATAAGATAATTTTTCAAAAATAGATTTGTTACAGTGTTAATGGTAAGGAAACGTTTCATACATTACATCTATTATAGTTATGAACAGAGGACAGTAACCACTGATTCAATATAAGAAATATAACTGTCTGTTCAAAGCTAAGTTCATTGTTTAAAATAACATGAATTAAAGTAGTTAAAAATCAGACCAGTAGGTTAAAAAAAATTAAATTATGTGTTAGATTATATTGCAAAAATATTTTTTGTGTTTATTGCTGTTGTAATAATGTTACTGTGAATATTTCATGTCCACCTTCAGGTATAAACATTGTGAGACTGTGTGACAGAGAATTATTTCTTTTGATTCATCCTCATTTAATAACTAAAGAAGTGCTGTGTGCCGCTTTTATTTTGACAAAACATATTATGAGAATCAGAACATTATGTTTTGTACTGAAATGTTTCCCTCAACTGTCCTTTCATCATTACATGTTAAATATTAAACCAGTTTATTTTCCATCCTCAGATCCAGTCTCTGATGTGACAATAACCACCATCAGCACAGACTATGATGAGTCCAGCTCTGTCCGTCTGTCCTGCTCCTCCTCTGGATCCTCCCCTCTGTTTTTACGCTGGTTGAACGTCAGCTCTGAAGTTAAAGTCGGTGACAGAGTTCAGATCACTGATGGAGGATCCACTATGACTATAGTCAGTGTGACCCGCTACGACAAAGGACCATTCGAGTGTGTTGTGTCCAATCTGGTCAGTATTGGAACCAGTGATCCAGTAACTTTCACCATCTACTGTGAGTTATTCAGCTACACACTCAGTATTTTAACTGTCATTGTACATTATATGTAAACACTTAAGAGGTGATTAATGGAGGTATGTTGCAATTTTAAGCTTTATGAATATTGATAATATTGTTTGTTGTATTTTAGTGTTAAATGAGTCCATCAAACCTTTTCATATAAAATGCAATGATCAGTTGAATGTTTAACCAACAGTAATGAATCTGAGTCTGGACATGTAAAAGTGGAAGAGTGTTTTTTAAAGACAATGTTACTGTAATTCAGGCCAGAAAAAGAAATACTGCCTCAGTGATTCACATCCGGCTACATTATGGGATGTTAGATGTGTTTCTGTACAGGTAACCCATTTATACTTCACCCCACAAAGGGCAGGGGAGGGTATTATTTTTGTTATTTATTTTTATTTTGTTTGTTTGTTCTTTATGCAACAATTATTTGACCAATTTCCATGAAATTACATTTTGGTGAATGCAGGTCAAAGGTCAAGGTCACCAAAATGTGTGTTCAGAATGATAAGAGAGCAAAGAGGACATTCCATTCCTGTGTACTCAGTTTAGCATATAGTTTATTTTTAAACCCATAGTCCAGGGGTGGCTAACTCTGGTCCTTCAGAGCCACAATCCAGCAAGTTTGAGATGTTTCCCTCTTCTAACACACCTGACAGTTATTATCAGGTTTCTGCAGAGCTGGATGATAGACTGATCATTTGAATCAGGTGTGTTGGAATGGGGCTAGATCTAAAACATGCAGGATAGTAGCTCTCGAGGACCAGGTTTGAGCACCCCTGATCTACAACATGTTGGATTGTGACTCTGAAGGACTAGAGTTGGCCACTGCTATAGTCTTATGTTTTGACATGGAGACGTCCATTAAGAGCTACTGTACATAAGACAGGCCTGGGCAAACTATTCTCCAAAGGACCGGTGTGGCTGCAGGTTTTTGTTACAACCAAGCAGCAGCACACCAGACTTCCTTCACTGAATCAACTGATGTCAGTCTTCAGAGAAGAAACTGTGTACTCTTGGTTGGTTGGAAGAAAAACCTGCAGCCACACTGGCCTTTTGTGGAATAGTTTGTCCCTGTCTGAGCTAAGAGGACGAGGTTTGTTGTGCCTGTCATCACCTGTGACCCTGCCTCCCAAACGGGTTGTCTGTCTGTCTGTCTGTCTGTCTGTCAGCAGGTTTATGCACTGGACCAGTTTCCATGAAAATTTCAGGAAAGGTGCAAAGTGATCCAAAATAGATCCCCTTCAATTTTGGTGAATGTAGGTCAAAGATCACAGTCACCAAAATGTATTTTTACAATGATAAGAGAGAGGGCAAATCAGGTCAAATGTGTGTAAGGGGGGCAGGGTTTGTTGTGTCTGCTATCACTTGGTTTATTCTGTGAAGATAATGTGATGAAAGGCAGAAAGAGTGTATATATATATATATATATATATATATATATATATATATATATATATATATATATATATATATAATGAAAAAAATCTTGATTAAGGGGAAATGCATAACAACAAAAAGTAAATTAAGAAGCATTTGTTTTTAAACACCAATTATTCACCAAGAATGTCATCACCTGTACAGATCATTCACAGAAAGTTTAAATATTATAGTCTATTTGAGTGTAACATTTATTTACTGTTATTTGTTCAATGTAATAAACCTTCAGCCAAATGAAATCCACAATAACACCTGATAAGATGACAGGATGTTTCATGTTTATTTCCATAGTTTTCCTGTTGTTTCTCATTCTGTAGTTCTGTATATTACTGGTGTTTTAATGCATTTGTGCAGATGAACTACTGAGGGTGTTGTTTAGTATCTGATCTTATTAACATAATGTTGGTTTTAATATTTGATTTTGTTTTTTCTGTGTCCAGATGGACCTGAAAATGTCATTTTGTCTCCATTACAAAACTACCATCCAGAAGGTTCACGTTTCACTCTATCCTGCTCATCTGATTCACAACCTGAAGCTAATTGTAAATGGTTTTTTAATGGAAACGTTCAGCCTGATACTGGATGCAAGTTCAATCGGAATAACATTCAGATGGATCACAGTGGAAATTACATCTGTCAGGCCTCAAACACCAAGACAATGAGAAATGAAATATCACAACCTTTACTGATCTCTGTTCTGAGTAAGTCTGGACTTAAAGGTTTTTGTGTATTTTGCTGTCAAACATTTCAAATAAAAGTAGTTAAACAGCAGCTGTAAATGTAGCCTCTTTCTGGAAGCGTATTATAATTATAATAATAATTATATTAATATTAATATTCAGCTGAACAGTGCATTTTCATAGAACGGTTACATCCTAAAAATATACTAAACATATAAACTATTTAATTAAAGCATTTTAAATGTGTTTCTACATAAGATAATGATCACTAAATACTATTAAATAAGCAATCAATAAAATCTCTTGTAGAGTAAATATTGATGACAGGTCTAATACTGCTCCGTCCAATACTCAAGCACAGCATTTATTTAAAAATGCATAATTCCATTTTATGAAAAATAAGATCAAAATATGACTAATTTAAATGTAAAATAACTGCAGGGAGTGTGGATGGATCATGCTTTATTTCATACTCTGTCAATTTCAGAATTGTCACATAATCTTTTTTTTTTTTCCTACAGAGACTATATCAAACGTTTCTGTCAACTCACTAACAGCTCTGCCAGTTGAAGGACAGTCACTCAACTTAACCTGTGATGCTTCTGGGTCTGTATTCACCAAACAATGGGTGAAAGATGGCTTGAACCTCAGCTCTACTGACAACATAATGTTTTATGACAACAACACAGTGTTGTCTTTTAAGAATCTGAATAGAAACGACCACGGCAAATACACCTGTAGAGTCATCAACCCCATCAGCAGTGGGAGTTTCACATATAACATGGTTGTTCACTGTAGGTAACAGTGTGGATTTACTCTTCAACTATTGAAACTGTACATTTATTATCATTTTAATTTACAGTTTTACTAGAAATACTGAATATTTGTGCTTCCCTTTTTGTTTCCAGATGGACCAGAACATATTAAAATCACTGGTCCAAATAAAGTCACTGTAGGAGAACCTTTAACATTAAGTTGTTCTGCTGAGTCCACACCGACTGCCACCTACACCTGGAAACACATGGGGACAGTTATTCACCATTCTTCAGAGTACACTAAAGACTCAGCTGAAATGTCAGACAGTGGAGAATACATCTGTGAAGCATCGAACAGTATCACTGACAAAACTGATGTTCAAATGTTCAAACTAGAAGTGACAGGTACATATTTACTGTTTGGAAAAGACCTGCCAAGTGTTTGTCTTAATATATTAACCCTTTCACACATGAATTATGAAAACCTTAGACATTATTACCTTCACCAAGGAGGTATTACATTCGAGTCTGTTGGGAAAGTTCACCTTGATTAGAAACTAGTTCAAAGTTCAGTTCAAGTTACTCAATATGAATTAGTTCAGTTCATCGTTCATTCTTCCAAATTATGAACTAGAAGTTAATGGATCGCAAAATGAACTTTTTTGTTCTTTTTTGTGTTATTATTGTAAACTTATTATTAACCGTTTCTGACGTTATTCTGTATCTGGGGACAATGCCGCCCCTCCGGGCTGAAGTAAGTACCTTACCCCAGGGTTAACTTACCTCTGCAGATTCTTAGAACACAAGGAGTGGTTTCAATGAGCTTCGTTTTCAATGTTTATTTCCAAGAACGGGACACCTGCTCCGGTCGCCGATCACACTTTGTACGTTTAACTCTTTTTCTCCGCTCCCAAAAACTCTCTGCACCCCTCTCTCTCTCTCTCTCTCCCTCTCTCTCTCTCTCTCTCTCTCTCTCTCTCTCTCTCTCTCTCTCTCGCTCTCGCTCCCCCCCCCCCCACCGAATAATACAAAAATGACATCTATGATAATGCTGTGTTTTGATCCCATTTTATTCCTTATAGGACTCAATAATTACAACGTGATAAGAACGAAATGTGAACTACATAAGAGCGCAGTTCAATAAATGCCAGAATAACCGCGTTCAACTTCCTGTTCATTTGGCAAAAGTGAACGAGTCGTTCACGTTCGTTAAAAATATGATATAGTTCGTGAATGATCGTTCAATGAACGCGTTCAGGTCCAACACTGCGAGTCTGTTTGTCTGTCTGTCTGTCAGCAGGATTATGCAAAAAGTTCATTTTGATTTTTAGATTTTGAGCAATGAAGGTCAAAGGTCAAGGTCACACTCAAGGTCAACAGCTAAAACACATCAGTCGTAATATCTCAGGATTCAAATAAGATAGAATCTCACAGTTTTTTATCATTCACGTCGTCTCACCTTCAGACCTCAGATGGTTCAACAACTATGGCTCGATCACATCATGTGTGAATTTAAAAAATCAAGCCTTGGCAGAGGTCTGCTGTCTCTGACTGCCTTGTTACACAGTGTTTTTATTCCTCTTTGGGATGAAAAAACATTATGATTAAGTTCTTTTTCTTTCTTTCTTTGTCTTTTTTTAAGGCGTTACAAAATGTCCACTCAGCTGGAGACTAAGCATGTGAAAGTGAATAAATGTAAATGTATTTAATAATGTTCAGTACATGTGAGGTTAAATGTCCCTATGTCTTATTATTTATTTCAGAGTTTATTAAAGAACCAGCAGGTCTTTCAGGTGGTGCCATCGCTGGAATCACATGTGCATGTCTCATAGTAGCTGTTGCAGGAGCTGTAGCAGGGTACTACTTTTATAGAAAAAAGTACGTAACACCTACACAAATATGATATCTATAAAACCCCAGAAGGTCGTTTCATTTCTAAGTAACATCTGACAGACTATTTTCTTCATGTGTGTTTAGAAATGAAAAGCTTCATCCAAATAATATACGTAAGTATTTGAACTCAATTCATCCTGTTTACAGACAAAGTATTAATACTATAGTAATAAACAAAATAGTCATTCAAATTATATATTAATTGTATGATTTGTGTCAAAAACAAAACAACCAATTTATGTTTGTGTAGATCTGAAAGAAAAAGAACATGTGTATGAGAACACATCAGCGATATATGAGAACACATCAGCGATATATGAGAACACATCAGCGATATATGAGAACGCATGATAAACTAATGATGTTTTCCTGTTAAAGGTGAGTACTGATGTTACTATTGTGACGACATGAACAGAAATAAATGGTGTGTTTTTGTTTGTGTAGTTTAACACTGAGTGTATGTGTGTCTTTTTCCTCACAGTGAAATGTTTACATCTACAGAGGAAACAGTTTATTTCCATGGATTCCATCATGTTTGTAAAACAGCTTAGAACAGACTTTGTCTTTTTATTGTATTGTTGCAACCATCGTCAAACTGTGAATGTCAACTAGCATTAATATACCCTTAATGTAAAAGTTTCAAACAAACAAAGGACACAGAAGTCCTTAACTGAAGTGAAATGAAAACAAATGTTATCCTCAACGACTCCCACCTTGGAGACCCCTGCAATTTCAAATGGTTTCAACACTGATAGTGTGTAAACTGATGAGGAAAATAACACAGTAGAGAAATAAATATTAAAATAGTTTTTTAAAAACTAAATTTGGCTTATAAACAGCTCTAATCAATGTAATGATATTACTGTTGACAGTGTGAAAACATCTCAGTGTTAAAAACTTTGACACTGGCCATAGAGTTAATTTTATTCTAATTTTGAGTGAGACGACATGTTATTGGAAATAGAGTTAAAAAAAAATTAAATGTGTTGCTTTTGCCACTCGTTTGTCCAACCATCTTGTTGCATATTCTTTCAGACATATTAGGAAAAAAAAACCTGTGTGATCCTGTGGCGTCCGTCTGTCTGACTACACACTGATGTGCACATGGTGGTGCCACCTGTTCCTAGAGTTTTGAATCCAGTTAAATAATCACATTGTAGACTTCTCTAGTGAATACGGATGTATTTTATGCTGATCAATATTGTTTTTTTGTTTTAATGTTATTTTGCCATGATGTCAAAACTTAACCATTTTCAATAGAATACAACTGTCTAATAAATAACACAGAATAGACAATTATTAAAACCACTGTGGGTTTTATTGCTTTATTCTAACAGATGTACACAGTGATGGAAGGAATTAATAATTATTTGTAAATACTACTTCCTTGTGTTCGTATTACTACTGCCTTCTATGGGTATTTCATCCACATTCTTATACACTACATCAGCAAAGAAAAATCTGAATTCAAATCAAAATTACAAAAGTGAAATCAACAGAAAACTGACGAGAACACAGAAACGAATCCACTTTTATTGATCATAATTGATTATTCTGCAGATATGATGAATAACGATATGATTTACATCATACAGTCATTCCAAGTAAAGATCTAATTACAACTAAAACCTTTGTTATTTTAACTAAAACTTTAACCCATTTTGTTGGAAAAGTCACATTTTCTTCATTTTTATTCGTTTTTGAGATAATAACGATTGACGTTACTCAGTTTTAATGACGATCAACATGAGCAGTGGTTAAATGCAGAAAATGAAAGGGGTGGGGGAAAAAACAAACAAAAAAAACCTAACCCTTCAGTTCTTCTTGGCTTATCATATCATATCATATCATATCATGTCATGTCATGTCATATCATATCATATCACATCATGTCATATCATATCATATCATATCATATCATGTCATGTCATGTCATGTCATGTCATATCATATCATATCATATCATGTCATGTCATGTCATATCATATCATATCACATCATATCATATCATATCATATCATATCATATCATATCATATCATATCATGTCATATCATATCATATCATATCATATCATATCATGTCATGTCATGTCATATCATATCATATCACATCATATCATATCATATCATATCATATCATATCATATCATATCATATCATGTCATATCATATCATATCATATCATATCATGTCATATCATATCATATCATATCATATCATATCATATCATATCATATCATGTCATATCATATCATATCATATCATGTCATATCATATCATATCATATCATATCATGTCATATCATATCATATCATATCATATCATATCATATCATATCATGTCATGTCATGTCATATCATATCATATCACGTCATGTCATATCATATCATATCATATCATATCATATCATATCATGTCATATCATATCATATCATATCATGTCATATCATATATCATATAAGTTTCTAAAACTGTTTTTTTGTACTACTTAAAAAAAACAATCAAACTAACAAAAGACAATATTTCTGAGTATACCCACTTCACCAGGGATTACTACACCACTGACTAAAGGGTTAGTGGTTTGAATCCTGGCTCTGACTGTTCACATGTTGAAGTATCTTTGGGAAAAACACTGAAACCTAAATTGCTCACAGTAGGACAGAGCATCAGCCACCTGTGTGTGTGTGTGTGTGTGTGTGTGTGTGTGTGTGTGTGTGTGTGTGTGTGTGTGTGTGTGTGTGTGTGTGTGTGTGTGTGAGGCTTTGTAAAGTACTTTGGGTACCATAAAGGTGTAAAACGCACTATATATTATAAGTAGTTAATTTATTATTCCACATATAAACCTACACTTGATCATTGTTTCACTTCCTCTGAGCTACTGTGCTTTAAAGTCACCAGTCATATTCTGCTGTTATTTTCTACTATTCTGTCTTTTCACATTCTGCTATTGGGGTCATTTGGGGGGTTTGTTTTTGTTTCAAGCTCTGCATCAGTGTTTTTTGTGTCTTATCATGTTCCTTGTCCTGTTCTCCCATCACGTTATATTCATTTAGTTATAAAATAATTAAATCCAACCAATAGGATTTAAGGCTCAAAGATCAAAACTGTTTACCAACTCACAGCTCCCAGGTAACTTATTTTGGAGGATGCATTTATGAACAGTGCAGGTAAAAAAAGGAGATGAAAATAAAAAATACTCAAAATGGTGAATACACTGATGAGAATTATTGTGAGAATCGTAGGTGGTTCAGTGGTTAGCACTGTTAACTCAAAGTTTATTTCAAACTTCCTCTAAAGGTACATAAACGTCCTTCCACCAAAAAAATACAAATACATTTAATCCTCTATACTAGTGGATGCAAGAATATAAAGTGTTTTTGTTACTGTAGTAGTGAATAGAACCCAATGTCCCCATGGACAGATCTCTGTTAATCAATAAATGCACTTATACATTCTGTATAAAATGATGAAGAGCTGGAAAAACTATGGCTTGATATATGACTTTACTTTATAATAGAAACTGTCAGAACAAAATGAAATAAAAGTTCAAATCTGAACAAGAAATGCAAGAGAATTCTATATAAGCATAAATGCATAGGGCATAATATTACAAAAAAAATTTCATGATCTTTGTAAATGACCTTTGAAATTCTAAAAGAGTTAAGTTAATAATTAATTGAAGTACAGACCAGGTAGTGTATGAAAGGTAACATGAAGGGACAACCCAGTGCAGCCCAGTTCTCTTCCTTGTACATTTAAATTGACTTCACAAACTGAAATGAACAAAGTACAGTGAAGGACTGTGAGACAAATACACTGTTCTCCATCATAAATAAGGATTCTGCAGGTATGATGAATAAAGCTGTGATTCACACCATCTTCTTTGGAGTCATTTCAGGTAAGACCTTATTCAGCTGAGAAGGTTTTATCTTCTACAACAATTATTACATATAGATGTTTACAGGTGTTAGACTACACCTGCTGTGACGTATGTGTGTTTAACAAAGGTTTTAGTAAAATTACATCATTTTTATGGTAGAATTATTCATGTTAAATAGTTTATGTTGAACATGTTTTATGCTGTCAGGTTACATCTACAGGTACGCTCTTGTTGACCTGTTTTATTAGAATCAGAATCAGCTTTTTTGGCCAAATATGTGTGAACACATACAAGGAAAATGTTGTGGTTTTTACATTTCTATTGACATGAACATTTGATATGAACCCAGAACAACATGAACCCAATTACACACATGTAAACCTGAATGTTCAGAATAATTAAATATATTCAGTTGTAAGTATCATACTGCTTTTAAATACTTCCAACTAATATTTTTTAATTAAGGGGAACTATTGTGGACATAAGTGAACATAACTTAACAACATAGATGAGGTAAAACTGAGTGGAATTAAGTCATTAAATGCTGAGAATGATATTGTTCTGTTATTTCTATTGTTTCAAATAAAAATGATTGAACAAAATAAATTTAACTCATGTAGTACATGATGAAATATAGTTTCAGAAAACTACAAATAACCACCAATATCTATTATACCAAAAAAATTGCAATCACCAAACACAGTAATTTTATTCAGGGGCGGCTGTGGTTCAGTTGGTAGAGCGGGTCGTCCAATGACTGAATGGTCAGCGTTTCCTGTCCCAGCTCTGTCTGTCCAAGTGTCCTCGGACAAAGACACTGAACCCTGACTTAGGACTGACTGAACCTTAAAATACTAAGTTAATAAGTCATGTTTTAATTTAAATATATTTTAATAAGCATCTACATTTTAAATTCTTGAAAATGTTATTTTTTAAGTTTCATCAACTTAAAATAATTGAGGTATTCAATTGCCTTAAATGTTTTAGTTCTGCTAACTTATTTGGGTTTATAGTGCACTTGAACATAGACCTAATGTAGACAAATATTCAAATAGAAACAAGGACAGTAAAGGGTTGAGCTTTCTAGCTTTATTTTGTAATATTTACAGACTGTAAATTGTAGTTTTTATACAGTGGGTGAAAGTATCATAAATATCTGTTTATGTTATTTACAGTAGGTTTTGTATTTGCAATAAGTACAAATCCATCCATTTGACCAGAGGATGGCACCGTTTTAGGACTGGACTGAGGGTTTATCATGTTCACTTGTGTTCTTTCTGGACACTAAATGTATTATTTGTGTATTTACTGGATTTTTAAATGACAGTTGTGGATGCTATCAAAGGCAGCTTTTTTAAAAGTAGAAACAAGGTCTTAAATGGTTGGACGTATCTAATGATCTCCTAAATGTTTGTTTCAGTAAATATTCTTAAAAATGTAACTGTTTCCTTCAGGTTTAACCAAAGGAACTGGTGTGTTACCAGATGATCTGAATGTAGCTGTAGGAGGAAATGTGATGTTCACAACAACACTGGATCCATCACCAACACCACCTCAATCAGTAGTATGGCTGTTTAAAGGAAATATAATTGTCTCATCTCGTCTTACCAGTATTACACCTGTACCAGAGTATAAAGACAGAGTCACCCTGGACATTTTTACTGGGTCTGTGGAACTCAGGACTGTGTCTGTAACTGACAGTGGACTCTATTCTATGATCATGATACCACAAACAGGAGGGGTATTAGATGGAGCAACAACACTGACAGTACAGGGTAAGTAAACGTTTCATACATTACATCTATTACAGTGATGAACAGAGGACAGTAACCACTGATTCAATATAAGAAATATAACTGTCTGTTCAAAGCTAAGTTCATTGTTTAAAATAACATGAATTAAAGTAGTTGGAAATCAGATCAGCAGGATGAAAACATTTAATTATGTGTTGGATTATATTATTACAAAAATATTTTTTGTGTTTATTGCTGTTGTAATAATGTTACTGTGAATATTTCATGTCCACCTTCAGGTATAAACATTGTGAGACTGTGTGACAGATTCATCCTCATTTAATAACTAAATAAGTGCTGTGTGCCGCTTTTATTTTGACAAAACATATTATGAGAATCAAAACATTATGTTTTGTACTGAAATATTTTCCTCAACTGTCCTTTCATCATTACATGTTAAATATTAATCCAGTTTATTTTCCATCCTCAGATCCAGTCTCTAATGTGACAATAACCACCATCAGCACAGACTATAATGAGTCCAGCTCTGTCCGTCTGTCCTGCTCCTCCTCTGGATCCTCCCCTCTGTCTTTCCGCTGGTTGAACGTCAGCTCTGATGTTAAAGACGGTGACAGAGTTCAGATCACTGATGGAGGATCCACTATGACTATAGTCAGTGTGACCCGCTACGACAAAGGACCATTCGAGTGTGTTGTGTCCAATCTGGTCAGTAATGGAACCAGTGATCCAGTAACTTTCACCATCTACTGTGAGTTATTCAGCTACACACTCAGTATTTTAACTGTCATTGTACATTATATGCAAATGTCACCATCTACTGTGAGTTATCACAACTTATTGTATCTCATACATAGAAAGTATTTCATGGAGTGGTGAAGGGAATCCTCACATATACAGAATGTAAATGATTCAATAAGAGATCTACAAAGGTAAAAACTATTTGTGAACATATAGTTCAATTTATCAACCCAAGTGATTTCAATGTACAACAGAATGAATTGGAATCAAACCAGTTTTTAAAAATAAGAGTATTAAAACCTAAATGAAAATATTCCAGTACAACCACAGGTTCACAGTTACCCTATTGCCTATTAAGTGCAATAAACTAGTGGAATAAGACACTTTTTAAATGCCTTTCTGTCCATTATTTGCTTGTTTTTGTCATAGGTATAGTGGAAATGACCCAAATGCAGACTCATGGGGGTGCTGTGTTCTGTAACTCACACACTGAAGACTTGAGTTAAAAGTCCATAATCCAAAACAGTCTTGGACTGGGAATGCAACCAGCAGGTCTGGTTGACTGGGAGCTGAGGCAGTTAACATGTGTGACATTTTTGAGATTTGATCAGTAACTTTATGGTTTTTTAACCCAGTGTCTTCAAACTTTAAACTGCTATATACATTACCTTCAAGTGTGTAATAATAAAAGACATACCAATAAGTCTGTGCAGCACAAATAAAAAAATACATGACTTCACCAACCCCATAATCCAGCCGTCTGTCAATCTATGAAAAGCTACAACACAAACTAAAACAATTTAAATGTAACTTGGGGTAGATATTTATGTGTTACATTTGTCCCTGAGGTTATTAGTGATGAACTCACTCTCCTTATTCACTTAAAAGTGAAAACATCACCATAAATAACCTAAATGACAGTTAGCTAAACAGACACATCATCAACCTGACATAATTTTAATTAGTCCAAATACAAAGCAAGGTATGTAATCAGAGAGAAATTTGAGCAAAAAAAAAAAAAAAAATCTAACTTTCTTTGCACAAAATTATAATCTCCTTTATAAATTGTGACGTGTTTGTCATGTTATAATAACTGTCCATGTGGATAAAGGACTAAACTGAGCATGTGCACAGTGAAATAGGTGACTCTTCACTCGTTTCTGATTGGAGCAATTCCAAATGTTATAACTGTCCTGTGAGGGCAGTTATAACATTTGGAAGGGTTCACTTTCATCCCATTTACAGATCTGCCCCTGTGGGGCAGTAAATCTGATCTTTAAAATAAAATCCAACCATCTGCAGTATGTTGTGAAATCTGATTTTCATTCATATGATGAAACTGCTTCAAAGAACCTCAGCTATATAATAAGGTCTGTTTTTATTAACTTTCCAGTATTTTTATTTTATCTTTTTCAGATGGACCCAATAGTGTCACAATCATCGGTCAAAACGAGATAAAAAAAGGAGAGAACTTGAAATTGACGTGTATTGCTGAGTCTGTACCATCTGCATATTACACCTGGAAAAGAAACAGTGAAATGACTTCGATCTATTCATCAGTATTCAGTGAAAACAATGTTCAGACAATTATCACTTACACCTGTGAAGCAAAGAACATTATGACCGGCAGATCTGCTGTAGGACACCACAAAGTGACTTTTAAAAGTAAAACTCAGCTGACAGTGAAAGTGTGAATGTTTGGTCTTGAACCTCAATTTTGTGAAAGTTTTACTCAGATGAACTATATGAATATATAAATATATATAAATATATTCATATGACATATGAAATCAGAACAGACAGGATTATAAATATTCTCATTAAAATAATATGAAGATTTACACCCAAGAGGTGAAGAGATTTTCTTTACCTACAAAATATTATAATATAATATAATATAATATAATATAATATAATATAATATAATATAATATAATATAATATAATATAATATAATATAATATAATATAATATAATATAATATAATATAATATAATATAATATAATATAATATAATATAATATAATATAATATAATATAATATAATATAATATAATATAATATAATCCAAAATAAATAAAAGAAGTACGATTTGCATTTCAAAAATAACTGTTGCTATTTTGGTTGTTTTGTGTATTGTTTATAAGAGGGAAAAAACTTAATTACTCACAATTTAAATATGTTATGACCTAGATGTTTTTCTGCTGAAACTGCAGAAGGTTTTGACCCAGACAGAACAGAGCATGTGCAGAAGGGAACACATGGGTTTGGTGAACAGAACAATACATGGCACATTTTAGTGATTTGAGATTTATTCTTAATGTAATATACATTTTTCCACCATTGTGTGTGTGTGTGTGTGTGTGTGTCTGAATATTCAATCATAATCATTTGTTCGTGTAAATCCTTCACCACTGAATGTTTTTCTGTTTGTTTTCTGTTTCCTTCCATTTTAAAAAGAACCATTTCCATATTATATTATTGGAATTGTTGTCGCATGTCTAGTGGTTATCGGAGTTTCTGTTGGAGGAGCCTACATGTACAAACAAAAGTAAGAGAATAATTGACTGAATGAATTTATTTTCACACATAAATTTATATATATATATATATATATATATATATATATATATATATATATATATATATGTGTGTGTGTGTGTGTTTCTAAAACTGTTTTTTTGGACTACTTAAAAAAAAAAAAATAATAAAAAAAAAAAACAATTTTACTGAGTATACCCACTTCTCCACTTCACCAGGGATTACTACACCACTGACTAAAGGGTTAGTGGTTTGAATCCTGGCTCTGAGTGTTCACATGTTGAAGTATCTTTGGGAAAAACACTGAAACCTAAATTGCTCACAGTAGGACAGAGCATCAGCCACCTGTGTGTGTGTGTGTGTGTGTGTGTGTGTGTGTGTGTGTGTGTGTGTGTGTGTGTGTGTGTGAGGCTTTGTAAAGTACTTTGGGTACCATAAAGGTGTAAAACGCACTATATATTATAAGTAGTTAATTTATTATTCCACATATAAACCTACACTTGATCATTGTTTCACTTCCTCTGAGCTACTGTGCTTTAAAGTCACCAGTCATATTCTGCTGTTATTTTCTACTATTCTGTCTTTTCACATTCTGCTATTGGGGTCATTACTGTTTTGTTTGTTTCTGTTTCAAGCTCTGCATCAGTGTTTTTTGTGTCTTATCATGTTCCTTGTCCTGTTCTCCCATCATGTTATATTCATTTAGTAATAAAATAATTAAATCAAACCAATAGGATTTAAGGCTCAAAGATCAAAACTGTTTACCAACTCACAGCTCCCAGGAAACTTATTTTGGAGGCTGCATTTATGAACAGTTCAGGTAAAAAAAGGAGATGAAAATAAAAAATACTCAAAATATTGAATACACTGATGAGAATTATTGTGAGAATCGTAGGTGGTTCAGTGGTTAGCACTGTTAACTCAAAGTTTATCTCAAACTTCCTCTAAAGGTACATAAATGTCCTTCCACCAAAAAAATACAAAGACATTTAATCCTCTATACTAGTGGATGCAAGAATATAAAGTGTTTTTGTTACTGTAGTAGTGAATAGAACCCAATGTCCCCATGGACAGATCTCTGTGAATCAATAAATGCACTTATACATTCTGTATAAAATGATGAAGAGCTGGAAAAAATATGGCTTGATATATGACTTTACTTTATAATAGAAACTGTCAGAACAAAATGAAATAAAAGTTCAAATCTGAACAAGAAACGCAAGACATTTCTATATAAGCATAAATGCATAGGGCATAATATTACTAAGAAATTGTCATGATCTTTGTAAATGACCTTTGAAATTCTAAAAGAGTTAAGTTAATAATTAATTGAAGTACAGACCAGGTAGTGTATGAAAGGTAACATGAAGGGACAACCCAGTGCAGCCCAGTTCTCTACCTTGTACATTTAAATTGACTTCACAAACTGAAATGAACAAAGTACAGTGAAGGACTGTGAGACAAATACACTGTTCTCCATCATAAATAAGGATTCTGCAGGTATGATGAATAAAGCTGTGATTCACATCATCTTCTTTGGAGTCATTTCAGGTAAGACCTTATTCAGCTGAGAAGGTTTTATCTTCTACAACAATTATTACATATAGATGTTTACAGGTGTTAGACTACACCTGCTGTGACGTATGTGTGTTTAACAAAGGTTTTAGGAAAATTACATCGTTTTTATGGTAGAATTATTCATGTTAAATAGTTTATGTTGAACATGTTTTATGCTGTCAGGTTACATCTACAGGTACGCTCTTGTTGACCTGTTTTATTAGAATCAGAATCAGCTTTTTTGGCCAAATATGTGTGAACACATACAAGGAATATGTTGTGGTTTTTACATTGCTATTGTCATGAACATTTGATATGAACCCAGAACAACATGAACCCAATTACACACATGTAAACCTGAATGTTCAGAATAATTAAATATATTCAGTTGTAAGTATCATACTACTTTTAAATACTTCCAACTAATATTTTTTATTAAGGGGTACTATTGTGGATATAAGTGAACATAACTTAACAACATAGATGAGGTAAAACTGAGTGGAATTAAGTCATTAAATGCTGAGAATGATATTGTTCTGTTATTTCTATTGTTTCAAATAAAGATGATTGAACAAAATGAACTTAACTCATGTAGTACATGATGAAATATAGTTTCAGAGAACTACAAATAACCACCAATATCTATTATACCAAAAAAATTGCAATTACGAAACACAGTAATTTTATTCATGGGCGGCTGTGGTTCAGTTGGTAGAGCGGGTCGTCCAATGACTGAAGGGTCAGCGTTTCCTGTCCCACCTCTGTCTGTCCAAGTGTCCTCGGGCAAAGACACTGAACCCTGACTTAGTCTCCCAGTAGGACTGACAGAACCTTAAAATACTAAGTTAATAAGTCATGTTTTAATTTAAATATATTTTAATAAGCATCTACATTTTAAATTCTTGAAAATGTTATTTTTTAAGTTTCATCAACTTAAAATAATTGAGGCATTCGGTTGCCTTAAATCTTTTTGTTCTGCTAACTTATTTGGGTTTATAGTGCACTTGAACATAGACCTAATGTAGACAAACATTCAAATAGAGACAAGGACAGTAAAGGGTTGAGCTTTCTAGCTTTATTTTGTAATATTTACAGACTGTAAATTGTAGTTTTTATACAGTGGGTGAAAGTATCATAAATATCTGTTTATGTTATTTACAGTAGGTTTTATATTTGCAATAAGTACAAATCCATCCATTTGACCAGAGGATGGTATCGTTTTAGGACTGGACTGAGGGTTTATCATGTTCACTTGTGTTCTTTCTGGACACTAAATGTATTATTTGTGTATGTACTGGATTTTTACACGACAGTTGTGGATGCTATCAAAGGCAGCTTTTTTAAAAGTAGAAAAAAGGTCTTAAATGGTTGGACGTATCTAATGATCTCCTAAATGTTTGTTTCAGTAAATATTCTCAAAACTCTAACTGTTTCCTTCAGGTTTAACCAAAGGAACTGGTGTGTTACCAGATGATCTGAATGTAGCTGTAGGAGGAAATGTGATGTTCACAACAACACTGGATCCATCACCAACACCACCTCTATCAGTAGTATGGCAGTTTAAAGGAAAAACAATTGTCAGAGCTAATAGTACCAATACTACACCTGTACCAGAGTATAAAGACAGAGTCACACTGGACATTTTTACTGGGTCTCTGGAACTCAGGACTGTGTCTGTAACTGACAGTGGATTCTATTCTATGATCATTATACAACAAACAGGAGAGCTGTTTGACGGAGCAACAACACTGACAGTACAGGGTAAGTAAACGTTTCATACATTACATCTATTCCAGTGATGAACAGAGGACAGTAATAAACAATATTCAAAATGATTGAGCATTTTTTATTATAAAATAGTTATATGAAAACAGTTTGAAATATACCCATCAGATTATTACATTTAGCTGTACAGCTAGAAAATGATGTATCTTTTGTGTGTGTGTAATGTCACAAAATAATACGGACATTTTTAATTAAATTGTGGTCATAAGATAATTTTTCAAAGATAGATTTATTACAGTGTTAATGGTAAGGAAACGTTTCATACATTACATCTATTATAGTTATGAACAGAGGACAGTAACCATTGATTCAATATAAGAAATATAACTGTCTGTTCAAAGCTAAGTTCATTGTTTAAAATAATATGAATTAAAGTAGTTGGAAATCAGACCAGTAGGATAAAAACATTTAATTATGTGTTGGATTATATTATTACAAAAATATTTTTTGTGTTTATTACTGTTGTAATAATGTTACTGTGAATATTTCATGTCCACCTTCAGGTATAAACATTGTGAGACTGTGTGACAAAGAATTATTTCTTTTGATTCATCCTCATTTAATAACTAAAGAAGTGCTGTGTGCCGCTTTTATTTTGACAAAACATATTATGAGAATCAGAACATTATGTTTTGTACTGAAATGTTTTCCTCAACTGTCCTTTCATCATTAGATGCTAAATATTAAACCAGTTTATTTTCCATCCTCAGATCCAGTCTCTAATGTGACAATAACCACCATCAGCACAGACTATAATGAGTCCAGCTCTGTCCGTCTGTCCTGCTCCTCCTCTGGATCCTCCCCTCTGTTTTTACGCTGGTTGAACGTCAGCTCTGATGTTAAAGTCGGTGACAGAGTTCAGATCACTGATGGAGGATCCACTATGACTATAGTCAGTGTGACCCGCTACGACAAAGGACCATTCGAGTGTGTTGTGTCCAATCTGATCAGTATTGGAACCAGTGATCCAGTAACTTTCACCATCTACTGTGAGTTATTCAGCTACACACTCAGTATTTTAACTGTCATTGTACATTATATGTAAACACTTAAGAGGTGATCAATGGAGGTATGTTGCAATTTAAAGCTTTATGAATATTGATAATATTGTTTGTTGTATTTTAGTGTTAAATGAGTCCATCAAACCTTTTCATATAAAATGCAATGATCAGTTGAATGTTTAACCAACAGTAATGAATCTGAGTCTGGACATGTAAAAGTGGAAGAGTGTTTTTAAAGACAATGTTACTGTAATTCAGGCCAGAAAAACAAATACTGCCTCAGTGATTCACATCCGGCTACATTATGGGATGTTAGATGTGTTTCTGTACAGGTAACCCATTTATACTTCACCCCACAAAGGGCAGGGGAGGGTATTATTTTTGTTATTTATTTTTATTTTGTTTGTTTGTTCTTTATGCAACAATTATTTGACCAATTTCCATGAAATTTTCAGAAAAAGTAAGAGGTGGTCCAGAATAGATCGCATTAAATTTTATGTGAATGCAGGTCAAAGGTCAAGGTCACCAAAATGTGTGTTCAGAATGATAAGAGAGCAAAGAGGACATTTCATTCCTGTGTACTCAGTTTAGTGTAGTTTATTTTTAAACCCATAGTCCAGGGGTGGCTAACTCTGGTCCTTCAGAGCCACAATCCAGCAAGTTTGAGATGTTTCCCTCTTCTAACACACCTGACAGTTATTATCAGGTTTCTGCAGAGCTGGATGATAGACTGATCATTTGAATCAGGTGTGTTGGAAGAGGGAAACATATACAACAGGGGCCCTCAATCCTGGTCCTCAAGAGCTACCATCCTGCATGTTTTACGTAGATGTTTCCCTCTTCCAACACACCTGACGGTCATTGTCAGACTTCTGCAAAGTTTGATGAAATGTTTATCATTTGAATCAGGTGTGTTGGAATGGGGCTAGATCTAAAACATGCAGGATAGTAGCTCTCGAGGACCAGGTTTGAGCACCCCCGATCTACAACATGTTGGATTGTGACTCTGAAGGACTAGAGTTGGCCACTGCTGTAGTCTTATGTTTTGACATGGAGACGTCCATTAAGAGCTACTGTACATAAGACAGACCTGGGCAACTATTCTCCTAAGGGCCGGTGTGGCTGCAGGTTTTTGTTACAACCAAGCAGCAGCACACCAGACTTCATTCACTGAATCAACTGATGTCAGTCTTCAGAGAAGAAACTGTGTACTTGGTTGGAAGAAAAACCTGCAGCCACACTGGCCTTTTGTGGAAATGTTTGTCCCTGTCTGAGCTAAGAGGACAAGGTTTGTTGTGCCTGTCATCACCTGTGACCCTGTCTCCCAAACGGGTTGTCTGTCTGTCTGTCTGTCTGTCTGTCTGTCTGTCAGCAGGTTTATGCACTGAACCAGTTTCCATGAAAATTTCAGTAAAGGTGCAAAGTGATCCAGAATAGATCCCCTTCAATTTTGGTGAATGTAGGTCAAAGATCACAGTCACCAAAATGTATTTTCACAATGATAATAGAGAGGGCAAATCAGGTCAAATGTGTGTAAGGGGGGGAGGGTTTGTTGTGTCTGCTATCACTTGGTTTATTCTGTGAAGATACTGTGATGAAAGGCAGAAAAAGTTTGAGAAATATATATATATATATATATATATATATATATATATATATATATATATATATATATATATATATATATATATATAGAAAAAAATCTTGATTAAGGGGAAATGCATAACAACAAAAAGTAAATTAAGAAGCATTTGTTTTTAAACACCAATTATTCACCAAGAATGTGATCACCTGTACAGATCATTCACAGAAAGTTTAAATATTATAGTCTATTTGAGTGTAACCTTTATTTACTGTCATTTGTTCAATGTAATAAACCTTCAGCCAAATGAAATCCACAATAACACCTGATAAGATGACAGGATGTTTCATGTTTATTTCCATAGTTTTCCTGTTGTTTCTCATTCTGTAGTTCTGTATATTACTGGTGTTTTAATGCATTTGTGCAGATGAACTACTGAGGGTGTTGTTTAGTATCTGATAATGTTTGTTTTAATATTTGATTTTGTTTTTTCTGTGTCCAGATGGACCTGAAAATGTCACTTTGTCTCCATTACAAAACTACCATCCAGAAGGTTCACATGTCACTCTATCCTGCTCATCTGATTCACAACCTGAAGCTAATTGTAAATGGTTTTTTAATGGAAACATTCAGCCTGATACTGGATGCAAGTTCAATCGGAATAACATTCAGATGGATCACAGTGGAAATTACATCTGTCAGGCCTCAAACACCAAGACAATGAGAATTGACACATCTCAACCTTTACTGATCTCTGTTCTGAGTAAGTCTGGACTTAAAAGTTTTTGTGTATTTTGCTGTCAAACATTTCAAATAAAAGTAGTTAAACAGCAGTTGTAAATGTAGCCTCTTTCTGGAAGCATATTATAATAATTATAATAATAATTATATTAATATTCAGCTGAACAGTGCATTTTCATAGAACGGTTATATCCTAAAAATATACTAAACATTTATACTATATAATTAAAGCATTTTAAATGTGTTTCTACATAAGATAATGTAAATACTATTAAATAAGCAATCAATAAAATCCCTTGTAGAGTAAATATTGATGACAGGTCTAATACTGCTCTGTCCAATACTCAAGCACAGCATTTATTTAAAATGCATAATTCCATTTTATTAAATAAAGATCAAAATATGACTAATTTAAATGTAAAATAACTGTAGGGAGTGTGGATGGATCATGCTTTATTTCATACTCGGTCAATTTCAGAATTGTCACATAATCTTTTTTTTTTCCTACAGAGACTATATCAAACGTTTCTGTCAACTCACTAACAGCTCTGCCAGTTGAAGGACAGTCACTCAACTTAACCTGTGATGCTTCTGGGTCTGTATTCACCAAACAATGGGTGAAAGATGGCTTGAACCTCAGCTCTACTGACAACATAATGTTTTATGACAACAACACAGTGTTGTCTTTTAAGAATCTGAATAGAAACGACCACGGCAAATACACCTGTAGAGTCATCAACCCCATCAGCAGTGGGAGTTTCACATATAACATGGTTGTTCACTGTAGGTAACAGTGTGGATTTACTCTTCAACTATTGAAACTGTGCATTTTTTTATCATTTTAATTTACAGTTTTACTAGAAATACTGAATATTTGTGCTTCCCTTTTTGTTTCCAGATGGACCAGAACATATTAAAATCACTGGTCCAAATAAAGTCACTGTAGGAGAACCTTTAACATTAAGTTGTTCTGCTGAGTCCACACCGACTGCCACCTACACCTGGAAACACAAGGGGACAGTTATTCACCATTCTTCAGAGTACACTAAAGACTCAGCTGAAATGTCAGACAGTGGAGAATACATCTGTGAAGCAACAAACAGTATCACTGACAAAACTGATGTTCAAATGTTCAAACTAGAAGTGACAGGTACATATTTACTGTTTGGAAAAGACCTGCCAAGTGTTTGTCTTAATATATTAACCCTTTCACACATGAATTATGAAAACCTTAGACATTATTACCTTCACCAAGGAGGTATTACATTCGAGTCTGTTGGGAAAGTTCACCTTGATTAGAAACTAGTTCAAAGTTCAGTTCAAGTTACTCAATATGAATTAGTTCAGTTCATCGTTCATTCTTCCAAATTATGAACTAGAAGTTCATGGATCCCAAAATGAACTTTTTCGTTCTTTTTTGTGTTATTATTGTAAACTTATTATTAACCGTTTCTGACGTTATCCTGTAGTCAACAAGTCAGGGGAAAATACTGCCCCTCCAGGGCTGAAGTAAGTACCTTACCCCAGGGTTAACTTACCTCTGCAGATTCTTAGAACACAAGGAGTGGTTTCAATGAGCTTCGTTTTCAATGTTTATTTCCAAGAACGGGACACCTGCTCCGGTCGCCGGTCACACTTTGTACATTTCACTCTTTTTCTCCGCTCCCAAAAACTCTCTGCACCCCTCTCTCTCTCTCCCTCTCTCTCTCTCTCTCTCTCTCTCTCTCTCTCTCTCTCTCTCTCTCTCTCTCTCTCTCTCTCTCTCTCTCTCTCGCTCTCTCTTTCTCTTGCTCTGCCCCCCCCCCCCCCCCCCCCCCCCCCCACCGAATAATACAAAAATGACATCTATGATAATGCTGTGTTTTGATCCCATTTTATTCCTTATAGGACTCAATAATTACAACGTGATAAGAATGAAATGTGAACTACATAAGAGCGCAGTTCAATAAATGCCAGAATAACCACGTTCAACTTCCTGTTCATTTGGCAAAAGTGAACGAGTCGTTCACGTTCGTTAAAAATATGATATAGTTCGTGAATGATCGTTCAATGAACGCGTTCAGGTACAACACTGCGAGTCTGTTTGTCTGTCTGTCTGTCAGCAGGATTATGCAAAAAGTTCATTTTGATTTTTAGATTTTGAGCAATGAAGGTCAAAGGTCAAGGTCACACTCAAGGTCAACAGCTAAAACACATCAGTCGTAATATCTCAGGATTCAAATAAGATAGAATCTCACAGTTTTTTATCATTCACGTCGTCTCACCTTCAGACCTCAGATGGTTCAACAACTATGGCTCGATCACATCATGTGTGAATTTAAAAAATCAAGCCTTGGCAGAGGTCTGCTGTCTCTGACTGCCTTGTTACACAGTGTTTTTATTCCTCTTTGGGATGAAAAAACATTATGATTAAGTTATTTTTCTTTCTTTCTTTGTCTTTTTTTAAGGAGTTACAAAATGTCCACTCAGCTGGAGACTAAGCATGTGAAAGTGAATAAATGTAAATGTATTTAATAATGTTCAGTACATGTGAGGTTAAATGTCCCTATGTCTTATTATTTATTTCAGAGTTTATTACAGAACCAGCAGGTCTTTCAGGTGGTGCCATCGCTGGAATCACATGTGCATGTCTCATAGTAGCTGTTGCAGGAGCTGTAGCAGGGTACTACTTTTATAGAAAAAAGTACGTAACACCTACACAAATATGATATCTATAAAACCCCACAAGGTCGTTTCATTTCTAAGTAACATCTGACAGACTATTTTCTTCATGTGTGTTTAGAAATGAAAAGCTTCATCCAAATAATATACGTAAGTATTTGAACTCAATTTATCCTGTTTACAAAGTATTAATACTATAGTAATAAACAAAATAGTCATTCAAATTATATATTAATTGTATGATTTGTGTCAAAAACAAAACAACCAATTTTGTTTGTGTAGATCTGAAAGAAAAAGAACATGTGTATGAGAACACATCAGCGATATATGAGAACGCATGATAAACTAATGATGTTTTCCTGTTAAAGGTGAGTACTGATGTTACTATTGTGACGACATGAACAGAAATAAATGGTGTGTTTTTGTTCATGTAGTTTAACACTGAGTGTATGTGTGTCTTTTTCCTCACAGTGAAATGTTTACATCTACAGAGGAAACAGTTTATTTCCATGGATTCCATCATGTTTGTAAAACAGCTTAGAACAGACTTTGTCTTTTTATTGTATTGTTGCAACCATCGTCAAACTGTGAATGTCAACTAGCATTAATATACCCTTAATGTAAAAGTTTCAAACAAACAAAGGACACAGAAGTCCTTAACTGAAGTGAAATGAAAACAAATGTTATCCTCAACGACTCCCACCTTGGAGACCCCTGCAATTTCAAATGGTTTCAACACTGATAGTGTGTAAACTGATGAGGAAAATAACACAGTAGAGAAATAAATATTAAAATAGTTTTTTAAAAACTACATTTGGCTTATAAACAGCTCTAATCAATGTAATGATATTACTGTTGACAGTGTGAAAACATCTCAGTGTTAAAAACTTTGACACTGGCCATAGAGTAAATTTTATTCTAATTTTGAGTGAGACCACATGTTATTGGAAAAAGAGTTTAAAAAAAATTAAATGTGTTGATGTTGCCACTCGTTTGTCCAACCATCTTGTTGCACATTTTTTCAGACATATTAGGTAAAAAAAAAACCTGTGTGATCCTGTGGCGTCCGTCTGTCTGACTACACACTGATGTGCACATGGTGGTGCCACCTGTTCCTAGAGTTTTGAATCCAGTTAAATAATCACATTCTAGACTTCTCTAGTGAATATGGATGTATTTTATGCAGATCAATATTGTTTTTTTGTTTTAATGTTATTTTGCCATGATGTCAAAACTTAACCATTTTCAATAGAATACAACTGTCTAATAAATAACACAGAATAGACAATTATTAAAACCACTGTGGGTTTTATTGCTTTATTCTAACAGATGTACACAGTGATGGAATGAATTAATAATTATTTGTAAATACTACTTCCTTGTGTTCGTATTACTACCGCCTTCTATGGGTATTTCATCCACATTCTTATACACTACATCAGCAAAGAAAAATCTGAATTCAAATCAAAATTACAAAAGTGAAATCAACAGAAAACTGACGAGAACACAGAAACGAATCCACTTTTCTTGATCATAATTGATAATTCTGCAGATATGATGAATAATGATATGATTTACATCATACAGTCATTCCAAGTAAAGATCTAATTACAACTAAAACCTTTGTTCTTTTAACTAAAACTTTAACCCATTTTGTTGGAAAAGTCAATTTTTTTTCATTTTTATTTGTTTTTGAGATAATAACCATTGACGTTACTCAGTTTTAATGACCATCAACATGAGCAGTGGTTAAATGCAGAAAATGATAGGGGTGGGGGAAAAAACAAACAAAAAAAACCTAACCCTTCAGTTCTTCTTGGCTTATCATATCATATCATATCATATCATATCATATCATATCATGTCATATCATGTCATATCATATCATATCATATCATATCATATCATATCATATTATATCATATCATATCATATCATGTCATATCATATCATATCATATCATGTCATATCATGTCATATCATATCATATCATATCATATCATATCATATCATATCATATCATATCATATCATATCATATCATATCATATCATATCATATCATATCATATCATGTCATGTCATATCATATCATATCATATCATATTATATCATATCATATCATATCATATCATGTCATATCATGTCATATCATATCATATCATATCATGTCATATCATATCATATCATATCATATCATATCATATCATATCATATCATGTCATATCATATCATATCATATCATATCATATCATATCATATCATATCATATCATATCATATCATATCATATTATATCATATATCATATAAGTTTCTAAAACAGTTTTTTTGTATTACTTAAAAAAAACAATCAAACTAACAAAAGACAATATTTCTGAGTATACCCACTTCACCAGGGATTACTACACCACTGACTAAAGGGTTAGTGGTTTGAATCCTGGCTCTGACTGTTCACATGTTGAAGTATCTTTGGGAAAAACACTGAAACCTAAATTGCTCACAGTAGGACATAGCATCAGCCACCTGTGTGTGTGTGTGTGTGTGTGTGTGTGTGTGTGTGTGTGTGTGTGAGGCTTTGTAAAGTACTTTGGGTACCAGAAAGGTGTAAAACTCACTATATATTATAAGTAGTTAATTTATTATTCCACATATAAACCTACACTTGATCATTGTTTCACTTCCTCTGAGCTACTGTGCTTTAAAGTCACCAGTCATATTCTGCTGTTATTTTCTACTATTCTGTCTTTTCACATTCTGCTATTGGGGTCATTACTGTTTTGTTTGTTTCTGTTTCAAGCTCTGCATCAGTGTTTTTTGTGTCTTATCATGTTCCTTGTCCTGTTCTCCCATCATGTTATATTCATTTAGTAATAAAATAATTAAATCCAACCAATAGGATTTAAGGCTCAAAGATCAAAACTGTTTACCAACTCACAGCTCCCAGGTAACTTATTTTGGAGGCTGCATTTATGAACAGTTCAGGTAAAAAAAGGAGATGAAAATAATAAATACTCAAAATGGTGAATACACTGATGAGAATTATTGTGAGAATCGTAGGTGGTTCAGTGGTTAGCACTGTTAACTCAAAGTTTATTTCAAACTTCCTCTAAAGGTACATAAACGTCCTTCCACCAAACAAATACAAATACATTTAACCCTCTATATTTGTGGATGCAAGAATATAAAGTGTTTTTGTTACTGTAGTAGTGAATAGAACCCATGTCCCCATGGACAGATCTCTGTGAATCAATAAATGCACTTATACATTCTGTATAAAATGATGAAGAGCTGGAAAAAATATGGCTTGATATATATATACTATATAATAGAAACTGTCAGAACAAAATGAAATAAAAGTTCAAATCTGAACAAGAAACGCAAGACATTTCTATATAAGCATAAATGCATAGGGCATAATATTACTAAAAATTTTTCAGGATCTTTGTAAATGACCTTTGAAATTCTAAAAGAGTTAAGTTAATAATTAGTTGAAGTACAGACCAGGTAGTGTATGAAAGGTAACATGAAGGGACAACCCAGTGCAGCCCAGTTCTCTTCCTTGTACATTTAAATTGACTTCACAAACTGAAATGAACAAAGTACAGTGAAGGACTGTGAGACAAATACACTGTTCTCCATCATAAATAAGGATTCTGCAGGTATGATGAATAAAGCTGTGATTCACATCATCTTCTTTGGAGTCATTTCAGGTAGGACCTTATTCAGCTGAGAAGGTTTTATCTTTTACAACAATTATTACATATAGATGTTTACAGGTGTTAGACTACACCTGCTGTGACGTATGTGTGTTTAACAAAGGTTTTAGGAAAATTACATCGTTTTTATGGTAGAATTATTCATGTTAAATAGTTTATGTTGAACATGTTTTATGCTGTCAGGTTACATCTACAGGTATGCTCTTGTTGACCTGTTTTATTAGAATCAGAATCAGCTTTTTTTGGCCAAATATGTGTGAACACATACAAGGAATATGTTGTGGTTTTTACATTTCTATTGACATGAACATTTGATATGAACCCAGAACAACATGAACCCAATTACACACATGTAAACCTGAATGTTCAGAATAATTAAATATATTCAGTTGTAAGTATCATACTACTTTTAAGTACTTCCAACTAATATTTTTTTTATTAAGGGGAACTATTGTGGACATAAGTGAACATAACTTAACAACATAGATGAGGTAAAACTGAGTGGAATTAAGTCATTAAATGCTGAGAATGATATTGTTCTGTTATTTCTATTGTTTCAAATGAAGATGATTGAACAAAATAAATTTAACTGATGTAGTACATGATGAAATATAGTTTCAGAGAACTACAAATAACCACCAATATCTATTATACCAAAAAAATTGCAATTACGAAACACACTAATTTTATTCATGGGCGGCTGTGGTTCAGTTGGTAGAGCACAAAATTGAGGTATTCGATTGCCTTAAATTTTTTAGTTCTGCTAACTTATTTGGGTTTATAGTGCACTTGATCATAGACCTGGCAGAGGATGGCACCGTTTTAGGACTGGACTGAGGGTTTATCATGTTCACTTGTGTTCTTTCTGGACACTAAATGTATTATTTGTGTATGTACTGGATTTTTACACGACAGTTGTGGATGCTATCAAAGGCAGCTTTTTTAAAAGTAGAAACAAGGTCTTAAATGGTTGGAGGTATGTAATGATCTCCTAAATGTTTGTTTCAGTAAATATTCTTAAAAATGTAACTGTTTCCTTCAGGTTTAACCAAAGGAACTGGTGTGTTACCAGATGATCTGAATGTAGCTGTAGGAGGAAATGTGATGTTCACAACAACACTGGATCCATCACCAACACCACCTCAATCAGTAGTATGGCTGTTTAAAGGAAGTACAGTTGTCACATCTAGTCTTACCAGTATTACACCTGTACCAGAGTATAAAGACAGAGTCACACTGGACATTTTTACTGGGTCTCTGGAACTCAGGACTGTGTCTGTAACTGACAGTGGATTCTATTCTATGATCATGATACCACAAACAGGAGGGCTGATAAATGGAGCAACAACACTGACAGTACAGGGTAAGTAAACGTTTCATACATTACATCTATTCCAGTGATGAACAGAGGACAGTAATAAACAATATTCAAATTGATTGAGCATTTTTTATTATAAAATAGTTATATGAAAACAGTTTGAAATATACCCATCAGATTATTACATTTAGCTGTACAGCTAGAAAATGATGTATCTTTTGTGTGTGTGTAATGTCACAAAATAATACGGACATTTTTAATTAAATTGTGGTCATAAGATAATTTTTCAAAAATAGATTTGTTACAGTGTTAATGGTAAGGAAACGTTTCATACATTATATCTATTACAGTTATGAACAGAGGACAGTAACCACTGATTCAATATAAGAAATATAACTGTCTGTTCAAAGCTAAGTTCATTGTTGAAAATAACATGAATTAAAGTAGTTGGAAATCAGACCAATAGGATAAAAACATTTAATTATGTGTTGAATTATATTATTACAAAAATATTTTTTGTGTTTATTGCTGTTGTAATAATGTTACTGTGAATATTTCATGTCCACCTTCAGGTATAAACATTGTGAGACTGTGTGACAGAGAATTATTTCTTTTGATTCATCCTCATTTAATAACTAAAGAAGTTCTGTGTGCCACTTTTATTTTGACAAAACATATTATGAGAATCAGAACATTATGTTTTGTACTGAAATGTTTTCCTCAACTGTCCTTTCATCATTAGATGTTAAATATTAAACCAGTTTATTTTCCATCCTCAGATCCAGTCTCTAATGTGACAATAACCACCATCAGCACAGACTATAATGAGTCCAGCTCTGTCCGTCTGTCCTGCTCCTCCTCTGGATCCTCCCCTCTGTTTTTACGCTGGTTGAACGTCAGCTCTGATGTTAAAGTCGGTGACAGAGTTCAGATCACTGATGGAGGATCCACTATGACTATAGTCAGTGTGACCCGCTACGACAAAGGACCATTCGAGTGTGTTGTGTCCAATCTGATCAGTAATGGAACCAGTGATCCAGTAACTTTCACCATCTACTGTGAGTTATTCAGCTACACACTCAGTATTTTAACTGTCATTGTACATTATATGTAAACACTTAAGAGGTGATTAATGGAGTTATGTTGCAATTTAAAGCTTTATGAATATTGACAATATTGTTTGTTGTATTTTAGTGTTAAATGAGTCCATGAAACCTTTTTATATAAAATGCAATGATCAGTTGAATGTTTAACCAACAGTAATGAATCTGAGTCTGGACATGTAAAAGTGGAAGAGTGTTTTTTAAAGACAATGTTACTGTAATTCAGGCCAGAAAAACAAATACTGCCTCAGTGATTCACATCTGGCTACATTATGGGATGTTAGATGTGTTTCTGTCCAGGTAACCCATTTATACTTCACCCCACAAAGGGCAGGGGAGGGTATTATTTTTGTTATTTATTTTTATTTTGTTTGTTTGTTCTTTATGCAACAACTATTTGACCAATTTCCATGAAATTTTCAGAAAAAGTAAGAGGTGGTCCAGAATAGATCGCATTAAATTTTATGTGAATGCAGGTCAAAGGTCAAGGTCACCAAAATGTGTGTTCAGAATGATAAGAGAGCAAAGAGGACATTTCATTCCTGTGTACTCAGTTTAGCATATAGTTTATTTTTAAACCCATAGTCCAGGGGTGGCTAACTCTGGTCCTTCAGAGCCACAATCCAGCAAGTTTGAGATGTTTCCCTCTTCTAACACACCTGACAGTTATTATCAGGTTTCTGCAGAGCTGGATGATAGACTGATCATTTGAATCAGGTGTGTTGGAAGAGGGAAACATATACAACAGGGGCCCTCAATCCTGGTCCTCAAGAGCTACCATCCTGCATGTTTTACGTAGATGTTTCCCTCTTCCAACACACCTGACGGTCATTATCAGACTTCTGCAAAGTTTGATGAGATGTTTATCATTTGAATCAGGTGTGTTGGAATGGGGCTAGATCTAAAACATGCAGGACAGTAGCTCTCGAGGACCAGGTTTGAGCACCCCTGATCTACAACATGTTGGATTGTGACTCTGAAGGACTAGAGTTGGCCACTGCTATAGTCTTATGTTTTGACATGGACACGTCCATTAAGAGCTACTGTACATAAGACAGACCTGGGAAAACTATTCTCCAAAGGGCCGGTGTGGCTGCAGGTTTTTGTTACAACCAAGCAGCAGCACACCAGACTTCATTCACTGAATCAACTGATGTCAGTCTTCAGAGAAGAAACTGTGTACTTGGTTGGTTGGAAGAAAAACCTGCAGCCACACTGGCCTTTTGTGGAATAGTTTGTCCCTGTCTGAGCTAAGAGGACGAGGTTTGTTGTGCCTGTCATCACCTGTGACCCTGCCTCCCAAACGGGTTGTCTGTCTGTCTGTCTGTCTGTCAGCAGGTTTATGCACTGAACCAGTTTCCATGAAAATTTCAGAAAAGGTGCAAAGTGATCCAGAATAGATCCCCTTAAATTTTGGTGAATGTAGGTCAAAGATCACAGTCACCAAAATGTATTTTCACAATGATAATAGAGAGGGCAAATCAGGTCAAATGTGTGTAAGGGGGGGAGGGTTTGTTGTGTCTGCTATCACTTGGTTTATTCTGTGAAGATAATGTGATGAAAGGCAGAAAAAGTTTGAGAACTCATATATATATATATATATATATATATATATATATATATATATATATATATATATATTTGTTATTAAAAAAATCTTGAATGTGATCACCTGTACAGATCATTCACAGAAAGTTTAAATATTATAGTCTATTTGAGTGTAACATTTATTTTCTGTCATTTGTTCAATGTAATAAACCTTCAGCCAAATGAAATCCACAATAACACCTGATAAGATGACAGGATGTTTCATGTTTATTTCCATAGTTTTCCTGTTGTTTCTCATTCTGTAGTTCTGTATATTACTGGTGTTTTAATGCATTTGTGCAGATGAACTACTGAGGGTGTTGTTTAGTATCTGATCTTACTAAAATAATGTTGGTTTTAATATTTGATTTTGTTTTTTCTGTGTCCAGATGGACCTGAAAATGTCACTTTGTCTCCATTACAAAACTACCATCCAGAAGGTTCACATGTCACTCTATCCTGCTCATCTGTTTCACAACCTGAAGCTAATTGTAAATGGTTTTTTAATGGAAACGTTCAGCCTGTTACTGGATGCAAGTTAAATCGGAATAACATTCAGATGGATCACAGTGGAAATTACATCTGTCAGGCCTCAAACATCAAGACAACGAGAAATGAAATATCACAACCTTTACTGATCTCTGTTCTGAGTAAGTCTGGACTTAAAGGTTTTTGTGTATTTTGCTGTCAAACATTTCAAATAAAAGTAGTTAAACAGCAGCTGTAAATGTAGCCTCTTTCTGGAAGCGTATTATAATAATAATTATATTAATATTCAGCTGAACAGTGCATTTTCATAAAACGGTTACATCCTAAAAATATACTAAACATTTATACTATGTAATTGAAGCATTTTAAATGTGTTTCTATATAAGATAATGTAAATACTATTAAATAAGCAATCAATAAAATCCCTTGTAGAGTAAATATTGATGACAGGTCTAATACTGCTCTGTCCAATACTCAAGCACAGCATTTATTTAAAATGCATAATTCCATTTTATTAAATGAAGATCAAAATATGACTAATTTAAATGTAAAATAACTGTAGGGAGTGTGGATGGATCATGCTTTATTTCATACTCTGCCAATTTCAGAATTTTCACATAATCTTTTTTTTTTCCTACAGAGATTATATCAAACGTTTCTGTCAACTCACTAACAGCTCTGCCAGTTGAAGGACAGTCACTCAACTTAACCTGTGATGCTTCTGGGTCTGTATTCACCAAACAATGGGTGAAAGATGGCTTGAACCTCAGCTCTACTGACAACATAATGTTTTATGACAACAACACAGTGTTGTCTTTTAAGAATCTGAATAGAAACGACCACGGCAAATACACCTGTAGAGTCATCAACCCCATCAGCAGTGGGAGTTTCACATATAACATGGTTGTTCACTGTAGGTAACAGTGTGGATTTACTCTTCAACTATTGAAACTGTACATTTATTATCATTTTAATTTACAGTTTTACTAGAAATACTGAATATTTGTGCTTCCCTTTTGTTTCCAGATGGACCAGAACATATTAAAATCACTGGTCCAAATAAAGTCACTGTAGGAGAACCTTTAACATTAAGTTGTTCTGCTGAGTCCACACCGACTGCCACCTACACCTGGAAACACAAGGGGACAGTTATTCACCATTCTTCAGAGTACACTAAAGACTCAGCTGAAATGTCAGACAGTGGAGAATACATCTGTGAAGCATCGAACAGTATCACTGACAAAACTGATGTTCAAATGTTCAAACTAGAAGTGACAGGTACATATTTACTGTTTGGAAAAGACCTGCCAAGTGTTTGTCTTAATATATTAACCCTTTCACACATGAATTATGAAAACCTTAGACATTATTACCTTCACCAAGGAGGTATTACATTCGAGTCTGTTGGGAAAGTTCACCTTGATTAGAAACTAGTTCAAAGTTCAGTTCAAGTTACTCAATATGAATTAGTTCAGTTCATCGTTCATTCTTCCAAATTATGAACTAGAAGTTCATGGATCGCAAAATGAACTTTTTTGTTCTTTTTTGTGTTATTATTGTAAACTTATTATTAACCGTTTCTGACGTTATCCTGTATCTGGGGACAATGCCGCCCCTCCGGGCTGAAGTAAGTACCTTACCCCAGGGTTAACTTACCTCTGCAGATTCTTAGAACACAAGGAGTGGTTTCAATGAGCTTCGTTTTCAATGTTTATTTACAAGAACGGGACACCTGCTCCGGCCGCCGGTCACACTTTGTACGTTTAACTCTTTTTCTCCACTCCCAAAAACACTCTGCACCCCTCTCTCTCTCTCCCTCTCTCTCTCTCTCTCTCTCTTTCTCTTGCTCTGCCCCCCCCCCCGCTGAATAATACAAAAATGACATCTATGATAATGCTGTGTTTTGATCCCATTTTATTCCTTATAGGACTCAATAATTACAACGTGATAAGAACGAAATGTGAACTACATAAGAGCGCAGTTCAATAAATGCCAGAATAACCGCGTTCAACTTCCCGTTCATTTGGCAAAAGTGAACGAGTCGTTCACGTTCGTTAAAAATATGATATAGTTCGTGAATGATCGTTCAATGAACGAGTTCAGGTACAACACTGCGAGTCTGTTTGTCTGTCTGTCTGTCAGCAGGATTATGCAAAAAGTTCATTTTGATTTTTAGATTTTGAGCAATGAAGGTCAAAGGTCAAGGTCACACTCAAGGTCAACAGCTAAAACACATCAGTCGTAATATCTCAGGATTCAAACAAGATATAATCTCACAGTTTTTTATCATTCACGTCGTCTCACCTTCAGACCTCAGATGGTTCAACAACTATGGCTCGATCACATCATGTGTGAATTTAAAAAATCAAGCCTTGGCAGAGGTCTGCTGTCTCTGACTGCCTTGTTACACAGTGTTTTTATTCCTCTTTGGAATGAAAAAACATTATGATTAAGTTCTTTTTCTTTCTTTCTTTGTCTTTTTTTAAGGAGTTACAAAATGTCCACTCAGCTGGAGACTAAGCATGTGAAAGTGAATAAATGTAAATGTATTTAATAATGTTCAGTACATGTGAGGTTAAATGTCCCTATGTCTTATTATTTATTTCAGAGTTTATTAAAGAACCAGCAGGTCTTTCAGGTGGTGCCATCGCTGGAATCACATGTGCATGTCTCATAGTAGCTGTTGCAGGAGCTGTAGCAGGGTACTACTTTTATAGAAAAAAGTACGTAACACCTACACAAATATGATATCTATAAAACCCCAGAAGGTCGTTTAATTTCTAAGTAACATCTGACAGACTATTTTCTTCATGTGTGTTTAGAAATGAAAAGCTTCATCCAAATAATATACGTAAGTATTTGAACTCAATTCATCCTGTTTACAGACAAAGTATTAATACTATAGTAATAAACAAAATAGTCAATCAAATTATATATTAATTGTATGATTTGTGTCAAAAACAAAACAACCAATTTATGTTTGTGTAGATCTGAAAGAAAAAGAACATGTGTATGAGAACACATCAGCGATATATGAGAACGCATCAGCGATATATGAGAACGCATGATAAACTAATGATGTTTACCTGTTAAAGGTGAGTACTGATGTTACTATTGTGACGACATGAACAGAAATAAATGGTGTGTTTTTGTTCGTGTAGTTTAACACTGGGTGTATGTGTGTCTTTTTCCTCACAGTGAAATGTTTACATCTACAGAGGAAGCAGTTTATTTCCATGGATTCCATCATGTTTGTAAAACAGCTTAGAACAGACTTTGTCTTTTTATTGTATTGTTGCAACCATCGTCAAACTGTGAATGTCAACTAGCATTAATATACCCTTAATGTAAAAGTTTCAAACAAACAAAGGACACAGAAGTCCTTAACTGAAGTGAAATGAAAACAAATGTTATCCTCCACGACTCCCACCTTGGAGACCCCTGCAATTTCAAATGGTTTCAACACTGATAGTGTGTAAACTGATGAGGAAAATAACACAGTAGAGAAATAAATATTAAAATAGTTTTTTAAAAACTAAATTTGGCTTATAAACAGCTCTAATCAATGTAATGATATTACTGTTGACAGTGTGAAAACATCTCAGTGTTAAAAACTTTGACACTGGCCATAGAGTTAATTTTATTCTAATTTTGAGTGAGACCACATGTTATTGGAAAAAGAGTTAAAAAAAATTAAATGTGTTGATGTTGCCACTCGTTTGTCCAACCAAGGGGGGTGGACCCTTCAGTTCTTCTTGGCTTTCACTTTTTTTTGATTGACTGGTAAAATTAGTAGAAACAGATAAATGATGATGTTCGCAGTTAATGTTATCGTTACTGATAGAGACATTTTTTTCTTCAGTTTTTTGTGTTTTTAAAATAATCACTTAAATTTTAATTTGACCATTTTATGAACATCTACATGACCAGGAAAATTAAATATGGGAAAATAATGTCATTCTTATTGGGTTGTTATATTTTTCCAAACAAGTGTACCTTTAGTTACACCAGGCATTAAAATGAACAAGCAATTGACCAAAACGAGGATGGTCTAATTACATGGAAGATGTTTTACTGTTGTTTTAGCTTAAGCAAAACATTGGAAACCCATTACCACCATACCCTGAAAATTCATCAAAATCCATCCATATATATTTTCGAGTTATGTTGTACACAAACCAACACCCTAACCCTAACCCGACCTTATTAATATGCCTTTTTTTTTTATTTAATCAAATACGGTACAGGGCTCATATGGTACAACATACAAAGAGATTAACACATAAATAAAATAACCCAAAACAAATGAAAGACAGAATATGAAGTATACTGGTTAAATTCAATGGCAGAAATCATTTACAGACACAACTTTCTAATAGTTTAATTATAAAAACAAAGATCATGTTAATCGCACATATCAGTCATTGTTATCATCATATCATTGTGTCTTAACGTACACAAAAAGAAAATATACAGTGTCTCAGACTAGAAAAACAATAATAAAAAAAATACTGATTGTAATTCACATGTATTCTTTAGAACCACATAAAAACATTTAACAAAGTCCAACCTCAGAATGTTCAATAAAACAAGGTCAACTGTGACATGTTACTTCCCAAAGAGTCAAAGTCCTGTTTAGAAAAAAACTAAACTAAACAAGTGACGGTGTACAAGGTGTAAACATGCCCATAAAGATGCATGGGAATAACTGTGGATATGTTTAGACAATAAATGTGGGGGAAAAGGTAAAAAAAAAAAAAAAATCTTTTCAGTTTTCGCCACCTTGGTTCACTGAAACAAAAGTGAGTTTTATAGCGTTATACACCTCAATTAAAAAAAATACTGAATTATATAACAACCATATGAATATAAAAAAAGTGCTTTGGGTCAAGGAGTGATATGTATATAACTGTTCCTCCACTAAATATAAGTCTTTTGAGATAAGAGCACCAGTTTAATTTGCTTATTTGTTATTTTTTTCCTTTCTTTTGCAGATAATGACAAAATGTACAGAGGCTACTGTAGTGATTTTGACTGGAAAAAGTTTCATGTTTTGTCTTTAATAGTATAATAGAAATATTGTATATACCAGTGTTTACCAACCCTGGTCCTGGGGACACACTGTCCTGCATGTTTTAGATGTTTCTCTCTCCAACCACACCTGATTTAAATGATGAGCCGATCATCCAGCTCTGCAGAAGAAGAATAATGACCGTCAGGTGTGTTCAAAGAGGGAAACATTTAAAAAAAAAAAAAACATGTAGGACAGTGTTCCTTCAGGACTAGGGTTAGGAAACACTGGTATAGACCACCGTGTTCACTTTGGGAAGTTACTGTCTGCTTCAACCAAAATGTTGCATGTGAGAAACAACAATGAAATGAACTCATAAATTGGTCCTGGACAGATTTACACAGGCCTCTTTTGAATTTATGGCAATGAAACCTGAATTATCTATTAGATGAGGGCTATTGGGACCATTAAAACAGTCCTGAGTCTGAAGTCCAGCCACCCACACAAATACCATGTGCCAGGTACGTACTGTATATGACAACCTGAAATATTTATGCATGTGTAATTTTATAGATTTAAATCATTATAAATAAGTTAAAATGTGCAAAAAGATTGATTAGACATTAAATAAAAGTCATGCAGTTAAAATACTTTAATACGTGTATATTTGTATTTGTACTGTTTTAGTTTCATGTTCATTTGGAGATAAAAACTAAATTTACTGGTTTAACTTTGATCTACCTTATGAGTTAACTCATGAGTTACAAGCTTTTATCCATGGTGACCATTAAACAGGCGTCACATGTCCACCCATCTGTGTAGGTTTGGCCTTCTGTATCAAAGAAAAGATCAAATTAAACCTACAGTTCTTGTACATGGGTACAATCCCACATAAATTAAATCTGCAACTTCAGTAGATAAACATTTGTAGAGGAAGCATAGCATGCAGTTCTAAAGTGTGTCCCTTAGGGGGCAGTGTTATCACTCTTTAGCTAGAGCTGGCACAGGTAACAAAGGTTATACCGTCATACCAGGTAACCTCTGGAGTTCAAGAAATTGAAATTAACAAATGTATTGCAGAAAAATAAAGTTTATGTGTCATTTCATCTTCTGTGATAACTATTGTTTATATAACTCACCTGTTTATATTATTCAACATCAATACATTCTGTATAATTAGGATGGATAGCTTTGGATGGTGAGAGGAACCTGGAGGAAGTAGTGAGAACCCATACAGAGGGCCCCACCAGGACCCCTGCCCCTCGTCAACAATACATTTAAAACACAAACAGCATGTTGAAGTTTAAAACTGACTTTTAGCTTCGTTACCCCCTCCTGTGGTTTACCTCTGGCATATTTATATATAGGGTGTTTTCCTGGATGTCACTAGTATCAGTAGCTATTTTTAATTTAAAAAAAAGGACATAAAGGAAAAATATCCAGATTACAATATACACTGGGCAGCTCAGTGGTGCAGTGGTGCCTCACAGCAAGAAGGACCCTGGTTCGATTCCAACACCAGACCTTTCTGTGTGGAGTTTGTTCTCCAGGTACTCTGGTTTTTCCCACCATCTAAACACATGCACTGACAGGACAGGTCTCTGTTGAAAAAGAGAGCATTGATTTCAAAGGGATACACTTGGGTAAATAAAGATAAAATAAATAAAACATAAAAAAACAACACATTTATGAATTAGTGAGACCATGAACTTATTCACAGATTTAAAGGGTCAAAAGAACTGCTAATAATTCCTGATTGTAAATAAACTAAATAATAAGATAATTTCCCGTGCTAATCCTAACCAGTGTTATTCAAGCAGAAATGATGAAAATGACTCCGTTCAACAGAGAAATCCAATATTAACCTTAAATCATTAATGTGATTCATAAATAATAGTGAGTAATAGTGCTACAGTAGATGTCTAAATGCTTACATTTACATTCTGCTGCATTTGTAAAATATTCAAAGCCTTTAGGAACATAAAATGCATTAGTGAATAAAATAAAGTGTCAATTCAGTATTTTTATTAGAAGGTTTTTTTTCCCTTTTATATTTTTTATTATGTTTTTGTAGTTTGCATACATGCACAAACATATAACCCTGCCCCCTCTCCTCTACCCTCAGTCACTCAACTGGTCCAAGGAAACTATATGCACAGCATAGCAGAATAAAAAACAATAAAAGAAACGGCTCTTGATTTAACAAATGAATATGAAATATACAGTAGATGAGTAAAAGGAGGGAAAAGCAATGTAGAAACACGTTGAGACAACAAAGTGGAACCTCAAAGACCCGACCATATCCCTGTTCACCTTTTGAGTTACTACAATTATTCTTCTCTATAAACGACTCATTAAAACATATTAATCCTTATAATGTCTGGACATCAACTGCATGTTTTTAATATTTTACTGTATGTATTTCTGGTATTCTGCCTGTGGATCAGATGTGAATTTTAAATACTATTTCATTCATTCATTATCTGAACCCGCTTTATCCTAACTAGGGTCGCAGGGGTCACTGGGGGCCTAATCCAGCTACAATGGGCGAAGGCAGGGTACACCCTGTATGAGTCTCCAGTTCATCGCAGGGCTGAACATATATAGACAAACAATCACTCTCACATTCACACCTATGGACAATTTAGATTAACCAATTAACCTATCAGTGCATGTGTTTGGATGGTGGGAGGAAACTGGAGTGCCCGGCGAAAACCCACGCGGACACGGGGAGGACATGCAAACTCCACACAGAAAGGTATGGTGTGGGATTCGAACCAGGGTCCTTCTTGCTGTGAGGCACGAGTGCTAACCACTGCACCACAGTGCCGCCCTAAATACTATTTCTCAACTTTTATTTATTGATTTTTGTTGTTTTTTTCTGGTGGTTTTGAAAGATCAACTGAACTGGTTCTGCATTTTTTTTAATATATTCTCTCATCCAAGCCTCCTCATAATTTCTATGAAGATGATGTCATATTAGGAATATTTTCATCAAATGTTCTGTTTAATGTCTACTGTACATTTCAGGGGTTTTATTTCCATGATCATGTAAATTTGAATCAACAGAATGCCATTGGATGTCTACCTTCTCAGTTTACATGGTTTTTAAAAGACTCCTGTGGTCTGATAAATGAGTGAATACATACATACATACATATGACATATACATGTCTATACTGCTGCCCCCTCCCCATGCCTCAATCACACAAACACTTTCACTTTAACAGCTTTTTGCAGATTTTCAAACAGGGGGATTGTTGGTAAAATCTGCTTCTCCAGCTGTAATAGTAAACAAAAATCCCTGAGATTTGATTTGACATTGAGTATTTGTGATACTACACTTTGAAATAACTTCTCATTTTCAGTCAATACTTTTTGTAGTTATTTTGAAACTTCCTTTTTTTAGAGAACATCAGATCCACTGGATTTGAATTCATTTGCATTTTACATTTTTTGGAGTTGGGATTGTATTTAATAACATAACTGGCCTTGAACTGTATATATTTTAACATATATTCTATATGTATTGTGTTTTGTTCACAAAATAAAATAAGATGATATATATTTAATTGCAGTTAATTGTTGTTGTGGTGTGTGTGTTTTAATCAGAATCTTAATCACAATTATACAAACTGTCTCAACAACAAAACTGTCACTATTTTTAGTATTTCTAGAAGAAAAAGAAGCACACATACACAAAAACACTCCAGAGATTTATATGAAGTATAATAAACTGTGTGGTTGTTTTTCCTTATTTCACTTCCCTGTTCCAAATCATTCTTTCTCTTTCGTTCATGGTGAACTATTATAACTCCAGGGCTGGAGTGTGTGGGGTAGGTCTGTGGAGCCTGGGTGTTGTATGGTTGATTTTTAAGGCAGGTCAGTGTTTCCTGTCAGTCAAAGACATTATCTCTTTCAGCTCCACATCAGTTGACCTTTGATTTATTGTAAAATCTTCAGGACTCTGTTAACACTTATATTTGTTGGAAACTGCAGGGATGAGTCTGGATTCAGCTCGGTCTCAAAGATGATACAGTTTATTCTGATCACAAATAATAATAATAATAATAATAATAATAATAATAATAATAATAATAATAATAATAATAATAATAATAATAATAATAATAATAATAATAATAATAATAATAATAACACAGCGAGTCCTTAACATTACATGAATCCCACATTTATTCACTATAGTTGTGCTCTTACAAATAAACTGATATTTACTTAAGTTTTATTGGACCAGACCAGATTGTGAGGCCTTAACTCTAAGTAAACTTACACCAACAATAAATATACTTCCTATCACCTATATCTGATAATACTGTGTGTGATTAGATGTGTATCTAAAGTAAACAGAAGATAATTAACTCTTATGCATACAGATGGTTTAACATATTGATTAACTGTTTAAACCAGCCACAATATATTTTACATTTTACCTTTTATTTTACCTTTTTTTTTTTTTGCTCCATCTCTTATTGCAAAAACAAATTTTGGTGACTGTGACCTTTGACCTATACTCACCAAGATTTAATGAGATCTATTCTGGACTGCTTTGCTGTTTTTCTGAAGATTTCATGTAGATTTCCTGTAGATTTTGCTTAAAGTTGCTGACAGATAGACAGACAGACAATAAAAAAAAGAACCAAAAACAAAACCCCTCTCAGATAATAAATGAATACGATGTAAAACCTTAACTACTAACTAATACAATCAATCATCTAGGTACTTTAATATCTAAATTAAAATAAGGTTTCAACTCTGTTAATCTGAGCAGCATGAATCACTGCCAGTTTCACTTGTTGGAAAATAGCTTTAGGTTTTTTTAAATTTTTAGTTATTGTATTTTATTGTATTTTTTTATTTTTTATTTTTTATTTTTTGCTAAACGTGTATTCTGTGGACCATTGCAATATCCTCTGAAATCAGGATGTTTTCATGTATGACAGTCATTCCTTTCCTGTGTCTGATCCATGTCTTAGAAGGAGAAGTAAAACATTATTAGGGTCACTAGCTTCTTATAAAAAGCAAAAAATATTGATATTAGTACAGCAAAATAATTGGTTTTGAAAATTAAAACAATGTTTCTAAACTCTGAGGACTGTTTTTCTTCTCAGGATAATCCTCCTGGCATCATCTAGATCAATAAAGGTATAGATGACAGACCACCAGATGCAGAACCGGTCATGTTCAGCCTAATCTGCACACCTGACCCACTACAAAATTTGTGGAGGAAGACAGATGGCCGTGGAACATTACTGAGATTCTTGAATTTCTATTCCAGGAGCTGCATAAAATCATCCAACAGCAAACAGAGAGTCAAGACATATGAAAGCTGTCACTGAGAATCAGGGTTATAAATGAACAAATATACGCATGTTTTCTTTACATTTCCTGCATCTTTTTCTTATTTTGACCATGTGTCATGTCCTATAAATACATGCTCTAACAATATTTCCAGTAGTTCAGAGAATAAAACAAGAATATTCATTTTACTCAAACACATATCTATAAATGGTAAACTCATTTTATCCAGATCTGTAAATTCCTCCTTTTTCATGCATTGTCTTTTTGTTAGTGTTATAATGCATTCAGATGCTTTTTGTTAAACTGCACTAATACCATGTACAATAAAATAAATCCAGTCCAATTAAATTCTTTTTTTTTTTTTTTAGTTTTTGTAGTCCTTTCCTCTTTCACTCTTTGTCTAAAATCTTCAATGACTTTAATCATTAACTTCACTGAATGAAATAATACTGAAAGTTTAATACTAATTATAGGGAAACTATTTATTGTATTGAGTCGTGTGTTTGGAAAATAAAATGTATTGGTTTTGCTGATAAACAGCTATATTGATTATTTTTCTGTTATTTGGTACTTAAATGGTAGGTGATTTGTTCAATCAGCAGTTTAAGGGTTTGTTCTTATCAGACCTTATACATTACATATACAGTATGTATCTAATGATAAATGTGATTGTCGAGTAATAAATAATATTGTTCCTTTTTATATTTTATAATGTCTAGAAACAAGTTGAAGCAAAGACAAGGCTTGTATTGATGTGTGAGTTTGAAAATTAAAATAAAAAAATCTATATGTGTATTAGAAAATTACTTCAAAATGTTTCACTAATGAAGAGAAAAAATGTAATCAGTTTATGATTATGGGAAGTTATCTGTTTTCATTCTAGTTTGACAATTTTTCATGTTCAAACTAATGCAGTGGGTAACTTATAGAAAATGGCCGGTCTTTGATAGCTGGTCAAAATACAGAAGAAAATTTAAATTCACAAGATCTGACTTTTCTTTGTCCCAGGTTTATTGCTTTACAGTAGTTCACAGTCTATTCTGACAATGATTAACAGTATAACTTAACTTTTCAGATCAACACTAACCAGCCACACACAGCTTCCTTGTGTAGTTTTCAGGAGTGTCTTCTATTGCCTTCATATTCACATTCTTAAACTGAAGTTAGTAAAGTAACATTTGATGATACTGCGATGGACACAACCCTCATATATGTAACCTTCCTGGGAGTTATATTTGGTAAGATACAACTGTTAGATATGTTTGTGAAAATGTCAGTTTTATTGTATTTACTTCATCTTTATTCATTTTAGATTCAATGTTTAATTGATGGTGCATAATGTGTTCCATTGTTACATACATCTACTGTCCAGGTCAGCTCTTCTTGACTTGAGACAAGATTTTTAATTCAAAAATATGTTGGATTTTATTACAAAACATTAAAATACTGTACTGTCATTACTGTTAATCTTATTGTTATTTTTCAGTAAAGTCTATTATCAGTCATATTGGTTATTTAACAGACAGTGTTCTCCACTAGTTCCTATACTTTGTGTCCTGCATATAACTATACTTTGAAATATTTGAAAGCTTGAATGTGAGTTTGATGCTTCTCTCATGACCTTAATATGAATTTTTTTTTTCTTTTTCTTTTTCTTCTCTCTTTTTTTTATTTATTTCTGAATTAATATTTTGCTAATCTTCACTGGCCCACATCATTTATTATTCTTTAACCTCTTCTTTCAGGTGTAAGTGAAGGAGTGTTACCTGAAGGTCCACTGAGTGCCAGTATAAACGACATTGTGCTCTTCAGTACAACACTGCCTCCAACAGAAATACCATTTCTGTTCGTGGAATGGCACTTTGGTCCTAACCTTATCATCTCTTCCCGTGATAACATAACTTCACCACAGTTTGTGGGCAGAATCACCCTCTTCATGTCCACTGGGTCTTTGGAGCTCAGAAATGTGACTCTGAGGGACAGTGGAGAGTACAGAGTTAATGTCATGCCTCATGAAGGACAAGCAATGCCTGGATCCACAAGACTGACTGTATATGGTGAGCAAACATTTCACATCATTTAAATGAACTTTATATTATGGATCACTAATAAAGTGGTAATATGGTCATTTTGATGTAATTTGATGGTAATAATGCCTTTGTAATGACTTATTACAAGTAATATCCATGCAGTTTCCAGTGCACTTTACATTATGTATCACTAGGTAATTAAATAGGAAGAGGAAATAGTGCATTTTACAGCTATGATACCATTAAATTTACATTAAATGACATAACTTGTTCCAGTGTAGTTAAAGGCACATAATGCCTTTATTTTATCATTTTACTACCACAAAGACTTGGTTTTTCTCTTTCTTTATAATTGGGTGGAAACAATAGATAATGTATTTACGACCCTGATGCTGTGTATTTTCCTGGAAATTACTTCCTTGTTTTTCAGGTAAAAGTTCAGTAAATCCTAGGCTCATCATTTCAGTAACTACAGATTAATTTCAAATAATTACCATTTTATTATACTTGCAATGAAATCTATGTACATGCTATTACTTAGAAAATGCAGAGTAATTGTAGTGGAAACTGTATGGAAATATCTTGTAATCAGTGGTGCCAAAGGCATTATTACCATGAAATTACATCAAAATTACTATAGAATTATCACCTTATTAGTGATCTGTAATGTAAAGTGTTGTGGAAAAATCACTGCTACACTGTATAACCCGAGGGCGTAGGTTTGGCCTAAACTTTGGTAGGGACATTGCCACTACCCCCCCCCCCCCCAAATTAAATAATAATAATAATAATAATAATAATAATAATAATAATAATAATAATAATAATAATAATAATAATAATAATAATAATAATAATAATACTTCTCAGCAGAGCAGTTAAAGAACAAGAACACTTTACTTTTTCCAACGTGTAAATTCAGCATAGACATACATATTGCTTTTTGTCAAAACATTCAAGACAGAACTAAATAAATAACTATTATTGGGATCTTCTGTATTATGCAAACACAAAGAAATTATTTTTAAAAATCTGCACATCAGGTAAATAGTGCAGTCTTTACATTATTGGGATACTGTGCATTTAAGAGTTAAAGTCTTTGCCTGTTGGCTCCTTAAAGGGATACGCCACCCCCAGGTCAAATCCAGTGTTTCTCCACTGTTCCCAAACCTAAATAAGTGTGGAAGCATTTTTCTGGTGACCAGACAATGTACGAATCTATGAGAACTGACCCCTGGTTGGATTCCTACACTAACTACATTGTTGCGGTGCCAACTAAGTATGTCGTCTAAAGTGAATTAATGTACTTGAGTTTGAATGATGATGCAATTCACGGCGCAAAGGACTCGTCTTACTCATTTATGTATGGGGACTATTTTTCGGTGCGGAGAAACACAGTGGATGCACACCAAGGACTGTCAGTGAGAGCGGGACGTGTTGTTCAATAATAAAGGAAGAAAGACAGACCGAAAGAAACTCCAAAATGCCTACAAGTGTGCAGCGAGTCATCTATGATCTGAATAACCATGACTTATAGCCTAGGTATTTCATGACACTCAAAGACACCGCAAGATGTTCTAGGTTGTCAGCGGAGTCCACATGATTAAGACTATGCTAGGTGGAAATAGTCCTGTCAAAATGAAGCCAACAAGTAAACCGAGGCTATAAACCTATGAAAGTCATGGTTATTCAGATCATAGATGAATTATTTTTTTGTTTTGTGAGGTGATTCTGTGCCCACTATTCGCCGTAGTGAAATATGTTCTAATGTCCCGTTTCTTTTTCGCTGCTATTGTCTCCAGAGCTTACAGCATTGAAATTCTGACAATTACAAGTTCCTTATCTGTCAATTGGGAGTCCCGCTTGACAAGTCCCGCTTTCCACCGCATGGATGTCTGTTATTTTTTTGACTTGCATGTGCACTGCCAATAAAAACAGCGGATATGGGTTGTTATATCATTGAATCAATATCAGAACGTGGCAAAAACAAAATGTGAACAAATGTATACGTTTTTATTAATGCTACCATATGTGTAGTATAATGAAATAGTATTTAAAAAATTTCAATGAATGTAGATTTTTCCTATATTAAATTAAAATGACAAATATTGGTAAGGACTATTTTGCACAAACATTGGTTGTGACATGTCACGACCATCTATATAGAAACCTACCCCCATAGTACAACCCATGAAAGACTCAACTTGACTGGTTCAACTGGAAGATGACTTGTAATTCATTCTGATCAAAAGCATCTAGATGCCAATACCATTCACATTTCAGTCACTTATAATCCTATGTGTTTCAATCATCACAATAAAAAAAACTCAGAAGAGTAGTAAATACAGTTGACTAGCATACATCATTATTATTGGTCTTTTATGAGAATTGTAAGCAATGGTTCAAATATTCACAACTTCATATGACTTCACTGGTTCCTTAACTTGAGCAATTACTTGACTTACTTTGTTTATTTTAGCAGAGACTCAACATGATTTGCTTGTTTTTCACCACAGACACAGAATTTATTTGAGACTTAAGACTTAAGCCATGGAACTTGGTGCCACTTCTGAATAATATCCACAAATGCAAAAAAGTCAGTTTTTGGGAGTTTTCTAAGGTAACAAAAATAGATTTTTTTTTTTTATGAACTGGTGATATATCCACAGTGCACCCTGCTTTGACCCATAAGTAGCTGAGATAGGCTCCAAAAAAAACCCATGACCCTTAACTAAGTTATTCCAACAAATAAACAGTATGAAAATGACCTGAAAACTCAACGCAAAGACAACTCAAAGAAGATAAGTGGAAAGTGTTACCTCATTTTACCAGTTTACCAGTATGTTATTTTTTCAGTGTACACTCAACGCCTTGTGCACAGCTCCCACTGGGCAGCATGTGGTGAGAATTGTTTACCCCATTTTTTTTTCTATTTGCAGAGTCAGTTTCTAATGTCCGAGTAAATGTCAGCAGTACAGACTTGGTGGAGTTCATCAGCTCTGTGAGTCTGTACTGTTTCTCCTCTGGAACCCCTGACTCCTTCGTCTGGTTGAACGGCAGCTCTCAGGTTACAGCCGGTGACAGAGTGCAGATCACAAATGGTGGATCCCAACTGAGTATCATCAGTGTGACCCAGTATGACCATGGACCATTTCAGTGTTATGTGTCTAATCCTATCAGTAATGGCACCAGTCAAACAGTGCTGTTTTCAATCAGCTGTGAGTCACCAACATTTAACTTCTACTTTAACTCATAAAGACCCAGATATACAGTACTTTTGTACCCATTCCCAAATCATTTTTTCCTCTACTTTTAATCTTTGTTATACGTTCATCTGTTTTTTCTTGTTAAAATCATGTAGATGTTCTTAAAAATTATTACATCAAAATAATGAAAACTTAAAAAAGCATGTATTTGCATGTATTGAATGCATTAGTGGATGACTTGTATTAAACCATTTAGATCAATAGATGGTTCTGGTCACCAGTGGGTGTTTGGGTTTTTATGGGTTCATTTGTTAAAGTCAATCATGCTTTTGGTAATGCTGAGTATGAACTGAAAAATCAAGTAACTGCATCGAAACCTACGATTATATTTTAATCTTAGATGTATTTTTCTCTAATAAAGTAACATGCTTTAAATCAAAAATTACTTCACAGACAACACTCCTCTTAACTTTTTTTTCTTTCTTCAGATGGACCTCATAATGTTGATGTCATAGGTCCAATAAAGGTAGAGGTGGGACAGCCCTTGGTATTTTTTTGCTCTGCTGAATCCACACCAGCTGCAAGTTACTCCTGGGAAAGAGACGGGGAAACAATACTCAACGACTCTACTACATTTGTAAAACCTGTGACAGAGATGTCTGACAATGGCACCTACATCTGTAAAGCAACGAACAGTGTAACCGGCAGATCATCATCCACTGAGCACAAGTTGTCTGTTCATGGTAAAGTTCAGCTGCACTGTAAACCTGGATGTTCAGGATAATTAAATATATTCAGTAGTGAATACTCAAAGTTTCAGAAATAGTTCTATTAAGTCAAATGTATTCAGTTGTTGTAACATGTTCTTCTTTTTAAGTACTTCCAACTAATATTTTTTATTAAGGGGAACTATTGTGGATATAAGTGAACATAACTTAAAAACATAGATGAGGTAAAACTTGGTGGAATTAAGTCATTAAATGCTGAGAATGATATTGTACTGTTATAATAATAATAATGGATGAGATTTATATAGTGCTTTTCAAGGCACCCAAAGCACTTCACATTAGTGTTCCATTATTCATTCACTCTCACATGCTCGCTGTGGTGGTGGTAAACTACATATGTAGTCACAGTTACCCTGGGGAAGACTGACAGAAGCGTAGCTGCCATTTCGCGCCTACAGCCCCTCTGACCACCACCAAACATTCATACACCAGGGTGAGTGACACTGGAGTGTCTTGCCCAAGGACACAACAGAGTGACTAGGACAGAGCGGGAATCAAACCGCCAACTCTTGGGTTAATGGACAACCTGCTCTACCAACTGAGCCATGGCTGCTGTTATTTCTATTGTTTCAAATAAGGATGATTGAAAAAAATAAAGTTAACTGATGTAGTAGATGATGAAATACAATTTCAGAGCACTACAAATAACCACCAATATCTATTACACCAAAATATTGTAATGACAAAACACAGTAATTTTATTCAGGGGTGGCTGCGGTTCAGTTGGTAGAGAGGGTCGTCCAATGACTGAAGGGTCAGCGGTTTTTGTCCCGGCTCTGTCTGTCCACATGTCCAAGTGTCCTTGGGCAAAGACACTGAACCATGTCTTAGTCTCCCAGTAGGACTGACAGAACCTTAGAATACTAAGTTAATAAGTAATGTTTTAATTTAAGTTTACTTTAATAAACATCTACATTTTAAGGTCTGGAAATTTGTATTTTTTAAGTTTCATCAACTTAAAATAATTAAGGCAATCGTTTGCCTTAAATGTTTTAAGTTCTACTAATTTATTTGGGTTTACAGTGTGAGAGTGGAAGTTTAATATTGACCCTCAAATGAATTATGATCTGACAAACAGACTACTGTTTGGTAACTTCATGTACAGTCCAGCCTTTGGAAAATGAACTTGGCACATTTGGATTGTTTGGTGTTTACTGTTTGGCTCATCCTTTATGACAGTGGCTGAGGCCTTTAGACCCATACACACATCTGGTTGTTAAGTCATGGTATCACTTTTCTCTGTGTTCACCAATACTATACTATAAACACACTTATTATTCTACCACTGATGAAGCTGCTAAAGATATAAGTTGTGATAAAGGAGAAAAAAATACAGTTTGTCACTAGCTAATATTATGGTGTTAGATAATGAAAGTAAGTTCCCACTAAAACTGGGTCTGTATCTGCCAAACTGGATCTTTATTGATTGCCCCTGAAAGAAAGTAAGACTTTTATGAGGTCTTATAAAGAAAGTAAGAATTTATGTTGGCATACAGATGAGAATAAGGTGAAGAAAAACAGAGATGTTAAATAAACTAACAAAAAAGAAGAAAAAAAAACGGACAGTGTAGACAATGGAAAATTGTGCTAAAACTTATATTGGAATTAAATGAATGATTGTTGCATTTTCTGTCTTAGGAAACGTTATAGTAAATGTATTTAAAGGCTCTTGTGGGACCATAATATAATAGTTAACAACTGCATCCTCACAGAACTGGACTTCTATTATACTTTTACAGCAATAAGGAAACACAAGTTTTACGATCAATATAATTTCATAGGTTACAAAAAATTCCAATATGACTCATCAACATGACTGCCTGCAAAAGTGATGAAAGAAGTGATTGGCTACTTGCCCAGAAGCCATTTACCACTGAAAACTACACCAGTTTTTCCACCATCCTTTGTTCTTAGTGGTCTCAGTCAAACCAAATGATCTATCTCTGTCACTGAATACAATATTTTTTTACTGAAAACATTTTTGATCTGATTTAAACTCTCATTAACTATGTATTTTTCTGTTTCCTGTTTTGTTTCATTTCCAAGCTATTCCAAAACGTGAAGGTCTGACAGGCGGAGCTATTGCTGGCATAGTAGTAGGATATGTTCTTTGTATTGCAGTGACGTGTGGAGTGACCTATGCTATTACGTAAGTCAAAAACATTCATGTACATTTCAAGGTTTCAGAATCCAGTGGGATTTGATGGTACAGGCTGTTGGTATGTACTGTATGCCTGCTGGGCATTTCTGCTGCCGCACCTCCACCAGTGCACTCTGGACAAGTGTGTTCCCCTATGCACCACACCCCTAGGCAGGAATGGGTCATCAGCTGGGGACCACCAATCATAGATGTTTCGCTCCTTTAACCCCAGTACATCTCTTGGTGGCGGAGCGATGGAAGGTATCTCTACCTGCCACCCCCTCCTGCTGCCCTAGGTGTTCTGCCCCCACCCACTATCCCTCCTCCTTAGCCATAGCCAGAAGCTGCCCTTCTCTGCCTCCTCTGCCGGCTCCTTGGTGGCTTTCCGACATCCTGCCCCCGTGCAGCCAATGTCGCGAAGTAGGCAAATTGTTAAGGAGCCCACAAAGCCTCTACACCCCACCCCAATGGGGCATGTGATGGCCTTCCAGCCGGCCTCTCGACAGTGCAGTCTTACAGCCTGAGAGGATGTGTTGGAGGCTTGTGTTGATGGTGTCACACAAAGAGCAGCTTTCTTCTGCGCCAAACCATAGGTGAAGGTTTCGGGGACAGGGCAGTGTGTCGTAGGTGGACTTGATTAGGAAGCTGAGTCTGGCTTGGGGGATCTTCCACAAATCAGACCATGACATGGGCCTGTCTGTGACGCCTTCCCAAGTCATCCAGCCTCCCTGCCGGCTTTGTGACACAGCTTTGATGCGTAGCCGCTCCTGCTCTGCCCTTGCTACTTCTGCCACCACCATGGCTCTCCACTGTTCCTTGGAGGCCTTGGACCAGAAGAGGAGGGCCTTGCCTCTCCCCAACCCTGCTCTACCCTCCTGGACTAACTATACCTAACTCTATTTTCAATTGTACACATGACTGTACATTGGGGAATTTTAACAAGATAATGTATCATGTTCTTCATCTGAATACAAGTCAAGAATCATTATTGTCTAAAGAAATAATATTAATTAGAAAGAATGTATTTGCAATGTCTTGTACAATTATCTGAATATATAGTGCTATGCAAATTCCTTAAACATCATGATCTAAAAGCTTTCACCATTTTTGCGATTTTTGGCTTTTTGACCATTTTTGTTGCCATATTGTGGAGTGATCATAGATTCTGTTTCTAGGGGGAAAGTTAGCCAGAGAGACCAAAAGTATAATATGTGGGTCAAATCATTTAACCTACATATTAGATTTTGAGTCAAATGATAAAGGAGCAGTGGAAGCTCATAGTTGGACCAAACGCAACTTTATCAAAATGGTTTAAAAAGAAATTCTTTACTTCAAGACCTTTATATCACAACTATTATGGATATCTGTCTAAAACCTGTTATTATTTCATAAGTCCATAAGAGAAACCTATATGAATTTTTACCTTCTGCCAAGGAGGTTATGTTTTATCTGTTTGTCTGTGTTCAAGATAACTCGAAAACTTATGGACGGATTTTGATGAAACTTTCAGGATATGTTGGAAATGTGAACAGGAAGAACTGATTTCATTTTGGTGGTGATCCGGGGGGGGGGGGGGGGGGGGGGGGGGGGTGTCTACCTTGGTGGAGGTCTGCGCTTTCAGAGTGCTTTTCTAGTTTGAGAATGTTCTGAGCGGGTGACCCAGGAAATGTCTGTTTCTCTGAATACTTTGACATGGAATGGATATTGAGAAATTTTATAGTGTAGGTCAACTTTGAGTTTCCCCTCTTTGACCAGTAGTGACTACCAGTAGTACTACTAATAAAAAGAAGGAAATACAAGGACTATGTGAACAGATTTTTTTTAAAAAAACAAACAAACTAGACTGGTTCCAAAGGTCAAAGCCATTATTTAATGTGACCTTTAACCCATAACAAGAGGCAGCACATTCTATTAGAAACATCTGACATTTATTTAATGAACCCTGGTATAATATCAATGCTATAAAGCTCATATAGTCTGAACAGACTAGGTATTTTGCACCTGTTTTTTTCTGCTTTTGTTTGGGTTTTTTTAGGGGGGGGGGGGTTGTTGTTTTTGTTGTTGTTGTTGTTTACAAGATTTATTTCTTCATTTAGGATCAAGACAAATAAGACACCAAATAAGAAAAAGGAAAATAAGCCCACAAATGAAAATGTGAGGAATGTCAATATTCCTCCACTACCTTCAAGGGGTGAGTATGGATCAGGTGTAACTTAATCCAATAACAAGCAAATAATACATTTCAGTGAAACTGACAAAACCCGATTTTTATCCACAACAGATTATGACAATGAGAGTATATATGAGAACAGCGATGCTATATATGAGGGAAAAATATAAACTTCATCAGCTTTAGCTTTTTTAGGTAAGTTTTGTCTTTAATGTTGAATGTCAAAGTTTAAAAGTAGTGTGTTTTTTTTTTTATAAATATTTTAATTCAGGCATTTATGAGTTGTCATCCTTTTTTGATCTTGCAGAAAAAAACAGAAAATGGGGAAAAAAATCATCATTGGCACAAGAAAAAAGAAGACACTATTGATGTGATTCACATTGGCTTCTATTTCTCATGCACTTTAAACTGTCATATTTTCTTTTTGTTGGTGCGATACAACTTTACAGTAGTGACAGCACTCCAGGAGATCCACCAGTACATCAGTCAGATGGTAGCTTAGGTAGGGTGCATAAAACGGATTTATGTTATTATTTTATTACTTTTTGTGGACTGTACATAGCTTCCTCATTCAGGAAAAAACAACAGCAGTGAAGGTAATGAGCACAAATAATGAAGCGTCATGTAATTTATTGGCCATCAACAACAGTCATTTACATTTAGTATATAAACTGTCAGCTACACTGTATTAATGTTGCATTTCTACCCTGTCTTATTAATATGAACTAATGTGTTTGACTTAAGTTATTCACAACTAATCATTGATTTACATCTAAAGTCATCAGTAGTGGACTATATTTATACTGTGTTGACATTAATTTGGAGAAACTCTGAAAAATGATCTTGACTTCAGCAATGGTTATACTGTGCTTTTATTCTTGAATCTACTGCCCTCTTGTGGTTGGTTTCATCTCTGGCAGTCTGGGAAAGTAATTGAGCCCTGTGTTGCCTTGGAAATTGAACTGAAATGGTTTGCATATAGATAAAATAATCCTTTTACCACCCACCGTGTCATCACATTTACAATTTGAGTCATATTTAATGTGGTATATATTAGATTTTATTCATGAGCTAAAGATAGAAAATAGAGGATTCTTACAAATGAAGCCTAATACATGTATATTGTTGCCCATAATGTTGGAATAAAATGTTTACCTCATATTATGAAATGACTGTGACAATGTGATTTTTTTTTTATTTTGATAGTCAAAGGTGGTTATTGATATGTGAATCAAAAGATGAATGTCTGAAAACCAAAGTATTACAGATCTGTAGGCAATAGTGTTCTGTATATTAGCTTTACTCCTCAGTTGTGGGGTAAAAGTAACATGTGTGGATGCAGCAAGTAAGTGCCAAATTTAACCATTAAATTTGAAAAAAAAAAACTTACGTTTGTGTATAAATTAATCAAGACAAGTGAAATCCCTGATAAAAGGAAAGAGTCAAGTTCATGGAGTTGCCAAGTGAAATGAACGTCTGATGATGCATGAAAATATGAGTTGAGCCGATGATCAATTACAAGCCCAAATGAACAACAACAATCTACAGCCTTCTTCATTTCTGTTGTGTCTTGTCTTTTATTTGGAGGCTGGTTTAACATGAATGACACCAACAGTGTGCAGTGAGGATCATGGCTGCTGAGGTACTGACTCCAAAAGAGCTGTTATGATAGTATAATACAGTATGCTCCTGAGATCCAGGAAAGGGAAAGTTTTATTGATTTATTTTATAGTAAATAATTGTCTTGATTGGAACCTGGATAATGCAAAAGTATTTTCAGATACTTTTCTAAAATAAAAAATAAATGAATAAAGTAAATTATGAATAACAATAGGATGGCATGGTGGTTAGCACTCATGCATCACTGCAGGAATGCTAAATGGACTGTACTTATATAGTGCATTTTATACACCAGTGGGTACCCAAAGCACTTTACAATTCCTCACATTCATCCATTCACTCATACACCAGTCGACTGCTGCTGATACACTGGTGCTGCCTGACCCAACTGGGAGACACTTAGGGTTCAGTGTCTTGCCCAAGGACACTTCCACATGTGGACAGCCAGAGGTGGGACGCAACCCCTCTACCAACGCTCTACCAACTGAGCCACAGTCGCCCTGAAGGACCCTGGTTCAATTCCCACACCAGACCTTTCTGTGTGGAGTTTGCATGTTCTCCTCATGTCTGCGTGGGTTTTCTCCAGGTACTCTGGTTTACTCCCACCATCCAAACATATGCACTGATACTGTAGGTTAATCTAAATTGTCCATAGGTGTGAATGTGAGAGTGATTGTTTGTCTATATATGTTAAACCCTGCGATGAACTGGAGATTCATATACTACTACTACTAATACTACTACTACTACTACAATGACTACTACTACTGCGACTACGACTACTACTATGACTACTACCACTACAACTACTACTACTACTACTACTATGACTACTACTACTACTACTACTACTACTACTTTGACTACTACTACTACTACTAATACTACTATGACTACTACGACTACTAATACTACTAATAATAATAATAAAATAATAGTAATAATAATTAGTAGTAGTAGTAGTAGTAGTAGTAGTAGTAGTAGTAATAGTAGTAGTAGTAGTAGTATTAGTATTATTATTATTATTTTTATTTATTTTTTTAATTTTATTTTTTTTTCTAATGGAATGTCCTTTGCAATGACAGCATTTTTAAAGTAAAATGGTGAAACTTGTGTACCCTGCAGGACAACAATGTTTTGGTGTGTCTCAGGAGGATATGAAGCATCCAGAAGGTGGCAGCATCGCCTTGACTCAAAGGTGCTTATTTTGTTACACATAAAGTAAGGTTATCTGGACTCATGCGCAAGTAAAAAATAAATAAATGACATAAAATTCAATTAAAAACAAATAATTTTAACACTTAACTGTCACTTCTCTAATGTTTTTCTTCAATTCCTTCTCCATTTAACTATGTATTCATTTTCCATTCACCTGACAGTGCAGCCCCTACACTGTCATAGATTCGATGGATTTTACCATCGGAAGGAATTCTTACCCCCAAAATGTATCCTGTTAGTTTGGCCACAATTAGGCGTGGGCTATATGGGCAAAAACAAAAAATACTTGTTTATTTTTTATTTATTATTAAATCCTAATAACAAAAATTTTATGATATCCATTAAAATATGAATTTCTTTCTTTCTTTCTTTCTTTCTTTCTTTCTTTCTTTCTTTCTTTCTTTCTTTCTTTCTTTCTTTCTTTCTTTCTTTCTTTCTTTCTTTTTACAAACAATGCTGTAAATCTATTTACAAGCCATTTTATTTACTGTACAGAATGTGGAACTGTTGTTAGTTTTTAAAGTGGTTCATGTATCATAGTCAAAACGTGTGTGTGTGTGTGTGGGGGGGGGGGGGGGGTGTACTTGTGGTGAGGGCAGTGTTTCTGTACTGTATGTGAGTGTGTGGTCCATAGCTAATGTAACTAACACTGGGATGAAAGGAAGTGAAACCTGTCATACTTTCAACATCTGACTCCTGGATTCCATGCTTCAGTTATACTGCAGATGTTACACCAAATGTTCACATCTTCTAACTTGCATCCACTGAACCCCTTCCACATTAATTTGACACACACACACACACAAACACACACACACACACACACCTTTTACAGCACCCTAGCTTGCATATATTTTGACCACCATCAGTCTTGTCAAAACCAAACTATTTCCAGGCTATTTATATGCACCCATGTTTTATTACGAAATAATCTGCTGAGATGACCTCTATTGTATATTTAGTCCAGGTGATCGGTTCATCAACACAGCAGTAATAAAGTAGGAAGAGGCAATAGTGTATTTTACAGCTCTGATACCATGTCATTTCCATTAAATGACATAACTTGTTCTCATATAATTAAGGCACATAATGTATTTTTTACCATCTTACGACTGTAGGAACTACATTTTTGTCTCTTTCTTGGTAATAACTAAGTAACTGTGTGGAAACAAGTGAAAATGCATTTTACGGCCCTGATGCTGTGCAATTTTCTGGAAATTACATTCTTGTTTTTCAAATAATTAAAGAAACTTTGTAAAGCCTGAAATCATCATTTTAATAACTTCAGATTAATTTCAAATAATTGCCATTTTATTATACTTGAAATGAAAGCTATTAATTCGTTATTACCTGGAAACTACAGAGTAATTGCACTGGAAACTGCATGGATATTACGTGTAACAAGCAGTTACATTATTATTACCATGAAATTACATAAAAATTACCATAGAATTACCACCTTATGAGTGCTTCGTAATGTAAAGAGCTACCAAAAAGTCAGACTGGAGTCCATCACCTCTGAATACCCTAAAATGAGTGAAGGTTCAGTATAGGTGGACAATGATCAGAGGTTAATGTCCAGAAAACACGACAGTACAGTTGACCCCGTCTCCTCAAATAATCATATTCAACTGTGTTGGTAAAACAGTGTGTGAAGAATGAGTTAAGTTTATTACTATTTCAATCAAAGTATATCCTACTACTGCAGTTAATCTAAAATAAAACAATTTATCACTGAATTCTGTTTCTCTTCATTTTAACTATCCTATCATCACATAGTTCTTGACAATGTCATAGAGCAGTTTGACTGTAGATAATATGTCTTTATCCTGCAGTTAACAAACAGTAAGATAAAGCTGAATAAAAGAACACTGAGCCTTATTTTTTAATAGCTGGTTATAAAAGTTTAGGGGCCAAGAGGGTTAATGGAGGTAATTGTTAATCATTAGGTGTCAGTGGTGTGTTTTATTTATTGGCGATAAGCTTAGGTACAGTTTCCACTCCTGCTTAAATACAGTCAGATCAGACCTACAGAACAGACCCAGACACCATGGACTCCACTTCACTCAAGTCGATGTTACTTGTGCTCCTCTGCTCAGGTAAGAAAGTCATCTGAAGTCAAACCTTTAACATCAGCACTTGTATTGTTCATGACATGTTGGGTATTGTGGTTGTATTTCAGTGAATCTTTGCTATGGAATCGGTATAATCTCCAACGACAACCTTCAAGCACCAACAGGAGGAAGTGTGACGTTCACAACATCGTTAAAACCAACAGATGGACCGTTTTTGGCCTTGACCTGGAGCTTCAACGGTACCACCAATGTCATAACCTCAGCCACTTCAGATGTTGTGGGAAAAGGTTATGAGAACAGAATTGAACTGGACAAAGCCACCGGATCCCTGGTACTCCGAAACCTGACAGAGAAGGACAGCGGAATATATGAGGTGATCGTCATCCCCTTTGCAGCAGTGCAGAGTCATGGATCTGCAAAGCTCCAGGTGTCGAGTAAGTCCAATTTCAGGAAAAAGCCCCGTGAAGTAAAGTTGTTGTGATATACATACATACATATATATATATATACACACATATATATATATATATATATATATATATATATATATATATATATATATATATATATATATATATATATATATATATATATATATATATATATATATATATATATATATATATATGGGGTGTATATGTGTATACATATTTCTGGTATACATACTATATGTATATGTATACACACACACACACACACACACAGATACTCATTTCCATGTCAAATGAGGACAAAGTTTCTAATGTATTATTATTTTAATATTATGTTGTGTAAAGTAGTCAGTTAGTAGCAATCAAGATACCTGTACCATTTTCATATTCTGAAAAAATAAATTTAAAAAAATATTGTACAAACATAACATTAATAATTTCTACCAACACCCTTTATCTGACTGTTATTAGTTATTAGTGTTACTGGTATTTTTGTTCTATATGGTCTTTTATGATAATGATAATCACTAATATTACCACTGTTGCTAATGATGATGCTCTTTTATCATTTTTTTAACTCTATTTTTATAATAATTTATTGGTGTTACCTCCTTTTTTGTTTTTTCTTTCTATCTCTCTCTCACACACACACACACACACACACACACACACACACATACACACACACACACACATACATCACTGTATACAGTAATAGTAAATTAGTTATTAATTTGTATCTATTTTTGTCTTATCTAACTTGTCATCCTGTCTTTCATATTTTTTGTTACATACCACTCACTTAATTCACTTTTTCGTTCCCAGCCCAAATGTCGAAGCCCAGCATCAACTGCCCCACAGGAAACGTGGTCGAAGGCCAAACCTTCCTGAACCTGACCTGTAAATCTCCTAGCGCTGTGTCTACGACATGGATGAAGGATGGGAAACCTCTTGTTGCTGGTGGAAGATTCAGCTTTTATGATGGAGGCAGAATGTTGTCGATCAGCCCTGTGAACAGAACCGACCATGGAACGTTTTCTTGTAATGTCAGCAACGGCGTCAGCTTTGAGTCAGCTGCATGCACTATCAAAGTCTTCTGTAAGTGCTCAGACATGTCCCAAATTATCCCTTTTACCACACTGTACAACACAATTTTATGAAATATTTTTTGCAAATAGGTTTTGGTGTGGTTTTAATGAATTCTGATACAGTATGTAGAATTAAAATTTGTTTTAACATTCAACATATGCTTTTTTTCTTGTAAAAATCTGTTTGTACAATTATACAATAAAATACATATTTACTAAAATGCAGTCGAGCATACCATAGAAAGAAATTAGAAACAAACAGAATGTAATCCAATGTCAGTTGATAAATATTTCATTTTACTGGATCTTCTATAGCTGTGAATCACACACACGGCTCCAGCAGTAGTTCAACAGTAGCAGTGACACTAGTGTAGGTTTTCCTTCTCGTCACACTTATATCCTGTTGGAATGTAAAACTATGTTCATCTGACACATCAGACATAATTTTAGGGAAAAATATGTAAATGAGGATCAAGGAAATTAACATTTAGGGACATATTGTAACCAAGTTTATATAAAATACACAAACACATATTCTAAATTTGCTCCAAATCTACCTTTATAAGTCTTAAAACTAAGTGCATTTTTAAAATCCTCATCAAATTCTACTTCAGACACGTGTTAAATGATACGTTAAAAAAAAAAAAAAATGTTGTACATTGTAATGAGTCAATCCTTGTCTCTTCATCATCATGTTTTATTGACCTTCTTTTCCAGATGGACCTGACAGACCCACCATCACTCAGGCACCAATAGGAGCAGAACTTGAAGACAGTGTCACCCTTTTTTGCTCTGCTAAGTCACGACCTGCAGCCAAATTTACCTGGTCTTTCAAGAACATACAGATATTCGGGCCCATACACTATATTCCTGAGATGCAGTACCGACACCTGGGGAGGTACACCTGCAAGGCCCGCAACAGTGTCACTGGGCAGGAAACGTCTGTCTCCCACTTCCTGAGTGGTATATGAGCTCTCTCTTCTGTGTCTTTTATTCTGTTTATACTCATGATACATGGATAAAACAGGGTAATGTATTTTCTTCTTCTGATTTAGACTCCTCTACTCCCATCAGTCGTTCTTTGTCCATGATGGTTTGCACTGTCCTGACCTCAGTGGGACTCATGTTGGTGTAGAGACTGGATTTTTCTGGAAATCAATCTTATGTAATAAATTCTATTATATCTTAATTTCTGTTCATATCAGATGCTTTGTTTTTTTATCACTCTGTAATGTTGAGAGTTATATAAAGACGAGGCTGAAATCATCATCATCATCGTTTGCCTGATCCCTCTGCACCATTTTTATTGTTCAGTATTTCTTTCAGTTACAGTTCACTCCATGTTGTTTTACTCCATTTGGAATAAACAGCTCATCATCCTCATCCATTCATCTTTAATAAATCACCGCTGGTGCTACTTGAACTTTGAAGTGCTGTGTAATACATATGATACTTTGTTCATTCCGCCTTTAGTGCCATGATAAAGTGTTTAATATTCTTAACACTGACTAAAGCATGATAATATCTTATCATGTTATCACCATAATAAACTTTTATTAAAACTCTTCATCAGATTCCACTGAGTGTTATTGATCACGTCTCTTCCATTTTTTTTATTCCTTTGTTTCACAAGGGCATGTTCATGTGCTCTCATGAGTTTCACTGAAAACCACTTGAGGACTCGAAGTACAAGGGGTTATAATGAATAGTTATTATCTTCTTATCAAATTAAAGTCATGATAAAGATTTATTTAATCCAGTATAGATATACTGTATATGGAGGATGATGTACTCCTCAATATTGTATAAAACAAGGGACTTATTAAACAAAAATAGCCTATATGTGATATATTACGGTGGTGCAGTGGTTAGCATTCATGCCTCACAGACAGAAGGTCCCTGGTTCCATTCCCACACCAGATCTTTCTGTGTGGAGTTTACATGTGAATTTTCTCCAGGTACTCCAGTTTCCTCCCACCATCCAAACACATGCACTGATAGGTTAATTAGTTAATCTAAATTGCCCATAGATGTAAATGTGAGAGTGATTGTTTGTCTATATATGTTCAGCCCTGAGATGAACTGGAGACTCATACAGGGTGTACCCCACCTTCACCCATTGTAGCTGGATTAGACCCCCAGTGACCCCTGTGACCCTAGTGAGGATAAAGTGGGTTCAGATGATGACACAAGATAATAGTACTACTACTACTACTACTAATAATAATAATGATAATTCTTTTTTAATGGAATGTCCTTTGCAATGACAGCATTTTTTAAGTAAAATGGTGAAACTTGTGAGGATAAAGAAGGTTCAGATGATGAGACGAGACATGATATATTGTTCTTTGGTTATACACTACTGAACAAATTGTGCAGGAAAAGGAGGAAAAATAGTGTAGATACATTAGCCAAATTACAAAAAGAGTGATTAGAATAATAATAAAAAAGTAGGATACTTTGAAGCAATAAATTATTATTTATTCACCTTAATACTAATACTACTTAATAATTGCTGGATATTATATACAGAGGTGGGAAGTAACAAAGTATAAGTACTTTGTTACTGTACTGAAGTATATTTTTTAAGCATCTGTAGTTTACTTAAATATTTATTTTCCTGACAATGTTCTACTTTTACTCGTTGCCTTTTTACATAAATGTCATACTTCTTACATTCTCAGAATAGGCTTGTTACTTTTTCAAAGTAAACAGATGTGACGTTACATAAAATAAAGTTCCTTCAGGGGAAAAATTTGTGTCAAAAGCAGAGAGAAACAGGGACAGTCCTGCACATGTCCACTTCTACAAACTTTACTCACCCAAATTTCATTAATTATTTAATTCATTTTACCCATGAAATTTTGGATATACATTTTTTCCACATCCAGAAATGTTTTGTGGGTTACCTCAGGTACCAGACCCAGAGCAGAACTCTGGTCAGTACCATTCACTGTGGAATTACTGTAGAGCATTAAAAATTTTATGATTTTGTCAGGTTAAAGTATAGTTTTATTCATGTTCATTATATATTCATATTCATTTATACAGATACTTAAAAATCTACTTAAGTACAGAAATGAAGTATTTTTACTTAGTAACATAGAAGTGGAGTACTCTTTACAGTCCTGCCTATGTAAGAAATGTAAATGTGGGCTAAAACCTTTTCCACAGTATTGTATAACCATGAATAAATTTAAAAACATAAATAAAAGAACCCCAAAAAAATATGGAAATACAAAAATATACAAACATAGTACTGTTTCAAACTTCATGTTGTTTACTCACATTTCAGTTCAACATCTATTTTTATCTCACATTCAGAAGTCTACAAGGTCCAAGTAACTCCTGGATGATTAGTGAGTCAAAGAGACATTAACAGACGTTACCAACATGAATTAACTCCACATTCGGGTCTGTCTGTCTGTCTGTCTGTCTGTCTGTCTGTCTGTCTGTTTGTCTGTCTGTTTGTCTGTCTGTCTGTCTGGCTTTCAGCAGGATTACGCCAAAAGTTCTGAACGGATTTGGATGAAACTTTCAGGAATGATAGATAATGGGTTAAAGAAGAACCCATTATATTTTGAGCAATGAAAGTCAAAGGTCAAGGTCACACTAAAGGTCAACATCTAAAACACGTCAGTGGTAATATATGAGGATTCAGACAAAATAGACTCTGGTGTTTTTTTCATTCACATCGTCACACCTTCAGACATCAGGTGGGTCAACACCTACGGCTCAATCACATCATGTTTTGACGTCATATGACGCCATATCAAGCCTTGGCGAAGGTCTGCTCTCTCTGACTGCCTTGTTTCAATGTTAAATTATATGTTTCATCAAGTAATAATAATAATTTTCACATGACAAAAAAGAAAATATTCTAAAAAAAATGGCTAAAAAAAATTCTGAAACCCTCAAATCACTTTGGAGCAGTAAAAAAAATACAGGACAATACAGTGTTGATCCATTGACACTGTAAATTAAATAAATGTTCTCTATTATTTAAACCTTAACACAGAGCTTAAAGATCAAACACACATTTATGGGCACGTACAAAATTACAGTGAATAAAAAACTTTATAGAAGTACAGCTATAAAGTTCTGCAGTTCCTCTTACAATAGCACATTATGAACGACACTTATTTATTGCAATGGCATAATGTGTTATAAATAAACCATAAATATTTAATAATTACCCAGAGAAGCATGGGAAAAAAGTCACAATGTCAAAATCAAAGCCATTAAAAATATTTGTGATAAAAATCACAACACTATATGTGAATGAATAAAGATAAATATAGATGAAAATTAAGACAATTTATGTAGTTTTCAGTCTTCAGCTGTTTTATACTTTATTCTAACTCAGCACATGAAACATTTAATATATGAATGTTTTTCACACGAATCAATGTGAATCATCTATCTCATCTTCTTTTGTTTATTAGATAATTAAACCATCTGGATCAAACATCTGCAACTGTTTTCGTCTCGTTTAATGCTTTCCACTTAAATTAAAATTAGAAATGAAAAGTGTGAATGTTTGAGTTGTATAATGACACAGCAAACATTTGTAATTTTCAATCCCACACTTTAACTTCTCTGTATCATGTGGTTGTGCATATTTAGACTGTTTTAAGTGGCATTATTAGATTATTAAGACTGTTTGTGCAGTTTTCACTTTTATGATGATTATGTTATTGACTAATATGAACATGAAGTACCTATCTAAGTTTATTGATCTGATTTATGACAAGTGATCAGATAACAGCAGCCAACCCTGTGTCAGCTGAGTTCAGACCAGGCCCCCACTAAAAAACTAATGTAATAACATGTGAACGAGTGCACGTTCCCCCTCCAGTCATACATATTTGCAGCACTTGCCGTCAGAAAATATTACCTACATCTCTGCAGGAGAAATGGAAACATCTATGATCGTATTCCTGTTCCTCACACTCTCAGGTGAGCTCTTTGCATTTCAGTTTTATTTAATCAAATCCACATTTATGTCATGATTCGTACAGTTACTTCTATAGATTATTTTACTGTTTTTGTTTGTTAAGTTTAAAGCACAAGATTAAACCTTTTCTTTTTTATGTGTCCTATGTCAATGCAGATCAGATTTTTTCAACTCAACTTTACACCTGCAATAGAAAGACCAATGTCATCATTATTTTAGGGACAGATTACACCACAGTTCTGCCATTACTTGTATAGTGCAAAAAAAGAAAAATCTCTCCTTATCTAATTTAACCTGTAAAGACCCAGTGTTACTTTAGTGTCAATTACCCAATTATTTTTTCCTTTTATTTAACTTTTCTTAAGTAATTTATCACAAGTGACTGTAATTTTATCCCCCTTATTTTGCATTCTTTTGTTTGTTTGTTTTTGGGTTTGTTTGGGGGGTTTTTTTGTGTGTGAATGGAGTATTTTCCTATACGTTCTTCACTGGTTATGTAGATGTTCATAAAATGTCAGATTAGAGTTGAGGGTTACAATATCAAAAACAGAGAAAACTGAAGAAAATGTGACTTTTTAGCAAAGCTAGAAATAATTGAACATAAACCAATTGTCTTCATCCTCTGTCATTGATCCAACTCTATGTGTTTTATTGGTGAATAAGTGTTATAGAAGATGACAATGTGTCCACAGTAACTACTGATCCTCTTAACATCCTAATTGATCATATTTGATGACCATGAAAAGATGAATAACTGTATTTTACTCCAGCTATTGAATTTAATTAATATGATTAGTGGATCAACAGATATTACACAATTTACATCAGTAGATGGTTTTGGTCGTCAATGGCTGTGTGGGTCTTTATGGGTTAAAATATTAGTAATTGAAGACACAATTATGTACATTTGCTTGTTAAATCATTTTGACACTGGGGAAAAAAAGTGTGATGTCTGAGATACACAAGATACAATAAACATTTAAAGACTCAACACCTAAACAAGATTTAACTTTGACAAGATATGACTGACAATGTACATATTGAATTATTTTTTAATAAATAAATTTTTTTGCACTAAAGAAGCTTAGAATCGTAGTTGTACACAGGAAAAATGATTTTCCTCAAAAACAATACATTTGGCTCCATATTGAGTTTGGAAAGCTCTACCCAAAGAGTAGCTTTGACTCTTTTTAGAGAAGGACCACATGTTATCTGAGTAGAGTAAAGTTTTCTTCAATTGAATTCTCATAATCTTCTTAGCTTGGTATGTATTTAGATGTGCACCGCAGTTTCAGTTATGTATCTATTGATGTTGCATTCTGTCTCATGCTTCAGGATGCCATGTCTTAGTACAGTTTGCTTTATTTATTTCTGTCACGTGTCTTTTTGTTTGTACTATGCTTTCTATTTAGTGCTGCATTAGTGCTGCAGCCCCCTTACACTACTATCCACAACCAATTTATATGTTATCTTATGTTATCTTATCTTTGTTTTTAAATTATTTTTGATTCATTCGCCTCGTGCAGCTACACTTTACTAAACATGTAAATGTTCTTTTCAGGTTTGTGTAAGGGAAGAGTAGATGTGCTGCCACTTGATTACACTGCAGGTGTTGGTGAGACAGTGACTTTCACTACAACACTGTCTCCACCACCTGAACCATTCATGGCTATCACCTGGTCTGGACCTTCTTCTAAAAATATAATAACATCAAGTACTATGAACCATACTGGTCCAGAATATACAAACAGGATCACTCTCTACTCATCAACTGGATCTCTGGAGTTAAGAAATGTGGATCTCAATGACACTGGAGACTACACAGTCAACATTATAACACATAACGTACACAGACATTATGGAACCTGCAAACTGGTGGTTCGGAGTAAGTTAATGCATCATTCTTTCAACACTTCTTTATTACTGAATACAAAACATACTAAACATTAGTGTTTAAAAAGACAATATTCTTTTCAAAATAATGTCATAACTGTTGCCCTGAGATGAACTGGTGACTAGAGTGATATGTGATGGTATTGGTCACTAATATACTGCTGTTTCAAATCTAATAATGCATTTCAAGAAATGTGCTTTTTTTACTGTAATATTTAGATTTTTTTGTTTGTTTTTTTTATGTTAGAATATTTAAAAATCTGACCATACATCTTTGTTTCTATCTTTTTGTTTAAAATATTATTACTGCATGGGCTCATATAATTATTTAGATGACCTACTGGGTGCAGTATTGCCAAAGCCTTCAGCTCAGTATAATGCAGTGGTTTTCAAATCCAGTCCTCGTGGCCCAGTGTCCATGTTTTAGATATCTCACTTTTCTTCTTCTGTTTAAAACAAAAAAAAAGACAAATATGAAATAAAAAAAATGTATAAACCTAAAAAATTAAAAGAAATAGAAAAAAAAAACTTTAAAAAAGAAATAAAAAATAAATACAACTTTTTAAAAAGTGAAAAATAAATAGAAATTCAAAAAAAAATAAATGTAATGGTTTTTTTTTAGTATATATAAAAATCTTCATATTCCATCACACCTGGAAGCCATTACATCATTATCAGTCTTCTGAAGAGCTGATCAATAATTGAACTCAGTGTGATAGAAGAGGGAAATAGCTAAAATATGCAGGACACTGGGCCACAAGATTTGAGAACCACTGGTATAATGACACCAGTGCTTGAGTGTCTCAGAGTTGTAATACCACTGACAGACACTGGGGGTGACGCAACAAAGCTTCCATTGACTTACACTGAACTTCACTGGGATAAAATATAAAGTCAGGAGTTGTTTTTAACAGTTGTCACTTTTGTCTCATGGGGTTTATTTAGTCAAAGAAGTGTCTTTTAAAATGTAAAGTGTATTTTAAAATGTCCCCTGTTGGTCTAATCTCAGGTTTAAACACGAGGCTCTAATGTCTGTCATGTCATGTTTTGACTGACAACACATTCATCTGCTGAGTCAGTTTTTTTGTAATAAAACATTTTTTTTTACTGACAAACAGCTCCACTTTAGTTGCGGTTAATAAGTTGAACTGGCAAAAAATTAAAATAACTTTGGTAAGCAGTGTTTGATGAGGTTTACCGTGTTACCATGCCAGTAAGTTTAACAAGACTCAAGTATTCGTGTCGACCTAAATGCAGGACTCTGTGACAAGATACATTTCACTGAATTTATTAACAATAGAACTATTAATAACTAATGCTGTAGGTCCCGTAGTGTCCTTCCAGAGGGTGGACGCACCGTGGAATGCAGCACTTAAGGGGAAACCAGAGGTCAGACAGGCAGGGTTCATTACCAGGCAATCCAAACAGAGGCCAGAGGAACATCCGAAAAGTGTTACTAAACATCCCAAGTTCCAAAAACTAATTTCAGACAGATGCTTATCAACCCTTCCAACCCCCCACCCCTTTTTCCAAAATATTGAACAAAAATGCATAATTTATGATTTAAAAAATTGCTAGAAAATTAATTAAGTGTGTGCCCAGAACAAATGAAAGGTCTATTGGAGTCCAACGGTCACATGACCCACACACTATTGAACAAAAAAGGTGTCATTTATAAATGAAAACTTGCAAGAATATTAATAAAGTTAATAATTCATTCATTTGAAATGAATATACAATTGATTTAATGGAGAAACATTTTGTTGGTATGACACCAAAAACATGACACCTGAGTGTCCTGACAAAGATTAACATTTAGTTATTAATTTTAATTAATTAATCTTGTTAATTAATTTAATTAACATTAATTAGTACAGTTTGGTCAAAATACAATCAGACCTGGCTCCAAAAACCAGAAATGTCATTAGTATAACACAATACAGAATAATAATTAACTTCCTTTACCATAATCCATCATTTCGGTAAACAATACATGAAATGAAAACAAGTACAAAAGCATTGATTTGTGTTACAGTTTTCCTCTTTTTGACTCCTAATATATATATTTTTATCCCTCAGTTCCAGTTTCTAATGTGAAAATAACCACCAGCAGCACAGACCTGGTGGAGTTCACCTCTGTCCGTCTGTCCTGCTCCTCCTCTGGATCCTCTCTGTCGTTCCGCTGGTTGAACGGCAGCTCTGTGGTCACAGCTGGTGACAGAGTTCAGATCACTGATGGAGGATCCGCTATGACTATAGTCAGTGTGACCCGCTACGACCTGGGACCATTCAAGTGTCATGTGTTCAATGAATTCAGTAATGGCACCAGTGACCCATTACACTTGTCTGTCAGCTGTGAGTTACAAACCCACACATTTAGTATTTTAACTGAAGCCTCTACTTTTACATTGTGTTTTCAAGATTTACTTCAGGACTTATTGTGTACAGTTAAGGCACAGGGTTCCCTGTACTATAGAAATCTTACACAGTGAATGCCACAATAATTTAAGATAAGTATAAAAGTATAAGAAAAAAAAAAAGATAAATTATATAAAAAAATTACATATAATAATTTAACAAGAAAATTCAAACAAAAACAAAGTGACATTGAAAAAATAGCACATTAGAGGAAAAAGAGCATAAAAATATAAACTAAGACTATTATGTCTACTAAACTAAAAGGATAATATCTTTACATAAATGTGCAACATCTGGGTAATTATACAAACTGTCAGGATTTTTTATTGCTTCACTTTACTATTATAATAAATATGCAGTATAGCATGACAATAATAATGCAGGTTTATGTTTGCTCTCTATGTCCCGCACACTGAAGATGGCCCAGAAAATACTAATTTGGCAACAACTCCACCACAAGAGTTCTTTGCAGAGGGTTCAGACATCAACCTGTCGTGTTCAGCTGTCTCCAAACCGCCGGCTCAGTTTACATGGGTTTTCAATGGAGTGAAGCTGCCTGATACTGGACCAGTGCTCACACTATCTAACATCAAAGTCAGTCAGAGTGGAAAATACATCTGTAAGACTTTTAACGACAAAACTGTGAAAAATGATCAGTCTCAACCTTCGCCTGTGACTGTACTGGGTGAGTAAAAGCAAAGAGATGGGATAACATGTTCTTAAGTCTATACACTGGAAAAACAAACCAACACCATAACCACAAGATCCACAAAAAGTAATCGTTATTTATATATTAAGAGTTTTATTCTACTCCATAAGATCTTTAAGGCAAATATTGTTTTACAAAAAAGTAGGATATAGTAGGATATTTTCAATTAACTTCTGCAAATATATATTTTGTTCATGTTTTAGCAGTAAATGATTTAACAGCCAACAACGACTTCTAGCTGCACCACACAGTAGAAATGTTAAACACTTAACACCTGGAGTTAAAGATAAGATTTTTTTTAAAATGAAACCCTAAATTAGGTAGAGAGTACTAATTTGACCATAGGACTTGCAATATAGATTTTTTTGGTATGTTGCATATTTGCAACAGTAGGTATTTAGATATCAAAGCAACCTTCACCAGTAAAGATTTAAAGTTTTCTCAATGAGGTTGCAGTACCAAGTTAAATTGTCCTGTTTTTCTAATGATTCTGCTAAAACCTGCTACATTAAATTCTTCATTGAGCTAACAAACACTTTTGTTTCCCAAATAATTAGATGAGATTTATATTGCGCTTTTCTAGAAACTCATACTCAAAGTACATACAGTGGAACCATTGTTCAATTACACACATATTCCACTGAAGATTCATACACTAGTATGAGTAGCAGCAGTAGAAGGTGAAATGTCTGAACAAGGACACAACAGCACATGGCTAGGACAGAGCAGGATTTGAACCAATCCCTGGGTTATTGGATGAACTGCTCTTCCTCCTTTTTATTACACTTTATTAGCTTTATTAAACAATTAACAAAACTTAAATGCTATAGAGCCTTTAGTACTTAGAGATGGTTACATGAATGGATATTACAACTTTATTGGGTGAGGGTTTTGGGTTTTTTTATTGATTTTTAGACCTTGTTTTATTCTTTCCTAATGTGGAAGAATTATGACACCAGGGCCGCTGCTAACCATTTGGATGCCCTGAGCACATCCCCCTTAATGGTCTGCTTTTTATTAGTAGAACTTATACCAAGATCAATAATAATCATAAAACTTTAGAAAAGGATGATCAGTTGTCAAAAGGACCACAGAGCATCACATACAAGCACAAACACAAGTATCTGAAAGTGCCAAATATACTCCAATAGACCAAACCTCATCAAATTAATTAGTGCTTCATCATCAAACAATATGGATTTCAGATATTCATGGTAAGTTAAAGTTAAATAAACAAGTTTTATAAAGACTCATGCTTCTGTTTGTGAGTTATGTGTGCATGCTTTGTGCATTCGGGGTTTTTTTAGTGCAATTTCCACTCTGCATAATATCAGTCATGGTCCTTAAGGAGGATTGAGAATGTGTTGAACAAAATAATGCTGAATGTTTTCTCCTCCCACAGTGGCCATCTCAAATGTAAAGTTAAATGCCAGTACCACGCACATGCCTGAGTTCCACAGCTCTGTCCGTCTGTCCTGCTCCTCCTCGGGGTCCTCTCCTCTGTCCTTCCGCTGGTTCAACGGCAGCTCTGAGGTTAAAGCCGGTGGCAGAGTTCAGATCACTGATGCAGGATCCACTATGACTATAATGAATGTCATCCGCCATGACCAGGGACCATTCAAGTGTTTTGTGTCCAATCCTGTCAGTAATAAAGCCAGCGACCCAGTAAAGCTCTTCATCATCTGTGAGTCACACACATCATTTTAATTTATATGTCATTAAGGTGAATATATCCACCATGACACTATTCACTGGCACAACTTAGATGGTTTTTCATTGGTATTTTGTCAATAATTGCTTCACATTAGTACACTGAAAAAAAATAAAACATTGAATCAACTTCAAAATTCTTCACACATAAAAACAAAATAGTTCAGTGAATCAAATTGAATTAAAATTACCTAATATAATTTAATTTGGTTCACGCAAAAAAAAATTAAATATATGAGCTATTGAAGAAGGATTTTGAAGTTGATTCGATGTTTTACCTTTTTCAGTGTGCAGTCATTTTTTACAGTGTAATTAATATGATGAATTCCTTTTAATGAGGATAAATGTGGGTATTTTCTTTAGAGATCTTCAAATTGTGAAGTTGCTACAAAAAGGTTGTTAATATGAAATAAACATTGACTTGAAAAATATTCTTCAATAAGTCACACATAAAAAATAGATCAGTGAATTAAATTAAATTAAATTAACCCCCACCCTGTGTAATTGTTTTCATTTTTTCACGTGTGACCAATTGAATAATATTTTTTAAGTCAATGTTTTATTTTTTTCAGTGTATAGTCATTTTTTACACTGTACATTTCTGAATTTTACTGACTGATACTGTGACTGACTTTTATTTCTCTTACCATTTTCTCTATGTGTGCCTCACATGCAGTTGGCCCAGAAAATATTGATCTGACTGTGTCTCCATTACAACAATACCACGACGAAGGGTCAGACGTCATCCTTAAGTGTTCAGTAGCTTCCAACCCTGCCTTATTTCGGTGGTTTATGAATGGTAACCCACTGAGTCCTACCGGAGCAGAACTCAGACTGACAAACATCCAAATGAGTGACTCTGGAAACTACAGCTGTCATGTCCTTAACAGTGAAAATGGAAGAAATGAAACCTCCCAGCCTTTAACTATAACTGTGAAGAAATGTAAGTTAAAATTAATGACAACTCTCTGGTTTTACTAAGAAAAGATAAGGAAATAAGTTTCCCCATAATGTTTGAAAATATTTTGCAGGAAATGTTTGTTAGACATCCTTGTCATAAGAGAAATATGTTGTCATTGAGTATTTCTGTATACAACACACATATCATGCCAGTAATTTTAAGCAGTATTTTTTCAGCAGAGCATGACATAACATGACATTGTGGACAAACAAACAACAAGACATAAATAATACAACAGCAACACAAAAAACAAAAACAACAACAGCAGAGTAATGACAAAACAACAATAATGAAAATATCATGATACAATGAAAAGATACTAAATATAAAGAGCAACTAAACAATATGGACTGGTCAGGGAAATAAAGGAGGAAATGAAGTGTAGTCATAATGATAGCAACACAACAACACAGACTATATTATATATATATATATATATATATATATATATATATATATATATATAGAGAGAGAGAGAGAGAGAGAGAGAGAGAGAGAGAGAGAGAGAGAGAGAGAGAGAGACTGCCGCTTTGAACCAAATTTTGGAGAATAAAAAAGTGGATTTTATTCCTCTGCTGTCAACTGCAGACAAAGGGCAGCAGTTGTCTATCCTTCAGTGCTAAAATTACACTGAGAAGACTCATATCCTTAGTTTAAAACAACATGCCATGGCAACAGGTTGCCAAGATACACTTGAGTGGTTATAGTCTGAAAAGAAATGTATAAATTCTTTATGTTTTTTCTTCTTTATTTATATATAAATATTGAAATGCAGTACTGAACCTTTACTTTACTTGTAGACATCACGGTTACAGGGAAAGATAACACTTCATTTCTACATTTCTACCGATAACCCCAATGACTTTGACCTCCTCCTGTTTTTTGTTTATGTACCCTTAGCAAATATCTCTGGTGTGGTGATAACTCCCAACAGCACAGACTTGGTGGAGTTCAACAGCTCCGTCTCTCTGTCCTGCTCCTCTTTTGGTTCATTCCCGCTCTTTGTCTGGTACAACCACAGCTCTGAGGTTGCATCTAGTGACAGAGTTCATCTCACTGATGGCGATGCCACTCTCTCTATAATTAGTGTGACCCGCTATGACCAAGGGCCATTCAGGTGTCACGTGTTTAATAACTTCAGTAATTACACCAGTGAGCCTGTGCGCCTCAACATCAGCTGTGAGTCACTATCCTGCATGTTCAGTCTTTGATGTCTGACAGAATTTGCATGCAAATGCAAGCCCTGAATCATGATTATTACAGCTATTATGGCATGAGTTGTTCTCTCTAAATTGCTTTTTATTGTACTCCTTGCTGTTTAATTTTTGCAGTGTTTGGTTTGTAAGATGTGTTAGCGATAGCTGTACTTAATATAATGATCCAGTTCTGCATTTGAATGGCATACTTATAATCAGTAATGAGTTTTTCCACACTGAGCCAGTCTGAATGCAATGTGAAGCTTTTCTCTTTCTCAAGCTTTTATCGATTTTAATTGGTGACTATGCCATTTATGTATTTTTTTTCCACAGATGGGCCAGAAAATATAAACTTGAAGCTATCTCCACCAGGCGGATACTACGAGGAAGGAGCAGACATCGTTCTGTCCTGCTCAGCTGCATCCAAACCCCTAGCAATGTTTCAGTGGTTTCTCAATGGAAATGATTTGTCTGCTACTGGGCCACAGCTCCAACTAATGAACATTAGTAGGAATCAAACTGGAAAATACAGCTGTCAGGCATTTAACGAGAAAACTCTGAGATATCAAACATCTCAGCCTTCATTAGTTTCCATACAGTGTAAGCTGGAGAAAATGTTTTGATGCCAGTGGTTCACTTCCATTTTAGTCAGATGATAGTCTGTTTGTTTGTTCACTGACCATTTGACCATTTTCTCCACCCACAGCATTTGTTTCTGATGTGACTGCGACCTCAAATGTGACAGAATTGTATGAATTTGGTGGCTCTGTCAGTATGTCCTGCTCCTCCTCTGGTTCCTCCTTGTTCTTCGTGTGGTTGAACGGCAGCTCTGAGGTTACAGACAGTGACCGAGTCCAGATCACAAACACAGAAGGAGGATCCACTCTCACTATATTCAACGTGACCCGCTATGACCAGGGGCCGTTCAGGTGCAACGTGTCGAATGGTATCAGCGAAGAAATGAGCCAACCCATCAGCCTTTTCATCAAATGTGAGTGTGCACCAAACAGATTTGGACCACAATCCTTGTCTGGGTTAAAATGGAAACCTTTATAAAGCCCACACAAATGGTCTACATCTGCATTTCCCAGACTTATGGTCTGGATCCATGAGGTTGCAGAGCTGTTGATAAATGTGAATTAACTCTCCTAATAACAAATAGAAGTCTATAAAAGCAGAAATCAACAATAAAGGCAAATAAGAAAATGAAAATGTTTCAAGCGATGAAACAAACTGAAAAAGATTAAATGTACAAAACAATATGAAACAGACAAAAATGACACAAGGAGTCTAAAAAGATTTAAATTACCCTAGAGATGCAACTACTTAAAAGATAAAACAAAACAAAAGTACAAGGCGGAACAACTAAGAAATGATGCAAGAGACATGACACGCAAAAACAATTTACAAACATAAAACAAAAGGAAATGTGAAAGAAAAAGTGGTGACAAAAATTATGTAAAACATGCAACAAGATGAAAACAACTTAAGGAAACACCAAGAAAAAAACACATGCATTTAATTTTAAACATTTTGTTTCTCACTAAAAAACACATTATAGCAATGTATGATATTTTGTTTGTGGTAGAGGTTTTTTTTTAAGCTTCAAAAAAAATTGAGAAGCACTGTTTTAATTCTTTACAAACTCACACTAAATACAATATGTAATAGAATAAGTAATGCGTCACATTTGTTTTATTAGTCTATATTTTATACCTTTTTAACTAAACATTGTAAGACTGACATTATAAGAGGCCACTTAGGTGTCTTCATATTTTCTTTGTAATAAAAGTGTCCAAAAATATCTTCTTTTCTCATTGTCTTTCATCTTTCTTTTCAGGAAGAACTTAACTTTCAATATCTACCCATTATAACTCTTTAAAACACAAAACACTGTTGCTGATGCACATGCATTTTTGATGTCTATAACTCAGCTGTTGCCCTTTGTAGACTTTACATTGTCATAATGGTGATTTAACTCATACCTGTCCTATAAGCTGGAGAATAAGCCCTTTTAATAGTATTATAACATGCAGTAAACTGTAAATGACTGCATGAATTTGAACGTTCTAACTGTTCTGAAAAAAAAAATAAGCAAAATGACTCAATATAAATGTATAAACCAAAACTTTTTCAGATTGCAATAAACATTTAACTGTTTTACATCTGCTCAAACATGCCTTTTAGTCTTGAACATACACTATCTATATTAAATATTACTTCATATTTGTTATTTCTATTTGGGTTTTTTTTTGCCTGTTTGGAAGTCTCTGAAACAGTTCCTTTCTATTAGTAATAGTCCCACACTGCTGCCGTAAAGTGTTAAAATAGTGTGGGAAAGCTCAGGATCTCAGGTCGTTTTGTGGCAACTGTAAACAGTTCAGGAGTTAAATTAATTTGAAAAGTGTGAAGTGCAAAGAGAGAGAGAGAGAGAGAGAGAGAGAGAGAGAGAGAGATTGCTAAAGGGTTAACTGCTGTAACAACTGTGGTTAGTGTTTGGGGAAAAGGTTAAACACATATATTCATTTTCAAATGCAAAAACCTTGGGATGAATAGTCAATTTAACCCTTAAAGAGCCAAACGTTCTCCTTTAAAGATGGAATTTGGGGACTTTAAGGGTTAAAGGTAAACATTTGGGTCTTTAACCTCCTGAGGGACAAGACTTTCACCACTTTATTGACCAAAAAAAAAAGTAAAATGTTGTCCACTGCAGACGACATTCCATAAAATTTTTAAAAATGTATCTGATTAAACTGTTGCATTATACTCTTTCAAAAAACAAAAAACAATGATTTAATGTAAAGTCAAAACTTGTAGTTTCCTGGATTCAAGAGGTTAATGGTTAAAGGTGGACATTTGGATCTTTAAGGGTTAATGCAAGGATATTTAATTTGTTATTGACTAAGCACCTGTGGTTGGACATTAACACATAAATGACAGGTTTATTTGCTGATGTTACAGTGAAATGCATTTACTATTTACATTCAACACAGTTGTTGTGTCATTATTTCAGATGGCCCTGACAACACCATCATTATAGGACCTGACTCAGTCCATGTAGGAGATTTCACTTTGCTCCACTGCTCCACTGAGTCTGTGCCTTCAGCAACGTTCAACTGGCTTTTCAATGGAAAGCCGACTGATAGCAAAGGAGCTGTTCATGTCATACGCACAAGTCGAAGCTCTGACAGTGGGAATTACACCTGCACCGCTGTCAATCTGGTCACAATGCAGAGTCAAACCATGAGCCATGAGTTGACTGTTATAGGTTGGTACAACACACACCACTGTGTATGTGTGAAGACTGTGAAGAGACTCAATAAATAATATATGGTTTTCTGTATTTCAGATTTCTCAGACTATGACTGCTCTGTTGTTGCTACAAAGGCTATACTTATGACAGCTGGGTGTTGCCTTGGAATCGCATTGTTCAGTGTAATAATTGCTTGCGGTTGTGTAAGGATTAAAAGGTGAGGAGGAGGAAACGTGACTCATAGTGGTCATCTATGTGAATACTAAAAATATATGCAAAAGCCTTTAGTTTTATTGTTTTTGTAGCCTTGAAATGGGCACATTTATTTGTCATTGTTTTTTTCTTCTGATACAACAACAAAAAAAATAGGCCGACACTGTTGAAGTGATGGCATTAGGTGTATCACTGAATGGTGTCAGGAACCGAGGCATCCTCAGGTCATGACCTTTTAATTACACTTGATTTCAAATCAGATAAATAGCTCCTGAGTAATGAAGAAAAGTGTGTTTAGTGATTTTAAACTTTTGAGTGTGTCCTTGTGGTCAATGGTAGATCATCCAAAACTAAATCTTAAATTTTCCTCTCCAAGATATTCATTGTTAAAGAAAACATATAATTTCTAAACCAAATATCTATCAAGTTATCGCTTTAACACAAAGGATATGAGGTCTGACTAAAAACATAATTTCCCTGAAACTAATCAGGGATATAATGAAGAAAATATGTGCGCAGCCTTAAAAGACAAAGGTTCCAAAGGTTAAGCTCCCTACAGTATATAGGCTGAATCTGATTTCACCCCTGAGCCCTACCCCTTACCCCTTACCCCTTACCCCTTACCCCTTACCCCTTACCCCTTACCCCTTACCCCTTACCCCTTACCCCTTACCCCTTACCCCTTACCCCTTACCCCTTACCCCTTACCCCTTGCCCCTTACCCCTTACCCCTTCAAATGGAACTATAAGGCGTAGGGCTTGAAAATGAATTAGGACACCCCTTCAACACTCACCTATGTCATAACTTTGCTCCGCCAGTTGTACCAAAAAAGCAAAAATTGACAGCTGTAACCAGGAGTAAACAAACATGTCTGCTGCTATAGTTATCATGTTCTCCTGGGATTTGCCGATATTTTTACTAATATCTGCATCAAATCACAGAAGTGCTATATATGGACCAAATACTCCACATTTAAGTAAATAGCGATTTTTTTTCATGCGCGTTTTATGGAGAAAATGACTATTTCACATTGTGACAATGTCAAAGTTAATACAACAGTTATCACAGCTTAAAAACTGTTAATTACGGCAAAAATACTACATTTGTGTATTTCAAAAGGATTCACTTTGTATTCTGGGAAATTTCTCATACCCCTCCATTTGGAGTAAATCTCTATTTGAAGGGGTATAAAGCCCTTCCCCTTCCCCCTACCCCTCTGCCTAAACGTGAATTGAGACACCCCTTCCCCTCTGGACAAAAGGGAGGGGAAGGGGTGAAATGAGATTCAGCCAAAGTCTTGAAAATCTTATTTCAAGAAATCTTACCAAGATAATTTTCATTTGTTCCATTAGCACTTTCCATTCAGTTATTTCATTGGGGAATTTTTGTTGTTGCTTTACTTAAGCAAACAAATAAATAAATATATTTCTGAATTAAGCAATTAAGCCTCCTTGTAGGTCTGCACTGAGACAGGCTGACTTTTCTAGTTTATTTTATTTTTTATTATTTTTGTAATGTTGTATGTGTAATTATGATTATTATTTTTAGGTAATGTTGTCTACTATTGCAATCACATACCCTGGATTATATAGAATAGAATAGAATAGAATAGAATAGAATAGAATAGAATAGAATAGAATAGAATAGAATAGAATAGACTTTATTGTCATTGCACACAAGTTACAGTGAAATTGCACTTAACAGGGGGCCACTCTGCACCACAGTAAATAAATATTTTACTGTGGTGTTTTTTTTTAAAACATGTATTGAATGTAAAAATTGTAGAACAGTATGACTCAACTTGCTGGACTTGACTTAGATATTTAGTGCAAATTTGATTAACACGACTTCTAATGATGTCTCCTTTTTTATTACTCAGGGGCAACAGTAATTATCCAGCACATTATAAAGGTTTGTATCAGCCTCACAGACATATAATGTGTGTATTTTTGTGTGATATAAAACAACCTCAAGTAGTGATGGCGTGTAATAAAGTGCTGTTTTGACTCCACAGAAACGTTAAATGTGAAGGATAACTTTACAGAGAGTTATAAGGTGAGACCGACAACAGTGACATCAGTGACCGACTTGTATGCTGTTCCAATGAAGGTGAGGTTTTTATTATTATTATTATTATTATTATTATTATTATTATTATTATTATTATTATTATTATTATTATTATTATTATTATTATTATTATTATTATTATTATTATTATTATTATGTGCCTGATCTGCATTTCATGGCAATTGTGTGTCTTTGCATTTGACATATTTTACAATAATAACTAAGTTTACAGTTTACCTTTTTATTCCTAAAGTCCTGTTTGTTTTGATCTACAGACAAATGTACACATTTTAACATAAACTTTATCATTTTCAGAAAAAGAAGAACAGCGAACCAGTCAAGTAAACCCCCCCCCCCACACACATTTCTGGATAAAGAGTCTAAGGAGACATCAGTGTTATTGTTTTTCTAAATGTATAATGTATTTATTAATCAACCTTTTCTTTCACTGTGCTGAGATTTCTGTAGCATTTATCTGAAAAATGTCTGATCATTTTGACCAAAACGAAATAATATTACACCTGTATAATGTTTTAGTAATTGTTATTTTATCTTAAATGTGCATGAAAGAACAGACTGAGTATGTATATATATGACAATATGATGTGTACATGTGTATAATTAATAAACATTTATATAATACCCACTACAGACCACTTCTATCCTCATACATATGTAGATATATTAGGTTTTTCTAGTGACCACAGGGCTCAAACACAATATTAATAAAACTGTGCTGTGACTCTTAGAAACTAGGTCGACCCATCCTCAGTTGAAAGAATTTTAATCAGTTGAGTCATTTTTGCAATCTAGTTTTGAAATTCACATTTTAACTGAACCAACTGTCCCCACCATTGTCACAGCATCATTTATACCAGAGGTCTTCAACCCTGGTCCTCAGGGCCCACTGTCCTGCATGGTTTAGACGTCACCCTGCTCCAACACGCCTGATTAAAACCAATGGGTCGTTATCTGTCTTCAGGTCGTTATCAGGTCGTGATAATGAGCTGATCATTTGAATCAGGTGTGTTGGAGCAGGGTTGAAGGACTCTGATTTGTATAGTTTTGTTAAGTGACAACACAATAAACTGATTGTCTGTTACAATGGAATGAACTTATCCCATAAAGACCCAAAAAACAAACTATGTAAAGCAGGGGTGTTCAAATCCAGTCGTTGAGGGCTACATATTTCCCTCTTCAACATGATTCAGTTTAACCCTTTAACTCCAGCAGTTCTACAGTAAAATGAATTAAAACATGAACAAAATTAGTCAGTCATCAATAGAATGAACAAAAGTGAATAATAAACTGACAAAATAATTAGTAACATGAACATAGTTTTTGCTCATTGTTTATTTTTCTACATTTTACTTGATATTTTAATATTTTTTCTTTAATTTTCCTCTATTTGTGTCTTACTTTCTTCATGTTACTAATTATTATTCATTTTTGTTAATTTTATTGGTGACTTTGGCCATGTTTGTTCATTTTGTTGCTTATATTCATTATTTTTTACTGTGGAACTGCTAAAGTTTCAGGAGTTAAAGGGTTAAATTGAATCATGTGGAAGAGGGAAATATTTCAAACATGTAGGACACTGGTCCTCGAGGACTGCATTTGGTCACCCCTGATCTAAAGTGTGTAATGTTTAATTACACACATTAATTGTGTTTATAACATGTAAATAATTGCTGGAAAATGCAGTTTTTCATCTTTTCATGGTCATCAGAAATGACCCCTTTGAAAGTTCAGAGGGTCAGTAGTGAATGTGGAAACAATGTCATCTTCTACAGCATCAATTCACCAGGAAAACCAATAGAGTTGAATCAATGATAGTGGATGGACACACTTGGATTATGCTCAGTTAATAAGAAGTGTTGCCGAAAAAGTTATTTTATCTTCTGTTTTCTGTCTTTATAATAACCTTCAACTTCACTCCGAGCTTTTATGAACATTAGACACAAGTAAATACATGATTATTATAAAAATAAAGTAGAAATATATCGAACATCTTTCCTGAAAATGTCGTGTAAATTGATCCAGTAGTTTTTGTGTAGTTTCTGACAAACAGATAGCCAAACAAACAAATGAACAGGAATAAAAAAGAACAATACCTGGCCCTTGGGCAATAAAAGATGATAAATCACTTAAGAAAGTTTAAAATAAAGAGACAAATTAATTTGGGAACTGGCACGAAAGTAGCACTGGGTCTTTATGGCTTAAAACAGAATGCAGAAGAATGCAATTGCAATGCAAATCATTTGATTGTATATTTTATTCACAGAAGAACATTTAAACATATGTTAAAACTGAGACAAATTTGTATTTTATAGAGAAAAAGTAAGAGGCCAGATCCTCCTTTTCTTTAGTCTGGAGCACACACTATGCTTCCAAAAAGAGTTTTAAATCTTAATTTAAGCAGTTCTGTTTTCCACTTTGCCACAGTCTATTTTAAATGAGCTTTGGCCTGAAGAAGAATTTCTGGATCATATTCACATATGGCTTTTTCTTTGCATGATAGGGCTTTAATCTGCATTTACTGATAGCACAGGGAAGTGTGTTCACAGACAATGATTTCTGGAAGTGTTCATGAGCCTGTACAGTCATTTCCATTTCAGACTCATGCCTGGTTTTCATTCCTTCAGTCTGCAGATCACAGGCATCCACTGTTGTTTTCAGCCTCGTCCCTTATACATAGAGATTTGTCCAGGGTCTTTTATGTACTTTGCATGATAGGATGCCAAAGTCTTTACCTCTGAGACTCTGCATTTCTCTTTTTAAACCCAGTCATGTTACTGAGCTCTTTATCAGTTAAACTAGTCAGTAGTTTTAAGTTTTCTGTTGAATGTGTTCCTACCACCAAACTCACAATTGCCATATTTTTCTCCGAATAAGGTACATTTACTCAGTTTAAAAATCTGAAGTAAATATGTGTTCATTTCAATTGCAATTTACATTATAGAAAAATAACTTTGTGGTGAACTGGTGTCTAATGGTCAGAAAAAGGATCTAAAACCCCATAAAAACTATTCTAGGATCCACCAGCACTAATAGAAACAGTGACTGAATGATCCTGACAAATGGACATGTAACATTAGAAGAGTTTGGTTATAGAGGATATTGCATGAGTCATTCATTCATTTATTTTTCATTTTCGAATGTGGGTTGTTGAATTGAATGACTGCAGGCGCACACGATTTTGTCACACTGTAGCCAAATGTCGCTGCGTAGTTTTAATCATCAGATCAAGTAGAAGAGTCCCCCAAAGTGTGTGTGCTTGGGGGTGGGTGTGGGGGCACATGTCTCAATTATTTTGTCTTCCATCAAAAATGTTCACATGAGGATGAAAAATGCCTTCTCTTCATCTTGTTTCATTATGTCCATGCCCCTCCCTTTGACATGTTTTAAATATAGACACACTTTCTATCAACAAAATTGCTTTCAGGTTTGATAAGTCATGTTGTGATGCTAAATTTGCATATTTACATTTTCTCCTCCTAGAACATACCAAACAGCCCATATTGTATATTTGTCAAAAGTACTAACTGGGTGCAGATGTGCTATTTTGCAGCTTTGAAAGATTCAACCCTTAGAGTACACTGTTAGTAAATCTGTTTGTTACTCTGCTCCTCAACTGTGGAACAAACTACCTGGATACCTGAGGTCTGCTCATACTGTCAGTTCATTTAAATCAGGCCTGAAAACATTATTGTTCACTGGAGCTTTCACTTAGATTCGTATTTGCTTTAAAATGTTTTTATGTCTTGATTTTAATTGTCTTTTAATGCATCTTTATCATCTTAATTTTCTTCTGTTCTTATGTAAAGCACCTTGAATTGTCCTGTGCATGAAATGTGCTATACAAATACATTTGCCTTGCCTTGTTGCATGTTTTGGGTGTGCAATGAGTTTGCACAGTGTAAAAAAGAAAGTTGGTGTTTGTTCAGTTGAGAGACAAATCATCATAGTTGTAACAGAAAAAAAACATTTCCAACATGAAAAACATTTACATCAGACCAACAACATATTTGATACCTCAACATAGATGTATTAATAGACTGAATTTGCAAATGCTCATTGACCACAGTGACAGAAACAGACAACTATAGTGTTCTAACCACTGTGTCACTAGTATGTCAGCTGTGTGATTGGCTAGATGTCCATGCAGGTACAATAGTACACATCCAATAATAAGAATGTGTGATCATAGAGGTCTGTTTGTTGTGTATGATATTACATGCCGTTATTAGGCCTTCGCCACGGACAACATCGGCGCAAGGCCTATTGAGTCTGCTGTGATGGCCAGGTGACGAAATATGCCAGGGACGCGGTCGCCAGGGACGACTCGCACCACTCACACACACTCACACATTCACGGTAGTGAGCCATGTCCAAGGATGTGCACGTCACATGCACGCACTGCCTTTTTGCTCCTGCTCAGAATGAATGGGAGTCTATGGGCCACGCCCACTCAGGGCCACTGACATGAGTGAAAGTGTGTCAAATGTGACCTTAATCTAAAAGTGATGTGGGGAAAGTCGAAAGATTTTATTTGAGGGTGAGTTCGGGGGGGTCAGAAAAACGCTATATTGTTCTTGCTCGGTTTCTGAATTTTTTAGGCCTTCGCAGCGTACCACGTCGGGTGCAAGGCCTATTGATACTGCTTGCAGTTTGATCTGATTCAGCCCTTTGAACTCTAATTTGACCCCCTGAACATGCATGAAAACTCACCAAATGTTGCACACACATCGGAAGTGTGAAAAATTGCAAGTATTTATAGGTTTTATAAAGGTCAGTAAAGAAATGTGTTTACAGCGCCCCCTGGAAAAGTTTAAATAGTTTGTATTAGGCCAGATCACACCCTAGTGAAGTTAGAGCTATGAAAATCGCTACACGTGTTCGTCATATGATGATGAACAAAAAACCTAATGATGGCCACGACCATAAACCAACAGGGAGTCCGCCATCTTGGAATGAAATTTGAAAAATTTGAGTTGGAATTTTTCTATCTCCTCCTAGGGCGTTGGGCCAAATGAGCTCAAAATCGGTGAACACGATCTAGACAAGTAGAACATCAAAAGTTATCCAATTTATTTGGAAAAGTTGCATCGTTTTTGTGCTACGCTGTCGCCATGTTGCCACTACATAAATTGCTTCAGCTCGGACATACGAACACCAATTTGGCTGAAATTTGACACAGACGTATCTCCCAGGTCTACATTGATTTAGCTAAAGACATTCTGATTTTGTACTATAGCGCCCCCTAGAAATGTATTTATATTAAAATGGCTATAGTTCGGACATATGAATACCGATTTGGCTGAAATTTGACTCCGATGTCTGCCTCCCCGGTCTACACCTGTTTGCCGTACGAAATTTTTATTTCGCACTACAGCGCCCCCTACAGATTCACCAAATACACTGTTAGTAAAATGGCTGTAGTTCAGACATACGGACACGGATTTGGCTGAAATTTGACTCAGACATCTATCTCTCAGTCCTACACCAGGTTATCAATAGAAGTTGCAATTTTGCTCTATAGAGCCCCTTACAAAATCGCCCTTACTAAAATGGCTGTAGATCGGGCATACAACCACCGATTTGGCTGAAATTTGAATCAGACGTTGCGTGGGCAGGCGGTCACCAGGGGAGGGGGTCGCGAGGGATGGCCTTTGAGACTGTTTGCAGTTTTATTTTCACTTTCTAACTGAACTGTAGCATGTGTACGTATATAAACAGTATGGAAGCTTCAGTCAACCAATCAGCACAGAGCTTCCTTCTGTCTCTAACACTGTGTAATGAGTAATGAAACAGGCTTTGAGTATACATTGATAGAAAAGCACAATATAAATGTAATCCATCCAAACTTTAATTCTTTACTGCAGAATGTTACTTTAACATTTTAAATAATCTCAACACTTTATTTTTTACAGTGCACACAAACCTTTAGTAGATATGGCTTAATGTGTAACAGTATGTATTATTCACTATACAATACAATGTAAATGTATTTATTAGGGGTGTCAAAATATTGCATTAACTAAAATTAATTAATTACAGTCAAATTTATAATGTTAGGTTTTTAAATCACAATAATCTATTTTTGATTCTCTAACTTTACTGTTTGTGGATGCGAGTTGCCTTTTTGAGGTGAAGTTCAGTGCTCAATGCTTGTATTGATCCAAAAAGTGTTGAGACTTCTTTGGATGTGTTAACGTACAGCACTTTATATGAACCTGATGTTTTATTTTATTTCTATTTTCTAGTTCTTTGGAGATTGACAAAAGAACAGGTCAATATTCCTCACATGGTAGAAACTAAAGGTTAGAGGCAGCATTTGGAACAAGTCTCAAATACAGCAGAATTTAAATGGCTATGTATCTGTTCAAGTCTGTTAAAAACAATGAATTCATTCATTTATATATATATATATATATATATATATATATATATATATATATATATATATATATATATATATATATATATATATATATATATATATATATATATATATATATATATATATAAAATCTTTTGATTTGCTGCCTGCAATAATATAATTAATTTAAATGAAAATACCTCAAATTCTAGACTTTTCTCTGCAACTTTTAGGTAAGATTAAAGACAAGATTAAGTAGAAACATTAATTACACAT